>OY720159.1:23600000-24162500 GCA_963082805.1 Hemicrepidius hirtus
AGTAATAGAAATATCAGGGAAACTTCAAGATTATTAATGATTTCCTGGAAGAGGACAGGATTTCAGTTTCACAAATGTACGAAGAATTGTTACAACATTTCTTGATACAGGTAGTATCAGAACACTCCCTCGTGTAAGACATGCTGTATTTAGAGATCCAGAAGTTTTGGAGGCAACAATAGCTCAAGTTGATCAAAATCCACATACAAGTACCCGAGCTATTGCTTCTGTGCTAAATGTAAGCCAAAGTACAGTTGTTAGAACATTGAAACACGTAAAGTTTCAGCCATTTAAATTAGTTCTTCATCAACAACTTGCAGGAAATGATTTTAATCGACGTACAGCATTTTGTCAGTTTATGATTGAAAACAGAAGACAATTTAATTGCAACAAAATTTTATTTACTGATGAAGCGTCATTTAAAAATAATGGGTATGTTAATCGTCATAATATGCACTATTGGAGCCCAGTAAATCCACATTGGGTTCGCCATGTCGAAAATCAGCGACAATTAATGTGTGGGGAGGGATTGTCGGAAATCACGTAATAGGACCTTACTTCCTCGAAGGTACCCTTACAGGTGCAAGATACCTTGAATTTCTTAGAACACAGTTAGATGATCTATTGGAAAATGTGCCTCAATGTAGTAGCTCAAATTGTATATCAGCACGATGGGGCACCTGCGCACTTCCATCGTGATGTTGTTCATTATTTAAATACCAATTTTAGAGGAAGATGGATTGGTCGTGGAGAAGGTGCTGTGATAAATTGGCCGCCCCGGTCACCCGATATTACGCCCATAGACTACTTTCTATGGGGCTATGTCAAGGATTGTGTATACCAGGAGGCACCAACAACGCCCGGCAATTTAAAACCTTTCGAAAAAATCTCAAAAAATCTCAAAAAATCGCAAGAAATGTTTTTTAATGTCCGATAATAATTTCTTTGGCCATCTTAACTTCGAAATACAAAAAAATGGTATTGGGAAATAATGTAGGTATAACCGTGTTCTATCATGAAAAAAATATTAGAACTCAAAAAAAACAACTTTTTTTTTATTTTCATCGATAAAAATTGATCCTCGAGCTCTTATTACCACGGACGCAAGGATATCCGGATACTTTTTCGCCTATGTTCTGTAAAACACCTTCTTCTACATACAGTTACAGTGTCAGCCCTGGCAATTTAAAACCTTTCGAAAAAATCGCAAAACATCGAAAAAAAATTTTTTTCAAGGTTCGATAATAACTTCTTTCGCCATCTTAACTTCAAAATACAAAAAAATGGTATTGGGAAATAATGTAGGTATAACCATCTTCTATCATGAAAAAAATATTAGAACTCAAAAAAATGACTTTGATTTTTTTGATTATCGATAAAAAAAAATTGACCCACTCACCGTCCTATATAAAAAAAGTTTATTTAAAAATGTTGTTCAGACATTGATGCTCTATAAGAAAAAAAATATTTCAAACCAAAAACTTGAATTTGATTTCTATGTCCACGATTTGACGATTTGGAACCACTGTGCGACGGGTTGACTGGGGCCAGCTGCTTCACGCAGTGTTGAAATAATAGAATCAAGGAGTTACTATATTTTGCATTTGTTATAATATTTTATATAGCTTTTGACAATGGCACAATGATGCCGAAATACGTATAAAGCGACTAAATCTTGTTCTTTCCCGTTGAAATCGATATTTTATTTAATATTTAATATTTATATAATCATGGATTTCAACAAAGTGACGGTTGAGAATGTCAATATATAAATCTATATATTTTATTTAAACATAGTATAACCGTAAAATATTACGTGTTCACAATGTCCCTAAAAAATACGCAAAATTAATCACAAACCATAACATACTCATCATAATTGGTATCATCTGTCATCTCATCATCTGCATGCGTTTACTATGAGTGAAATGCAAGAAAAACAGTTATTATTGGTACTGTTACTGAAACGAAGATAAGGGCAACGGCAGACTGTAAGTTTGTCAAACCAAAATAGAACAGATGTTGGAGGGTTCGTCCAATAAACAGAAATCGAGAGAAAAAAGGCGAATTCCGAAGGTTGATAATTATTGAAATGCGACTACACGACATCGAATGGTTTTTTACATACACAAGAATGATACCAACGTTGTTTGAAGAACTGATAGAATTTCTTTATGCAAAGTTATCAAAGTACAACGTCAAACAACAGCGCAACGCGGCCACTACGATTCGCCGCAAATATTTATTTATTTAGTAAGATTTACGTAAGAAGTTAAAATAATCCAACTTTTTTATGTAGTCCTTATGGAAAATTATGTATATCCGTAAACATAACATAAAAAAACTTGCATTGTGAACAACGGCATTAGAAAACATAGTATCCAACTTTAAAGTCCGTTTTTTTTAAAGATCCACCACCTGTTGCTTTCAGTTGGTATAAAAATAAAATTGAAATTTTTAGTAATTTTTGTAAATACTATATATGGTAACATTGATTCAAAGATCAATCACAATGTTCTGTCAATTTATGCGTGCGCATCACTACATTTCAAATTTAAATTATTTAAAATGTTAATTAAAACATAAAGAAGACTAGGTACTCTAATATAAGATTTATTTTTATTGATGAAACCCCGATTTACAAAAACGATTCTGCTACTAAATCTTGGACTATTGACAAACTTCCCAAGAAAGATTAGAAATTAAGGAAAGCAGGTTTACAGTGCTCCATCCTGGGTGTGTTGCGGTTTCTTAGATGGATGTAGTTCAGTGGCGTCGCTAGACCATCTTTGGGGGGGGGCGGGCTCCCCCCCAATGCTGTTCTGCGCCCCCCCAATCCCGTGATAAATAATTGAAGTAAAATTAAATTTCAACCGGTAAGAAAAAACATTGTTCCATATCGGGCAGTAGTGCGCTTTGGAAAGCAGACAAATATGCATTTTAGGAAATTTCCCAACACGTTGTCCATCGGGATCCTACCGAGTTTTATTGCTGTCAACCATAAATAAGAAGCAAGGGCAAGGCAATATAGTAATTTTAGCTGTTTGCGACAGAGCGAGATCTTGGGTTCCATAATAGGTATTTCTTAAATTTACTAGAAAAATAAATAAAAATACTGAAAAATATTTTTTCAATTGGCTGCAAGTTTTTTTCTACTTTGCTTGTATCTATGAGTGTCTTTTAGCTAATTGTCAGTTCCGATTTCCACTTTACAATGACCGACATTCGATCTTTTTTCAAAAGACAAACTATATCACACGAGTATCCAAATAGTATAAAAGCACTATGTAATTAATTAAGTTAAATTTAATTAGTGTTAATTATGCTGGTGCAATAAATAAGTAAACTTTGTGACCTTTTTTTAGTTGCGCCCCCCCCCCCCCAAAGCATATTTCCTAACGACGCCCCTGATGTAGTTTGCTCTTAAGACCCAGAAACAATGATCGGGATTATCACAAAACGATGAATAGTCAGCTATTTAAAGAGTGGATTATAATCAATTAATTCCAGCTCTACCATCTGATGGTTTTAAAACTGTTATTATTTTTGACAATGCCCCATGTCATTCTGTCCGTTTGGACTTCGGAGAGACCTCCAATACATTATTCCAACAAAACTGCAACGGGAAATTATTTAATAAACTGTAACATTCCATTTTAACTTACATGTACAAAAGTTCAATTATGGCAGCTGTAAATAATTTAGGACAAATGGACTACTTTATGTTCAAAATATACCGCCAATCGTAATATATCAAGGTGAAGATTCGGATACAGATTCAATTTTGAACCATATCTCTCATTTCAGAATTTGAACCGCCAGAATCTGATTCTGAAAATAATCGGGGGTAATACCACGAGTGCTTAAAAATTACCGATAATTTTCATGAAAGCGCGTTGTTAATAATTTCACGAGCTCGTAAAGCGAGTGAAATTAGACAACGTGCTTGAATGAAAATTATCCGGTTAATTTTTAAGCACGAATGGTATTTAGGGAGAATATTTCTCGAATAAAAATACTCTAAACCAATTGTATATTTCAAAATGAATGCAAGTTCGGATACTGGAGTCTCTCGATCGAATGAGTACTTTTTATCGGCGCAAAATGGCATAAACTGTCTCCAGACACAGTCCTTGCTCTTTTTCGTATTTTTGCATTCACTTTTAATAACATTTTCGTCAATTTCTCGTTCTGAAACATTCCCAAAACGGTTCATGACGTTTAACTAAATTTGTTTTTTTTTTTAGTAGTATGTTGTGGTCGCAAGTATGTAATGGCAACGTGGAACTATCGCTAGATTGGCCTGGCAACGTGGAACTATCACTTATTAGTTTTTTATTATTTTTATTATAACTGAAATCAACAGGTGGTGGATCTTTAAAAAAAAACGGACTTTAGCAACATTCAGTGTTATTCTGGTGGCCATTGAAAATGTTTCAATATTGAAAAGTTTTCAATTATTGCATAGTTTTCAAGAATTTATTTGTATTGGTATTCTGGTGACTAAAATAACATTGGAAAGGTTTCAAGATCAACGTGTCAATATTGAAAACTATAGCAAGCAACTTGTATCCCTTGCCACAGTATCCCTTGCTATAAGACAAGTTTCAATAATAAATTGCAGGTTAGAGTTCAGTTTGTTTGTGGTAGTGCCAGTAAAAAAATAATAATCCTGCATTTATTTTACTTATAAATGCAATAGAAAATGATGAAGCAATGTAAGTAACAGTTGTTCTTTTTATACCTATTTACCTTATTAAGGTATTTCTTAAATTTTTTATATAGAAATGACCTTCGTTTGCTAAGGGATGCTAGTGATCCACTGATTCTGCCAGAAGATGTCTTTAGAGGGATTTACAAATATTTAAAAATAATAAAAAATAAATAACAAACTAAATTACACAGACCAAGGACCAAAATTAAAAATAGACACGTGCAAGAGACAGAAAGATACGTAGCGTACCACATTAAAAACTTGAAAATCCCCATACCAACCGCCATACGTTCCCAACTTCACAGCGCTGTAAACAAGGTGGTCACGGGAATAGCTAAATATTTCAATATTGTAAACGCCCTTGAAAAGCAACTTGAATAGTTTTCAATATTGAAACATTTTCAATGTACCACCAGAATAACACTGATTGGCAGTCCAAACAATTTATTTTATAAACAACATTTGAATAGTTTGTTACGGTACATTCCCTTAATTTGTACACGTGAACAGAAAGTGCTGACGGCTATCTCAATGGAGATTGGGGTGGGTTATTAATTCGCGATATAAGGGCGGAACGTTAACTTACACAGGGAGTGTTTAAAAGGGCGCCACCTATTTTTCTGATGGTCCTAAGACTTTGGAGGCAAAAATAGGAAAAGCCTCGGAGATGTGTAATCGCAGGCTTCGAGATAAACAGTCGGACTGCACCTGTTGGCCTACTAACGTACCTGTAACAGACAAGCAACTAGGGAGGGTTCGGGAGGAGGTCATTAAGTTACTTTTCAATCAAAATGCGTTACTTTTAAACGATTTAACTTTTAATTATTGACTTGCAATAAGAAAAGGGGTGACATAACATATTTACACAGAATCTCCCTCAATAATGAGGAGAGATGACTCAAACATATTTATACAAAACCTAAAAATAAACAAGTATGATAACACACATATGTATCAATAAATTGCGATAAACAATCAATGGGGGAATCGATTCAGCCCAGAGCGCACAAACTCGAGATCATATTTACGGTAAGCTCTAGATTCTCGGGGTTGCCGCCCTGTACAGTAAAGACAAGTATAAGCTAGACTACAATTCGTAATTAGGTATTACTGAAGCAACTCTTCGGAACACAAAAGTAGCGTCTGCTACTTTATTAAAGTAGACGGGATTCTTTACGTTAATTTACGGTGATTCACCAGAGGAATCAAATGTTAAAAGCATAAACATGAATTTCAGTACCTGTTCGGTGATGAGGTCGTCAGACGGTTTATCTCTTTGCACTTTAACACAATAGAGGCGTTTCACTTTAAACACATTTTACTGACGGTACGGGATGGGGTCCTTCACGGTGCTAGATAGGTGGTCTTTGACGACGGGAACCGATGCGGTGACTGATGAGTCGGTACGGGACTTTCTTGACGGTATGGAGAACTTCTCTCCTTGATCGGGAATATTCACTCTATTTGAACGGGATACATTCTCGTGCGATAGAACTTATCGACTTCACAACCGGATCAACGATAGGATCTGATAGTTCACTTAAAAACAATCGGTAATTGAAACGTTAGCGGTATCAGACCAATCTTTAACTCAAAACGAGACGAGAGACGAAACAGAACTTTTGTCTTCTAAATAAACGGTAATTTCTCCCCGAGACGATAAGCGGTAATTTTTCGAGACGATAAGCGGTACTTGATCGTTCTTTAGGTCCAGTCGGGACGACGGATTAAGAACGACTTAGGCTCTCTCTCCAGAGTAGAGCATGCGTGACTTTTAGTTTTAGGGGACTGACTTTGAAAAGCGGGCAGCCGGTTGGCTGACTGGTTTACAAGGGGTGTATACTCGGGGTTTTAAGGCCAGGGGTAATATGATATCCTGTTGACTTGAAAAGTACAGACAGAAATCCTGGAAATGAAAAGCGTATTTCAGCATTCCATCACGTTTAAATGGCAAATGGGAAGGTTATCAAGCGATCATCGAGCGCAATGCGAGGGGTAGCCTGTTAACATGAACTGGGCCACATTCTTACAGGGTGACGTATTGTACTGGCCCCAAAGGATATAACAAGTTATTTTTGTATCATGGCCAAAAAGTGAATCTTTTTCGGCCGCGACTGATTTTCTGCTCAAGGCAAAGCCGAGACCAGAAAACGGGGAAGGACGAAAAAGCACTTTTTGGCAGAGGTGTAAACAACATTTTTTAGGCGAGTATTACAAATTTTATTAACAAATTTAAATTTTTATCTAAATATTCCAATGACATTTGGTCACGTGACCATTCTGAAACGTCATAGCTGTTTTTATCGTAGTCGACTAAAAAATTATAAATCAGCGGCCGTAAAGTAAAAGCGGCCGCAAAACACCGGCCGTAAAGTATTTGCGGCCATAAAATAGAAATTGACAAATGCCTACTACAAATTGACACTTTACGGCTGTCAAAAGATAGGTACGTAAAACAGCTGTTTCTATCATAGTCGCCTAAAAAGGTATATTTTAGGAATTTCAGCCTTTAGGTTTGAGAAAAATTTTTGAGAAGTATGATTTTTAAAACAAATTTTAATGTTTAAATTTTTAAATAATTTGTTAAATTTAGGAACAAGATTTGTAATATATGGTAAAACTAAAAAATTTGGAGGTTCATTTATTATATTAGTAGGTTTATAGTTATTATATATTTTATAAATTCTTTTTTTAACATATTTATTTATAAAAGGTAAAGGAAAATCATTTAATATTAAAGTACTTTTTATTTTGTTTATATTATCAGCTCGAAACTTTACATGGGATAATTTTATAGCTCTATCAACCAAACTGTTGATAGTACTGATTTTGTATTGTTTTGGGGTATTAGAGTAAAAATTGGTGTACCTTTGGGACCAAATTTCCTTCGTATACCAGTTTGTTATAATGTTATTGTTGTTTTTTATTAATGTTAAATCCAGGAAGTTAATTTTGTTATTTGTTTCTCTTTCATCGGTAAAATTCAATCGATGGTGATAATTATTGAACGCATTTAATAGAGTATCGACCTGGTTTGGAGCAATGCAAGTAACAATATCATCAACATACCTTTTACAAAAATCTAATTTTATATTCAAGGTTTTTAAAATTGAACATTCCAAATGTTCCATTACTAAATTTGCTATTACAGAGGACAATGAAGATCCCATGGCAGTTCCATATATTTGGGAATAATAATAATTTTTGTATTGAAAAAAGGTTGAATTTAAACATAATTTTGCAGCACTTATATGCATTTGTTATATCTTATATGCTTTTGACAATGGCACATTGATGCCGAAATACGTATAAAGCGAATAAATCTAATTATTTTCCCGTTAAAATCGATATTTTATTTAATATTTATTATTTATATAATAATGGATTTTAACAAAGTAACGCTTGAGAATGTCAATAAATATAAAATGTGAGTTTCATAACCTAATTGTTCTAATCTTCTATTAATTTTATTTTAGATTTTTAGTGCTTTGGTGTAAGAATTTTATAATTAAAACTTACTGAAGATGGACTAGTGTCCGAGACGTCTTAAATTTGTCTTTAATTTTTATTTTTCAATACTGGCCGATTAAACCAAACAATTTTCAATATTTTACTTATTATTGTTGTTTGTATGGCAAGATATCGACGCCTACTTGAAAAATCAACATTTTTATTATTTTTGATGTTTATTGTGAATATTTTATTATGTTATTATACATGGCTGTAAAGGGAATGCTATCAACTAACCGCTGTATCTCGAAATCTAGACGTCGTAGAAAAAAATTAAAGTAAATTCGTTACAAAATGTTACACTAAACTACAAAAACTGAAGTGTCTACTTTTATAACTAAAGACACCGCAGATATTACATAGTTATATTGAGGTTACACTACTTTCATACACAGATGTTGTATTAGATCCCATTTTAGGCAAGCATTGTATATTAAATAAAACTACTACTACAACAATAATTCCGCAACATCATAAAACTCCATCTTTACACTTGCATCTTTTCACTCTTTGCGAATTTAAAAATACGTGAAAGTGTGACCTTGCGGTCAACAAGTTTAGAACAAATTTTTGTGGTTAGATTTTGCTTAGCTTTGTTTTCACTTCGCTGACAAGCTTGATAATAAATAAAGTAGATGTTAGTGGCGTAACATGTACAGTCAGCGACAAATGTTTTCACCAGTATGATACCGCTGAACACGTTTTTCTGAGAAATATAAGAGGTACCATAACGTCGGCGTCGCTCTTATTGTTTTATATAGGTATGTTGGTAACACTGTTAACAAGATGAAATGAAATATAGAAATGTGTTATATTTCTCAGTAAAGCGGGTTACAGTGGTACAAGACTGGTGAAAACATTTGTCGCTGACTGTACATCTAACATCACCGTTAACAGTGACATCATTGTGAACACTGGAATATAGATATTATTTTCTGAACTTTAAAACCTTAAGTAATATTATAAAATACTTCAGAACGTCGCTCGTTCGATAAAGGAACTGGTGAAGGCGTAAACTTTTATTATTTAGTTATGTTATATCAACCTTTTTAATTTGTTACTTATAAATAAAATAGCACTTATACCATAATATAATATACTTTTTCTACGATCGTGCACAAAGTGACATTTTTGATCTCTATTTTTAGTGACAAATAGTTATTTTTGTATCATGGCCAAAAAGTGAATCTTTTTCGGCCGCGACTGATTTTGCCGAGACCAGAAAACAGGGAAGGACGAAAAAGCACTATTTGGCAGAGGTGCAAACAACATTTTTTAGGGGAATATTACAAATTTTATTAACAAATTTAAATTTTTATCTAAATATTCCAATGACATTTGGTCACGTGAATATTCTGAAACGTCATAGCTGTTTTTATCGTAGTCGACTAAAAAATTATAAAACAGCGGCCGTAAAGTAAAAGCGGCCGAAAAACACCTGCCGTAAAGTATTTGCGGCCGTAAAGTAGAAATTGACAAATGCCTACTACAAATTGACACTTTACGGCTGTCAAAAGATACGTAAAACAGCTGTTTTTATCATAGTCGCCTAAAAAAATATTTAAAATATTGAATCTTTATATTATTTGTTTTCATTGTTATTTAAAAATTAAAACAAATGTAATGTTTAAGTCTTGTCTCCATGGTATCACCTAAACAAACCGCACGGCCGAAACCTGCGCGCGATATTACAGTTAACCAGTCAGCAAGTGGTAATGGTGCAGTAACTGTTACATGGAGGGTACAGTTTGATGAATGTAATTCGATTTATCTGCCGCGCGCCGTGGTGAGCGCATCCATCCCTATTTTTTATCGACAGCCAAGATCATAGGGACACTGTATCTCTATAGCGAAGCTATTTACTTTATGGTTTAGTAATGGGTCATATTGCTAAATTCAAAATCATTTAGTAAATTGGTATTTTACACCATAGCAGCCATTACTGCATAGCAACGGATTTTGAATAAAAACGCTCTTGACAAAACGAAGTTATTTATTTTTTGTCTGTATTAAATATTAAAACTACAATTACTTAAGTTTGAAAATGTAATTGAACTTGATTGGACGTTCACTGGAGCAGGTACTGATTGCGTTTCAGGAAACAAAAATGTCTGAGCTTCACATAAAGAAGATGAAGGTTCTGCACCACAAAAAAATTGTTTTGATATTCCGCTCTTATTTGAGACGCTTTCTTTTATGTAGCCTTCCGCGACACTGGTCGAATGCCATCCCTCATGTCTTTTTAACATTTGTATATCTGCTCCACTATCAGAAGGGGGGTAGCAGACGTCCGTCGTAAACAATGACCTGTATAACTGCTGCTGTCGGGAAGTTTCAAATATTCCGCGATATTCTTCGGCATTTTGGCAAAACTATTGATGCCTACTGGCTGGACAGAACATTTACCGTCTTTGTAAAATAAGAAAAACCTGTCGTGACTAACTTTTTTAAGTCTTAAACTGGCGTATTTTCTATAATATTCAACTCCATTGCAATCAGATGTTATTGTGAAAATGCGTTTTTTCTTAGTTTTTGTGTCATTGAGCGTTACAACTACAATTGACCCCGTATCTTCTATATCCTTCGCTCTCAGTCAACATAATTCTACTCGTCTGCAGGCACTATTGAGACCGAAGGTTATAACAACTTTTACTAATAGAAAAGTATCATCGGATGCCATATTTAGAAACGTCAAATCATTTTCCATTGTCAAAACTTTCGACTTTTTGGGTTCATAATGGTCATTTTGACGCTTCACAAACGAAATTAATTTTTTGTATGTTGAATTATCCACATTTTCATTAATCTGAACGGTACTTTTTAACGGTACTCGATGGTTATGATTTTCTAGCACCGCGCGCGTGACTGTCGCGTGATATCGCAAGCGCATTCACTGATGCGGGACACTCACCGGTTGCCTGTCCGTCGACTTATGCGTGGCGCGCTTATGTGCATTACAGTATTAATTCTTACAATGGAATCAAAGCTATTTACGGACGTGCTAGATGAGAAGTTAATAGATTTGGTCTTAAGTATGCTCGAAATTTTGTTTCATCGTCCAGTAAATGGTGTGTAATTAGAAGCTTGAAAGCTCCTTCTTCGTGCCTTCGATTGAATAATTCGTGGCTATCATTTCTCAGGTTTATCAATAATAAAAGATCTTCTTCGTCAGCTAGTTCTTCGAGCATTCCAATGGCGATCTCCATTTTAATACACACCGCCAAATGCAACTCCACGCATCTAGCAAAACATCCCATTCTCGTATCCCGCATCACGTATCACGCCGTCCCGCATCACGCATCGGCAGTCACGGATGCGCGATCCTAGGAAATCCTAGCTTTAACGGTACTCGATGGTTATGATTTTCTAGCACCGCGCGCGTGACTGTCGCGTGATATCGCAAGCGCATTCACTGATGCGGGACACTCACCGATTGCCTGTCCGTCGACTTATGCGTGGCGCGCTTATGTGCATAGTATTAATTCTTGCAATGGAATCAAAGCTATTTACGGACGTGCTAGATGAGAAGTTAATAATATATTTGGTCTTAAGTATGCTCGAAATTTTGTTTCATCGTCCAGTAAATGGTTTGTAATTAGAAGCTTGAAAGCTCCTTCTTCGTGCCTTCGATTGAATAACTCGTGGCTATCATTTCTAAGGTTTATCAATAATAAAAGATCTTCTTCGTCAGCTAGTTCTTCGAGCATTCCAATGGCGATCTCCATTTTAATACACACCGCCAAATGCAACTCCACGCATCTAGCAAAACATCCCATTCTCGTATCCCGCATCACGTATCACCCGTATCACGCCGCGCCGTCCCGCATCACGCATCGCGCAGTCACGGATGCGCGATCCTAGGAAATCCTAGCTTTAACCATCGAGTACATCGCCCATAAACTAGACGCCTTCAAATCCTAGCCTACAATAAAAAATTCAAATAGGTAACAAATTTAGAAGGTAGTTTTTGTCCTTTACCTTTTCAGAAAAGTAAGCTAACATTATATTCTCGTCCACTCCTTCCACTTCTTTCTTCTTTCTACAGTCACAAAATTGACTGTAATTTTTTTTTGTAACGTTCCTTCGATTTTTGCGACAACAAACCAGAAGAAGCTTCTTTCGCTGTGTTTATAACATATTCTGCACCAGAAGAATTAAATTCTTGATTAAATTCTGGTAATTCCGTCATGCTTCGTGAAATTATTTCCAATATTTTTGTTTGTTTACTTGTCTCTATGGATTGTTTACGTTACTATAAGTATTATTGAAGCAACCTACCTACTATTATTTTTTGTTTTCAATGACCCTTAATTTTGAAGGTTTTCAAAAGTCACTTTCATTAAAAATTAAGAAAATTAAATTTTTACATAAAATGGGAAAAATGGTATACGCAATCTCGTTATAAAAGTGTTTTCACTCAACATCACTTTTCTAAACTTGTTGTGTAATATACTATTAATGAACCCCCTTAAGAATACTGTTGCCAGCGCGTATGCATGACATGAAGTGCTCGAAATCCGCGTTCACTTGTTTTACATATTTGAACATGCGCATACATATCATATCTCCCTTCTATGTCTTTAATATGTCTAAACACCTATAAAGTTACAAATGCTATTATAAATACATTTATGTGTATGTCTATATTTGTAACACCGTATATAAACAAAAAGAACATATATGATGTTACAAATATAAACATACACATAAATAAAATTACGCTAAACATTTATTAGAACAAAATCACACATTTACATCTAATAATACAATTAAATTTTTACACAAAATAAATTATATATTTTGGAAGCTTTTGAAATTTATAAACACACAAAACAGTACAAGGTATCAAGGCATCTTGCTTTAATAAATGAGCACATTGAGCTCTTGATTCTCTTTTACTGCCAATTTTAGAATAGAAGATGTCTTTAATGGAATCTAGTAGTTGCTATATAAATCATTATTCATTTGATATTAAACATCTTATATTATGCTTTTGACAATGGCACATTGATGCCGAAATACGTATTAAGCAAATAAATCTTGTTATTTCCCGTTTAAATCAATATTTTATTTAATATTTCTATAATTACTGGTATTGTTTTGCGGTCTAGGACATTAGGGCGCCGCCGTTAGGGCGCGGGGACACTCGGGCGCGAGGACACTCGGGCGCCGGCCATTAGGGCGCGGGACACTAGGGCGCGAAAGCTGTCTAATATTTTCAACGTGACTCTTCTTGTCGAAATAATTCGTTCTGATTGCACATACTACTTATATAACGTACTGTTACATGACATAGTTTTGCGGTCAAAAGTATCTCTTTATAGTACTAATAAAATATAGTTAATTTATTCTACCAGTATTATAAAGTACTACCTGTACGTTAGTTAGCTCTCAATGTCAAAATTAAAGTCAGAATAAATAAAATTCATTTAAATTTTCATTGTAAGTAAGTAGATACATTGCTAAGATGCTGGATGCTGTCTTCACAAATTGTTTTAATTTTCTTATTAGAACACCATATTATGCAATACGCATTATATGTTTCTTCGTATAAATGCCTGGATTTTAATGGTAATAGGGAATCTTTAGCGGTAGCATCGGTATTTTTAATTTCATCACAAGTTTCTTTGTTAGAACTACTCGTTTGCATTTTGCTTAAAACACTATTTTTCATTTCTACGAATATTTTAACTGTTTATTTTCCAAAATTTGCAAAAATTGCTTTTCTAAAAACAGCTACTATAGTAAATTCCAAAACTTTATGTACTTCAAGGTCATACAACTGAAGTGTACGACGTACGAAGAACTGTCAAATTGACAATTACAGCGGCGTAAGATGAATTATACATCTTAATAAGTGTAGCAATCATTAAAAATTGTAAATTGAGAGTAAAGCGAAAAACTTAGAACATTAAAAGGAACGAAAAAATATATATCTCCTGCACTGATCTGGACCAGCTACATCGGCGCACGTCATGTCCATAACTTAGTTCGTATGACCTTGAAGTACATAAAGTTTTGGAATTTACTATTTGATCCACAAGTAGCGGTTTGGTGAAAATTGCTCCAATGCAATTGCTCGAATGGAAAATTGCTCGAATGACAATTGCTCGAAAACCAATTGCTCGAAAACCAATTGCTCGAATGGAAAATTGCTCGAATATAGCAAGTATCCTGACAAAAAGTTACAAAAACAAAATAGGTCAAAAAATTTATTCAAATCGGTTAAAAAAATGAAAAAAGCAGCATGGGTGTACCACGGTTTTGTATCGTCCGGTAGAATAATAATAATAATAATTGTAGGCTGTTATAAATCAGAATAAAATAATAAATAATAGGACGGTATGTAATAGTTATTAAGGTATCTAAGGTATTATAAGAATAATAACGACCCGAGGTCGATGGTGTACGTCGGCCGAGGGCGTGATTATTCTTATAATACCCGTGGTGCCTTCAACGTTTAATGTCCTACTACTCTGTTATTTAATTCGGTTTTTCTTATTTTTAAGCTTGTCAATTTGACATTTAATTTGTATTGACACTAAATCAAGACTACTTTATATTTTAGAATAATTCTGCATTTCCACGGTAACGTCCATAAATTCTCTCTCTCTCTCTCTCGGTCAATTATTTTTTATAAGAGCCCTAGGGCCTATTAAAAAAAAATAATAGACCTGAGGCAATTATTTCTCATATAATAAATCTCAAAATAGAGTGCTTATGTTACAATAATAGACTAGTAGGACATTAAATAAAAAAAAATTATTTCAAAAGTATTAATTGTACTATTACATAATTAAGTTTCATATCTATTTAATTCTAGTATTACAAAATTACTCCTCGCTGGAAGTGGAGCACCAGCCAAAAGTATTTTTTTTTTAATTTTTAAAAATTTTTGTTGTTATATTCGAGCAATTGTTATTCGAGCAATTGTCATTCGAGCAATCTTCCATTCGAGCAATTGTCATTCGAGCAATTTTCCATTCGAGTAATTTTCCATTCGAGCAATTGGTTTTCGAGCAATTGTATTGGAGCAAATTGCATTCGAGCAATTTTCCGTATACCACAAGTAGCTAAGCAACAGCAAAAGCACACTGTGACATATCCAGTTTTCCAATGGCAACTGTATTATATTACAAGCCAAATTTTCGTTTGTCAAAAATTTATAGATATCAAATTTATAAACTGATTTTTTTTTTGATAATGAACCAATTTTAGCAGTCGAACATAAAGCTTTGTATGCAACTCGTGCATAATCTGACCTTATTGACTCGTCTTATTTATTAGCCTCGTCCGCAGACTCGCTCGTCATTTAAATAGAGTCGCCAAATAAAGTCTTAGATTATGTACTTATTACAAAATAGCTATTATTATTAATCTTTGTAATACATCTTTTTATAACATCTCAACCACACTGTTTATTAAATTTAAAACCATCTCTACCTACTATGATCATAACTAAATATTTAACACTAATATATGACACGTTCTTCGCTAGTTTCTCAGTTATGTTTCAATTCCTTTATGCCTTGGAAAAACGGGTAACTTTTAACCGTTCTACATTGTTCATCAATCAAGTATTATATGGAACGCCGTTTTACTTTGTAAAGTCTACGATTTTCATCAGAACAGGAAATACTTGAATACCAATTAAAAATATCTATCTGTCATTTTTAATTCACTGTGTATTCTTTATTTTAAAAATTACGTTCGATATTTTTAAATACTTAAAATTATTCAGGGATAATTTTAATTTACCTATTTAAAAATATCGTTTGAGGTGCTTTTCGCAATTTTCAATATGGTTTGAGATAAATATACCTCTTCTTTATATGTTAAGCAAGGTGCATTCATTTAAAATGACCAACAGATATTTTTAAATGTCTGTTTAATTCTAATTTAATATTTAAAATATCTTATGAATATTTTAAATTCAATAAAGCATTGTGTACATTTAAATATATCCTCTAAACGAATTAAAAATATCATTTGATATTTTTAATTGAATTGTAAATATCGATTGATAATTTTAATTGAATTAAAAATATCAAATGACATTTTTAAATGAATTAAAAATATCAAGTGATATTAGAAATTACCGCCATCTATAGATTCTGTACCAAACAACCGCATCGGTTTGTGTCTGTGATACATTACACACATCTGGCAACGTCGCTTTCCGCGCACATGTTGCGAGTGTCTGCTTATTTTTTGTGATTTATTTTTTATTTTTAATTCAACTGTTTCCTTGTTTTCACCGTTAATGATGGGTGTGTATAAACAAATTATAGGTAAATGTTACCTACTATTATATACCCGAACATTATCGAAATCCATTCAAATTTTCAGATACAAGTTACATCGTTGCCGGTTGTAGCTTTATCGAGCGCACGAACCTTGTAGATGGCGTTAATTTCCAATATCGAATGAATTTCCAATATCGAATGAATTTAAAATATCGATTGCATTTTTAATATCGATTGAATTTAAAATATCAAATGAATTTCCAATATCGATTGCATTTCTAATATCGAATGAATTTTCAAATCGATTGCATTTCTAATATCGATTGAATTTCCAATATCGATTGAATTTCAAATATCGTTTGAATTTCTAATATCGATTGAATTTAAAATATCTACTGATAGTTTTAATTACAAGATTAGTTAATTTACACATTAAGATGCATTTAATACAGGGTGATTCAAAAATGGCGCATAAGCTCTTCAGTACGTTG
Organism: Hemicrepidius hirtus; assembly: GCA_963082805.1. Classification (NCBI taxonomy): domain Eukaryota; kingdom Metazoa; phylum Arthropoda; class Insecta; order Coleoptera; family Elateridae; genus Hemicrepidius; species Hemicrepidius hirtus. The sequence goes on from OY720159.1 coordinate 23,616,962, forward strand.
TTGGGAATAATAATTGAAGTGTAGGAAAAATAGTAAAAAAATTCTTAGCCGCTAATTTGCTGAGAAATGAAGAAGTTAAGTTGAGAACTCAACTTTGAATTCATGTGGATTTTGAAACTTCTCATCATTTCATATAAATAATTTAAGTATTTTTAATAGTGGGTAATAAATAAAATGCTCATAACACCTCATTATCCTGAAATATTAGCTTTCAAAATTGATATTTTCCTATCAAGTTGTTTTAAAAAAATATGTGGCAACGATGTTTGAAACTTTTAATAAGCTCACTATGTAAATGAAACGAAATAAAAGCCACTCATATACTACATAGCTGCACCCGTGTTGCCAAATCTACAACTTACTTCTTCGTTGTTAACTACAAAAATGTAGCAGCTAAATTTTTTTTATGATTTTTCCACAGTTCAAATAACCGTCCCCTACAACGTACTGAAGAGCTTATGCGCCATTTTTGAATCACCCTGTATAATGAAATAATCCCACACGTCCCTAAATAATTTTTTTTAAACATCTTAGATGTAATAGTAATTAATTTAAAATATCACTGTGACAATTTTAATTATTTCGAAATTTAGGGAAAGCTTTCAAAACTTTATTTAATACATTTTAAGATTAAAAATTAATTCTAAATGTGGATAGCATATTTTTAAATTCATACATATAGTTTAAACGTTTTATTAGCAAAAATAAAATCCACAACAAACATTTATATTAATTTATTGAAAAACATTCGGATGTCATAGTATGAACCAAACAAATATTTTAGGTATTAATAATAATATCTAACTTTTAAGATAATTGTAATGCAACTATTTAATAATTCAAACAGATATTCGTATGTCAATTGAAAATATCTGTTGGTCATGTTAAATGAATGCACCTTGCTTAACATATGAAGAAGAGGTATATTTATCTCAAACCATATTGAAAATTGCGAAAAGCATCTCAACCGATATTTTTAAATAGGTAAATTAAAATTATCCCTGAATAAATTTTAGTATTTAAAAATATCGAAGGTAACTTTTAAAATAAAGAATGCACATCGAATTAAAAATTACACATAGATATTTTTAATTGGTGTTCAAACATATTTCTGTTCTGATGAAAATCGTAGACTTTAAAAAGTAAAACGGCGTTCCATAGTATTATGTCTTAATAGATTTCGATTTTTTCATGTGCAGTATCCCTTGTTCTTAAGACATTCTTTCTGATAAATATCTGTTGTTAAATTTTGTTTCAATATTTTGCAACATTGCGTCTCACGGTCAGTTTAGAGTGTGGGGTCTTACGGCACGCCGTGTTGCAAAACTTCGTCTTAAAATTGCTTTGAAATACCAACCTCCTGTCAATCATTATGTAATCCGCCTTTTGTTTTACACACCCTAATCGGCGATAACTACCTACTTTTAAGAGTTACCTGGACATCCTTTACCATTTACTAAGCATTATACCCTGTCGTTAAGGCACGTAGAGCTGGCAACGTAGTACAGACAAGTCCCATAAGGTTTGCATTGTCCTATCTCTTCCACACTCTAAACTGACCGTGAGACGCAGTATAGGAACTTGTTTATACTGCTTTATTAAAACATCAAACGGTAAGGTGGGGGACCTATATACAGACGCAGATAATACTGGTCTAACAAAACCGTGTAAAAAGTGTAAACAATTACCACCTAGTGGAATAAAGTGTACCAAGTGCTACTCACTTAAACATCATAGTTGCATTAAATACATGAAAAACATCAAACAAATAGACGATCAGCATATCATTTGCTGTTAAGATGATGCACCTGATTACAACGAGAATGAAAATGGCGCTGAAGGATCATCCGCGAACTCTACAGAAAGTCTTGAAGCTATCACTGAAATAAACGAGGTAAGATATCATTTGCCCTAAGGATATTATAATAAATGAACTTCGTGACAAAATATCGCTACTATATGATAAAATCACCCTGCTTGAATTAATAAACAAAAATGGTTGGCAACTAAGAAATGACCAACAGGAGACATATATCGCGAACCCAATACACAAAACAAACCGATCTACATCCAAATCGAAAGTAAAATCAAACATAGTAAAATCATTGCAGACTTCCCAGAGTAATAAACTTAATGAAATTATCAATATAAATAATGAATCGTCACAAACAGCCCTCTAACACAATACAGAACCAGTACTAAACAGTAATACGATAGAAACAAAAAATTTGGACTTTCAAACTGCTAGAAAAAAAACACCACTCTAGGAACAAATACAGACAAATGTGCCATATCGGCCGTCGCAAGTCGGCGTGCGATATTTGTTTCGAGATTAAGTCCCAATACCACCACCAAACAAATTAGCGATCATTTACAACAACAAGGCATTCAATTCCTAATTACAGACTCCAAACTCCAAAGAAAATCGGAGGAAATAACAGCCTTTAAAATTCAAATTCCCTCTCTAGAATTTGACAAGATCTACAAAGCTGATATCTGGCCACAATTCACAATAGTACGGCCATTTCGTCAACCACGAACCATCTAGTGTACCCAACTTCAAAATACTATACAGGGTGTCCAAGATAAGATGAACAGCATGGGGATCTCGGTTATTATAAGAAATACAGATTTGGTTAAATTAGACAAAATGTTCGCTACCTAACAGGGAATTAAATGCACCAAGCAGATTTTAAAAATTCATTGTGGTTCGAACCCAATAGGAGAAAAAGTGAATTTTGGGAATATCTATTTTTTTCAATAAAATGAGTATTTGGGCAGATGGGCAATTTTAACTTACACTTTCTTAAGGCACTTTTTGATGCTGCTTTCAACGGTGTATTCCTAATTTTTATAGCTCTTACGGATTTCAAACTGTATGGACCAACTTTGATTTTTCATATGGAGCACATAGTAGGCCGTGGCATCGTTGAAAAGACTATTTTCTCTAGTTTTCAAAAATGTATGGTTTGCTATGTTTATTGTAAATAATAACGACAGGAATCAAAAAAGTTTAATTCAATAGTTTATTTTTTATAAATATCTAGCCACCTGCGAAAAACAAAATTTATTCTAGTAGTAATAGTAAAAAATACCTTTAATTTTAAGTATAAAGCAAATTATCAATACACTTATACAAATTATTACAACAAGAACAGGAACAAACAGGAGCATGGAAGTAGCTAATTTGGCCTACTATGTGCTCCATATGAAAAATCAAAGTTGATCCGTACAATTTGAAATCCGTAAGACCTATAAAAATTCCATGCTCCTGTTTGTTCCTGTTCTTGTTGTAATAATTTGTATAAGTGTACTGATAATTTGCTTTATACTTAAAATTAAAGGTATTTTTTACTATTACTACTAGAATAAATTTTGTTTTTCGCAGGTGGCTAGATATTTATAAAAAATAAACTATTGAATTAAACTTTTTTGATTCCTGCCGTTATTATTTACAATAAACATAGCAAACCATACATTTTTGAAAACTAGAGAAAATAGTCTCTTCAACGATGCCACGGCCTACTATGTGCTCCATATGAAAAATCAAAGTTGGTCCATACAGTTTGAAATCCGTAAGAGCTATAAAAATTACGAATACACCGTTGAAAGCAGCATCAAAAAGTGCCTTAAGAAAGTGCAAGTTAAAATTGCCCATCTGCCCAAATACTCGTTTTATTGAAAAAAATAGATATTCCCAAAATTTACTTTTTCTCCTATTGGGTTTGTACCACAATGAATTTTTAAAATCTGCTTGGTGCATTTAATTCCCTGTTAGGTAGCGAACATTTTGTCTGATTTAACCAAATCTGTATCTCTTATAATAACCGAGATCCCCATGCTGTTCATCTTATCTTGGACACCCTGTATACTAATGTCCAATCTATCAACCACAATGTTGACAAAATTAATATACTTATTAACGAACACAACCCAAGTGTCATCTGTTTAGCTGAACACTGGCTACAGGAAAATTCTTATTACACATTTGCACTGCAAAACTATGTAAAAGGTGACATATTTATAAGGAAACTCAATAATCCTCTGGATTTAAGGGCATCGGTTCCTCAAACCCTTGTTCCTTTTTGTGAATCTTTTTACTTAACACTTCATGTTATTTAAAATTTAATTTTCATGTAATTTTTATTCAATTTATTAATTTTACATCTACCATATGCATCTGAAAACGTTAATGCTATCTTAATTATTCAAATTTTCATCAATTAAATCTGTGGGTTATGACTACGTGTTTTAAAACCTTCGTTTTATTTTAAAACATGGAGGAGTTGCAATATACATTCGCAAAGACGTGACGTTTGGCAGAACTGAGGGTATAGACATACATCCAGTAGAAAAAATATTTGAATACTGGCTGCATAATCTCAATAAATGATCATCCAACAATTATAACCCCCATCTATACATCGCCCAGAAACTCAGGCTCCAGTATCGATGAATTTTTACATCAACTAGAATCACTTTTACATCAGATATCCAAACTTTATCCAAACCATCAAATTATCATATTGGGGGATTTCAACATCGACTTCTCAAAAATTAACCACCTCTATAGACGCGTACATGACTTGCTAGCGTCCTATGGAATCAAAATAACAGTACAAGAACACACGAGAATAACTGCTACGCTATCGACAACAATTGACAATGTTTTAACAAATATAAATCCACATGAATATAATGTCAACGTACTAGACTACGCGGTCTCGGACCATCAACCAATAATGTTCTCGCTATCAAGCAGTCCACTATCCCGAAACATCGACTATGTGGAAACACTACTTTTTAGCCATTCCAACACCAACCAATTCCGACTCAATCTTCAAAAAAGTGATTGGAACAGAGTTTACACAGCAGTTTCGCCTCAACAATCTTTTGAAGAATTATTTTCGAAATTCTACACTGCATTTGATTCAGCATTTCCACTAGAAAAAGTGCGAGTAGACAAAAATAAGAAAATATTTAAACACAAATGGGTAACTAGAGAATTACTGGAAGCAAAGGAAAAACTTAAGCAGCTACATACCAACATGCGACACTACAAAACTGCAAAAGCAAAAAAGGAACTTGATGATTTCAAGCGCGTGTATCAGAGACTAATCAATGACACTAAAAAGAGGTATCACGATGACCTACTCATAAACTCTAATAATGAAAATAAAACAGCCTGGAATATTATCAAAGATCACTCCACCAAGGGCAAAAAGGCAACTGAACACAAGATCGTCAACCCTGATGATGTTCTAATCACATCTCCACCAAAAGTAGCTGAATTCCTCAATAACTATTTTGTCGACGAAATAGAAAATCTAATAGGAGGAGATAGCAAAAAAGAAATAAATCATCCAAACATTGATACGGTGAGGAATACAATATATCTATCCCCAACATGTGAAGACGAGGTTGCCACTTATAGGACAACTGGGAAGTAAGAAATGTGCGGGTCCAGACAACGTGCCATATTGTCTGCTAAAACATTGCGTTGACGACATTATACAACCCCTTACACATATAATAAATGCATCTTTGCCACACGGAGAATTTCCAACATCACTGAAAAAATTAAAATCCTACCAACGGACAAAAATAAAGGTAATCCAACTGACCCTAATAAATAAGTATATGCCCACTGCCATACAATCAGTATTTTCAAAAATATTCGAGAATGTATTCCTAAACAAACTTCTAAGTCATCTAAAACGGAATAGGATAATAATAAATGAACAACACGGATTCCAAGCAGGTAAAAGTACATCAACTGCAATTTTCAAATTCTTGGATACAGTAAGTAAAGGGCATAAGGAATTATGTGTATTTGGTATTTTCTATTACATGACAAAAGCATTTGACTGTGTCAACCATACACTACTACTGGATAAACTGCAACAATGTGAGGACCTGCGCTGGAATGGCTGACAACATACCTCCAGGACAGCACCCAAACTGTTACAATATCAGCTACTAACTCGATACCTACAACATCCGAAGCAAGAACACTAAAATATGGTGTCCCTCAGGTTTCCACATTGGGTCCGATATTATTCCTAACCTATATTGCAATGATCTAACAAAATATGTAAGTGATGTCAACGTACAACTAACCTTGTTCGCCGATTATTGTTCTGTCGCGGTATGTGATAAAAGTTTGACAAACTCAATCCAACTATCAAATGTAGTGAACTCAAGAATAAATAAATGGTGTAGCACCAATAGCTTACTGTTAAATGAACATAAAACCTCGTTAATGTGCTTCAAAGCTAAAAACAAACAGCTATTTGAAGAAGAATCCCTGATCAAATGCGGTACTACTACTCTACAACTCATAGAAGACACAAAGTTCTTGGGTATTAATCTACAATCTAACCTAGGTTGGTCAAATCATATTAATATTCTTAGAACAAAATTGTCCAGCATGTGTTATTTATTAGCTAGATTACGAAATCAAATATCTATAAGCGTATTAAAAAATGTTTACTTTGGTTATTTCCAGTCAAATCTTTACTACGGCCTTATGTTCTGGGGTTCAGCACCTCAATGCAAAGACCTATTCACAATACAAAAACGTGCAATAAGAATAATGTCATATGCCGGACACGACACCCATTGTAAACCACTGTTCACAAACCTACAGATGCTACCATTAGCCTGCTTATACAGTGCTTCCCGAAAGTAACGGATAAATTCAATAAAATCGTTGAGAAAAATATTTGAAATAAATGCTCGGACACGTCGATTTTTGATTCTTATTTTTAAATTGTTATTTAGAGATGTAATATTCAACCCCCCACCCCGCAACCCCTAAGCGCTGCCAACTCCAACTTTAAAAATTCAAATAGCAAAGAACCCTTTCTGATACCTCATCTGATACCTTTTTTAATGCTGAATTCAATAAAAAAAAGTTTTTCAAAATCGGTTGATAAATAACGGAGATATTTACCAAAATGTATTCAAATGAAAGTGCCAATATTTGAGCAGGCGTTGGTACGGCTCTACAATGAGTGGTACAAAACAATTGCAACTTGTTTGTAATTGAATGTAAACAAAATCTATGTATCTATCTCCAACCCCAATCATCATTAAAACTTTCGATTCTTTCGGCTTCAGTAAATTTCATTTTTGTTATCTTATTTTTTCAAATGTTAATAATAAGTAACACACACTCCACTAAGTAATGTCAATACATTTTGTTTAAATTCAATTGCAAACAAGTTGCAATTGTTTTTTACCACCCATTGCTAGAGCAGTACCAACTCCTGCTCGAATATTGGCACTTTCATTTGAATACATTTTGGTAAATATCTCCGTTATTTATCAACCGATTTTGAAAAACTTTTTTTTATTGTATTAAGCATAAAAAAGCTATCAGATAAGGTATCAGAAAGGGTTCTTTGCTATTTGAATTTTTAAAGTTGGAGTTGGCAGCGCTTAGGGGATGGGGGGTGGGGGGTTGAAAATTACGTCTCTAAATGATAATTTAAAAATAAAAATCGACGTGTCCGAGGATTTATTTGAAATATTTTTCTCAACGATTTTATTGAATTTATCCGTTACTTTCGGGAAGCACTGTATATATTTTGCTGCTGTATGTATGTAAAAGTAAATCCTCAAGAATTTTGTAAAAACTGCGATGTACACTATCACAATACTCGCAGTAAATACAACCTTCAAGTACAAAACCAGCGTCTTCAGCTGTTTAGCAATAGTCCAGATGTGCATGTATTAAACTGTATAACAAACTCCCCATAGCCATAAGTAGACAATTTAAAAAAAATATTAAACAATTTCTACTAGTATCCAAATGTTATTATGATGTCCATGAATACATGTCTAACTAATCTTTAAAAATGTAGGAATATTTTTGTGACGTTCTATGTATTTTATAGTCGATAGATAATAAATATGATTTATGATAACTAAATACATTACGACAAAATCGCTTACACTTTTTCAACTCAATTTTAACATGAGAATCACGTAGTGCTCTCCGCGTCCGCCATTTAAGAAACATCCTGTGGACATGTAAACAATTACAGTAAAAAGAAAATTAATCAGTTTATCCCAAACGCCGACGGATATGATACCGTCATTATTTCCCTTTTCATTAAAATGGTTTAAAATTTATTGACATTCTCAAGCGTTACTTTGTTAAAATCCATGATTATATAAATAATAAATATTAAATAAAATATCGATTTTAACGTTAAAATCGATATTTTATTTATTATTTATATGGTTTAAAATTTGACTTCATATCGCTACTTACTACTTGCTTTCTGTCAAAATCTGAATTGGTAATGAAGCTGGCCATGATTGTACTAGCTTCCCCTGACTTTGTTCTCCCCTGGGGCTGTATTCTCGAAATCACTCGATATTTTTTCGCACACGACAAAAAAAAATGAACCAATCAAACTATTTTATGTGGCATGACATATGCTCAATTGTCAGGAAAATAGCCTTCGGATTGGTTCAATTTTTTTTGTCGAGCACGACAAAATGTCCAGTGGTTTCGAGAATACAGGTCCTGTCAACTTCATTACCATTAATGTTACCTACATATTCGTGATAATTGTAGCTCGCAGTCCTGTGTTTCAAGCTATGTTTGAACATGAAATGGAAGAACGAAAACATAATCGAGTTGATATAACTGATGTAGATCATGAAGTATTACGCGAGATGCTACGCTTTATATACACTGGTAAAGCATCAAATTTAGAAAAGATGGCAGATGATTTGTTAGCAGCAGCAGATAAGGTAAGCTATTATGTTGATTTCCTTTTTAGCGATACAATTATTTCCTTTACAGTATGCTTTAGAGAGGTTAAAAGTAATGTGTGAAGAGGCCTTGTGCACCAATCTATCCATTGAAAATGCTGCCGAAATTCTAATATTAGCCGATTTACATAGTGCAGATCAGCTAAAAGCCCAAGCAATAGATTTTATTAACACGTAAGTATCATATTTGTTCTATTATCCCATGTTTTTCAAGTTGTAACTTCATAATGATACATTTGTGATCACATGTCCTACCTTGTTGTAATTGTTTTATTGTCTAAAATAATATGCCTTATCATTTTGGTAAATATGGAATGAATTATACTTAAAATAGTAGATTATACATCAAGGGAGAGAAAGGCATAATTTTTCTAGAGGTACAATTTTGAGGCAAATGGTGAAGCCCAGGTGCTGCTAATGCATCTAGGGAAAAATACTATTGTTTCAAGACCGAGTAAGATCAAAAGAAATCGTATTTTTTTAAAACTTAATTTATTGATATTTTTGCTGATATTTACGATGTTGGTGTTTGTCAAATTGGATAGCCACTTTGACAATTCTATAATGTTGAGAATTAGGCATCTGCTTGTGACGGCAGAGTTTCAAGGTCATTCAACTTGGAGTATCCACAGCTTTTTAAGAATATTGTAAATACACTATAAATACACTCCACGCTGAAAAACGTCACGTGATGCGATGACTAATACAAGCACGCATAGTACGGAATGTAAGGACGTATTAATATGCGAGGTACGAATACAAGCCGAAGCGTAGCTTGTAACCTACCGAGGATGATAATATTCGATACATTCCGTGTTACTTATTAAATATTTCACGCTACCAGTAATAAGTAGCTTAAAAGAATAAGAAAATATTATACCTGCAGCTATGGATATAAAGCCTACTTACGTTGTTAGTACCGTGAAATATATATTTTTTTGCACGATCGGTCTTTTTTGTTGACTTACTAGATTCGATGCCAGAACAGTAAGCTGCATTTACTGGTTGCTAGGTGTAACAAAACAGTAAGTAATTCACTTACCGTTCTAGAACAGTAAGTAGTATAATCCATTGTATTGCAGACATGATAACTATGGTTACCGTGGTTGTCAGTCAATTTATAAAAAATAAGGTTATATAGGTACTTTTATAATTTTTTGAAATATAACTATTTTAAATCAATTTTTTTATTGCGATCGTGCAAAAAACGTTGTAAGCATGTCGAACGTTAAGGGTTACCGGTCTCCGACAAAAATTGGGGTCGTCGCTTCGCTCCTCCCCAAACAATTGTCGTCGACCGGTAAACATCCCTTACCGTTCTTAATACTTAATATACTATTGTGCTCGGCAACTAGATAGCTGCGCACGCAAAAATGTCAAATGGGTATGTCAATTTCCCTCACTAATGCTGTAAAAAAAACACTAGGCATGCGTCATCCCGCTTATTTTGAAGAATTTTTATGTGAAAAGGCAGTACACTCGTATCAGCTCTTGGATATTGTAACTCCTTGTTAAGCTAACGATTGGTCAACTCTCATGGTTACGATTCTTGTAACAATTCGTATCCATGACAATTGACCGTTGCTTAACTTAACAGTAGGTTGATAAACCGCCCCTAATCTTATATCCCGATCCGATATTCAATATACTTCTCTGCTTATTATTAATTATCTCCTTCATAGAAAAAATGGTATACAAACCTTCTGCGTGAAGGGTGAAGGGATCATCCGCACATTCGCGAAAATGAACAAACTCGCTGTTTCGTTCTTCAAACCAACGTTCATGCAGGAAGGTCGGCATTCCCGCATTTGGTTTGTAATATACTATTTTAGTACAAGTGTGAGACACTTTAGTCTCATGTATAAAATTTCAAGCTGAGGCACTGTAATGGTACCCAGTCACCTACGGTTCACCGGCCGGCCTTAAACTGTTCAACCGAACTAACGACCGCATTTCATTTCGGCCACACATTAAGGCGGATAGACACTGGGCGTGAATTACGAACGTGAACCACTGTCGTGGACTCACGAAACTTACGAGTCCAGGATTCAATAGTTATTATTTTCGTGGAGGAGGTTTCTATGGCAACTTGGCTAGTTGTGAATATGACCTTGAAAATGTAGTCTTTGGTGGCAGCCGCATATCAAGTTATGAAATAACTTGTAACATTGTGGGCCCGTTATCAAATCTGTTAACTGTTTGTTAAGCTAACCAGCAGTCAACTGTCATGTATACGATTAGTAACAATTCGTACTCGTGACAATTGACCGTTGGTTAGCTAACAAGGAGTTAACTAGGGATTGAAAAACCGGGCCTTTGTAGTGGTGTAAAAAAAGTAACTATTCGTTAGCCGAGTACTCGTTACCCGACAAGATCCGAAGCAACGAATACGGACATGAAAAAGTATTCGTTACTTTTACAAACGAGTACCCACTACTGCCCACTACTCAGTACTCATTTGAATGAAATCTACCTACCTGATTTAGCTGTGCCTACTAAAATTAAATATTTTTTTTCGAAACGCAAACTCGACAGTTTACTATGAGTGCACCTGAATACAAAGATTAAAGATAAGAGTATTAATACCGGTAACCTGAAGGTAATCAAAAATGCATTCCGTTTTGTCAAACAGTCTGTTGTTTATCAATACTTACACCTTACTTACACCTGTTCAGTGTCTTGCGCATTATTTTCCATCTGTCATTTAAATTACTATGTCTACGCCACTGAAATTACCAAAGTTATTTGTACCGACAGCAGCAGTAAGCGGACAACAAAAAATCAGTATGAAGCGGCACGTTCAATCATTTTTGATCACCCTGTATAAGTAATATACTGCATCTCTGTTCCGCGTCATCACAGCGTGTCGTCCTAACTATTTCTTGTTCGGGCATCTGGCCCACTGCACACTGTACTGTAAGGCCGTACTCGGAGTACTCGTTTTATGAACGATGCACAATCTACTTCAACGTGAACGAGTACTCGGTAACGAATACAAAGTAACGAATACTGTAACTAAAACTAACGAATAGTTACAAGTACCTGAAAGTAACCAAAATTTAAATCACTAGCCTGTGTCAGTTATGTAATCAAACTGACAATCAGTACAATAATTAAAAACACCGGATATATGAAAACATAATGAACACTAATATTTTGTTTAGAAGAACCAAGATTAAAAACAGAATCCATTGTTTAAAAATATCGTAGAATATCACCTTAAATTTAAACTCTGCACCTCGAAGTGAAAAAGTCCAGACTTTCCCAGGACACAGCTTAGTGGGCACCCTGCCAAAATGACAAACATCGGCGCCTATGGAGAGAATATACCAGCGAAACTAAAATTAGAAGTAATTCTTCATTAATTTACTACAGGGGACTCTTTCTTAAATTTGGAATTTTTGGAATGTTTTCACTAGTATTATACCACTGAACCAGCTTTGCTGACGTTACAATAACGTCGTTTAATTGTTAACAAGGCAAAATCAAATATAGAAAAATGTTATACTTCTCAGTAAAGTGGGTTACAGTGGTATAATACTAGCGAAAACATTTGACACAGACTGTACATCCTAGAAGAGTGGTACTGTCATTCATTTATAAAATCTATCCAGCTATGATGATAACTGAATTCTTGGCTGCTCTCGATTGACTGCACGAAGCAGAAATGAAACATATTAGATATCGTCAGCAACATATACTGGTTCGTGGATACAATAGGTGTATATGTATTCGGCGTAAGCCGTAATTTTGAGCCCGAGGCGGTAACCACCCCACCCACATCTAGCGTTGCTTTAATAAAAATTTGAGATTTGAAGTTACTTAGGTCGCGGGTAAACAACAGTAGCCTTATTGCCTAAAATCTCAGTTTCATTTTGTGTTCGGTAATTGTGCTGTCTTTAAAAGGTGGAAAATGAAGGAAGTTGATGATTTAGAGTAGTGTTTGTACTAAATAAATTTTATTAAGAAATTATTATGATGTTATACACCGTGGTTATACATAGAAAACTTATAATTTTTTTTATAAGTTTTAAAAACAATTTATATTATTTATTTATTTGTTTTGTTAATCCTACTTGATATTATTATTCTGTTAAATGAATACTGAATATAAATTTAACACTCTCCCTCAGTATGTAATTGCTTAATTTTTAATATCAAATAATTAAATCTTTCTTTTGTTAAAGATTTTGTTAGTAAATCTGCAAGATTTTCTTTTGTTGATACATAATCCAAACTGACATCACATTCTGTAATTCGTTCTCTTACATAATGATAATGAACATCAATATGTTTGCTACGTTGATGTAAACTTGGATTATTAGATAAATATATAGTAGATTGATTATCACATAACAATAAAGGAACTTGCACTTTCTTGAGATCACTTAATAAATACGACAACCACATCGCATGTCTACAAGAAACTGATAATGCCATGTATTCAGCTTCTGTTGTTGAAACTGCTACACTATTTTGTTTCTTTGATGACCATAGAACAACAGCATTTCCATAAAGTCCAATACTTCCACTATTAGATCTGCGATCATCAAGACAATTTGCATATGATGCATCACTGTATATGCAAAGCTTTGGTGAATATGTACGTTGATATACCAATTTCATAGTCATTGTGCCTTTTAAATATCTAAAAATGTGATGAACCATTTTCTGATGAGTTTTTGTTGGATCAGAATTAAACTGTGACAAAACATTAACTGTATAAGCAATGTCTGGTCTTGTTCCTAATGCAACATATAAAAGACTTCCAATTTCTGATTGATAAAATGTTTTATCAACCCTTTCTTCTTCTGGTTTTGCTTTCTCAGGTTTTACACCAATATCCATTGGAGTTCCAACAGAATTACATTCTAACATCTGAAATCTCTCCAATATTTTGTAAATATAGCGTTCTTGAGATAAAGTAACCATATTATGAGTCCATGAAATTTGAATTGAAAGAAAATATGAAGGTATTCCAATAACTGTTACTTCAAAATGTTTATTTAAAAAGTTTTGAAGTTCATCTACCTTTTTAATCTCAGATCCAATTATAAGAATATCGTCAACATAAACAGCAAGAATTAATTGACCATCTTCGGCTATGAACATGCAAGGATCAGATATTGATTGTTTCAATTTAGCTTCTTTCAGTATGGAAATTAACTTTCGATTCCATTGTCTTGAAGACTGTTTAAGTCCATAAAAATGGCTCCGCCGCAGGAGGGGCCCGCGTTGTCAAATCGCAAGACTCTTTTTTAAACAGCATACCATTCCTGGTTCTTCATTTATTCCTTCTGGTATTTTCATAAAAATTTCATGATCTAAATCACCATTCAGAAATGCAGTTTTTATATCCAATTGTCTTGTGAACATGTTGTAATGAACAGAATAAGCTAAAAGTAATCTAATTGTTTCATATCGAACCACTGGAGAAAATGTATCATCATAGTCAATCCCTGGCATTTGTGTAAAACCTTGGGCAACTAATCTAGCTTTATATTTTAGTATTTTTCCTTCAGAAGATGTTTTTAGCTTAAATATCCAACGACAACCAATTACTCTCCCTTCAGAAGACAATTGAACAATTTTCCATACTTTATTTTTCTTCATAGACTCCAATTCTTCATTAATTGCATTTTTCCATTTATCAGAATCAGGCTAGATATAGCTTCAGCATATGAAATCGGTTCATCTTCAACATATTTACAAAATTCTTCAATATACCGTACAGAATGTACACGTGTTCGATTAGAACGACGTAGATTTGAAGTAGATGATTCTTCTACTGCTTCCTCATTTTCAGATATTTTTGGAGTTTTCGGTATTATATCAATTCTTGATTCTGATTCTAATTCATCATTTGTTGAATTAAATTTATAAATTGGTTTAATTTCTACAATTTCTTCTGAATCTTCTTCAGATCTAAGCTTATAATCTCTTGAAATAACTACTTTCTTTCCTGTCCAAAAACGATACCATTTAGGTTTATTACCATAACCTACTAAACAAGCATCCATTGTTCTTGGTTTCAATTTACTTCCTGTACCTCTAACTTCTTCAGGAATATGAATATATGCCCTTTGTCCAAAACTTCTTAAATGACCTATAGATGGTCTTTTATTGAAAAACACTTCAAATGGAGTTTTCCTATTAATTGCACTATGCGGCAATCTGTTTTTGGTATATACAGCATGAGCAACTGCTTCTGCCCACAAAGATTACGATAATTCAGAATCGATTAAATTTGTTCTTGACATAGTTATTATCGTTCGATTATAACGTTCAGCTAATCCATTGGTTTCATGAATATGAGGTATTGAATTTTCCATTTTTATTCCATTATTTTTAAAATAATTTAATAATGATGTAGAACTATACTCTCCCCCATTATCACACTTAAATATTTTAACCTTTTTTCCTGTTTGTCGCTCCATTTTTACAATATATTCTCTAATTGTCTTTTCAACTTCACTCTTATGAGAAATAAATACTACTTCAGCATATCTTGAAAATTCATCAGTGAATGAAATGTAGTAAGATTTTCCACAAAGTGATTTTGTTGTAAACGGTCCAGCAACACAGAATGAATTTTTTCTAGAATTTCTGAACAACTATTTCCTGTATCTTTACAAATTTTTCTTGATATTTTTGATTTTTCACAAGCTTCACAATCAATCATAATACGTTCATTTGGATCACATCGGGATCAGCTATGGCTTCCTTCACTGCAATAAAATTGGCCATTGGAATATGTCCCAATCTTCTATACCAAGTTTGTACACTAACATTTGCAACTTCATAATTTGCTACCTGAAAAATATTTTCTTTATTTTCTTCAACTATCCAACCAACCATTTCTCCATCTTTAAAAAGATTAATGTCATTATCTCCTTTCATGGTTATTCCTTTTGATTTAATGGTTTTCCAAGACATTAAAGAACATTTTAAATCAGGAACATATAAAACATCATAAAGAATAATATTTTTAGTAGCACCAGATGGCAAAATGCGTTATTTGTACACCATTTCCATGTCCTAAACGAACTATACCTTTATATGGTCGTAAATTATCAAGAACTTGCTTATTTCCAGTCATATGTGACGTTGCACCTGTATCAAAAATCCATTTGTTATTTGTTTTGTAAGAAGTAGAAGCAGGAAAAGCAATATCAATATAATTATCCTCATTCTCAGATGAATTAACTATATTTGCATTTTCTTCTTTCTTCTTATTTCTGCAATTTTCTAATGTATGTCCTTTATACCATTTCTTCTTACTTTTACAGAAACTACATTCCTTCTTGACTTTTGCATTAAATTGATTAACTTTGTAATCCTTTTTCTGTTTGATGACATAAGCTTTATTGTTATCATTATTTGTGGTTAAATTCGAAGATAATTCCAGTAGTCTAGAACAAACATCATCATATGTGAGATTTTGTTTAGTTTTTAAATTATCCACTATGTTGTCTAGTTCTTCTGGCAACGTTGTTAGAAACAACGAACCTTTTGCTCTGGGTGAATTTGCTAATGGTCGCAAAACAGCTTCAAGCGAATCTGAATCTTCTTTAGAAGTTTTCACTGTACGTTCTACTAACCTTGACCATAACTCATTATATTTGGCTATGTGATCAGCTATATCACTCTTCAAATTGCATTTAATTCCCACAACAGATTTGACTAAAGCATGTAAAGAATATTCATTTCTTTTGTCATACAAATCATTTAAAGTTTTCCACATATTTAAAGCATCTGAATAACACGTTATTAAAGGAACAATATTCGAATCTACATTGAATAGAATAAAAGCTCTTGCCAATGATTGTCGATGTCTCCAATCTTCGCATTTTTTCAGATATTCATTATGAAGTTTTAAATAATCTTTATTTGAAGTTTCAAGATCACTTGACGTTAATGCTGGATCTTTCTCTTCACCAATAACAATTTTATAAAGATTATAAACATCCATGTATGCAAAAACCATCATTTTCCATGAATGAAAATTAGAATTACCATGTAATTTCTCAAATTTTGGAAATTTATCCATTTTTATTTAGCTGGTTTGACGTTTAAATTGACTTGTCAATTGCAATCTACCATTTAAACTTTAACGCTAATCTGGGCCCATAACCTGTTGATTTAGAGTAGTGTTTGTACTAAATAAATTTTATTAAGAAATTATTATGATGTTATACACCGTGGTTATACATAGAAAACTTATAACTTTTTTTATAAGTTTTAAAAACAATTTATATTATTTATTTATTTGTTTTGTTAATCCTACTTGATATTATTATTCTGTTAAATGAATACTGAATATAAATTTAACAGTTGATGAGGCTGCAGAAAAATTAAGAAAGAGTAGTTTAGTTCCTGAAAAATCTAAGGTGTATAGGAAAACGTATAATGAATACCTTAAATGGTGCGACATAAGGAAGGATTCCATCGAAAACTGCTTCTGTGAATTAGAGTCTTCTGGCTTATTTTCAATAATAAAATAGAGTCGCCAAATAAAGTCTTACTTATTACATAAATAGCTATTTTTGTACACGCTCTCCAAAGTGGTTACTTTGGAAACTGTTTGTAATCCGCAAAATGCCACTTTAGGGGACTAGTCCCTTAAAGGTAACTTAGCAACACTTTAGAGGACTGAATTTGTTTACTAAAAACATTGTACAACACAAAACAGCTATTGCTGCAAAAAAATACAAAAAATATATAAATTAACACAAACTAATCTACTTTGAAACATGAAAATGGAAATTACAGTTTTTGGCATATTTAAAAATGTCACCAGAATGCAGATATGTAAGTCAATATCACATCTTCATTCACGACCGTCACACGATTTTTCTGCTTCCAATCATTAAATATTTCGTACTCCTTCTCGTATTGCTGCTTAGACTTGAGTGGCAGCAAATCTAGTACAATATTTCTGGCTTTTTCGGTAATTTTGACCGGAACATCAACCATTTTTTTAGAATTCGTTAAATTTGTTATTTTTTCACTTAAAAAACAACTTGTTAAACAAACTCTTTTTAACTATCAGTTACTCAGATTTTTTAAATTTTTTTTAACATGGATTCTACAGAATCTGTGGTACTACGACTGCACCAATTATTGTCGGTGGTGGTGGAAGACATTCATTTGAGAAACTGGAAGGGACGGTAAATTACAATAATTGGAAATTTACAATGAAAATGTCACGTTATGGATGGTCTTTGGAATTGTATTCAAAGAACAGACAATGGGCGCATTCAGGGACGGTCAGCGACACAAAACACTTAACATAAGATAGAAGCATCACTCCGTGTTCTTGTTTATTCGTTAAATAGCGCCATCTCTACAGATGGAAAATATTAAATGTGGGGGCGGGAAAAAAATACTTTTTTAAATTTGTAATATTAGGTATATTAATAAAAGGTAAAAAATAAAAAAAAACTACAAAACTGTTATAAGTGAATTTATTTACATATAAAGGAATGTCCATATCAAAAGAATACTTGTTATCATTAAATGCTGTATGGTTACACGTACCGACCCAACTACAAAACTGTTATGACTGAATTTATTTGCATATAAAGGAATGTCCATATCAAAAGAATACTTTTTTTCTCCGATAGACAGTAAAAGCATGCTTTGACTGACATTTGACTGTCTCCAAAGTTCCACATTTACTGCCTAGGCAAAAGTGATCATTTTTACTGACAGTAGCATTCAAAATCAGGTTGCTTCGAAAAACAAATAAATTTGAAATTTTTATTAATTAAATTTAAGTTCCATATTTTTCACGATTTCTTTAATTTCGGATGGGGTGAACATTTCTTCGTCATTTTCCATTGTAAATATTATTATAAATTAATTAATATTTACGAATTAACGAGATTAAACTATTCTATTCACAACAAATAGAATGACATTTCTCAAGTATGTTTTTTCATAGCAACCAATAAGAATTGCTTAGCAACAGATGCTTGCTAATACTAATAGCACAAAAAATATTAAAAATAATCATGAAATTAATGTTAAATGTAAACAATCGGAGAAAAAATTATATGTTCAACACGGCAGAAATGCAGATTTACTGCCTTGGCTGGTTTCATAGCTTCGGCTTCCCCTCAGCTGTGAAATACCAGCTGCTACTTTTCTGCCTTGTTAAACAACTAACTATTATCATTAAGGCTCAATTGCACCGGTTACACTTAAATAATAAGCGTCGCTTAAAAATTTAATTGCCATGGATACAATTGTCACTAAGAATTGTATTCATGGCAATTAAACTTTTAAGTCACGCTTATTATTTAAGTGTAACCAGTGCAATTTGGCCTAAATGATGTATGGTTACACGTACCGACCCAACTAATGTTTAAATAAATTTGGAATTATTTTTTTTGTATATTCCTTTTTTTTAAATATATATGTTGGGCATGAGCAAACAAGCGATCAGCAGTTGGTGGTAATGGTCGCCTGTCCCTGCCTTGTAGAGTTCGTGACACTTGTTTTAAGTAGTTAAAAATGACTATTCTTGCAAAATATGTAATTAGATCGGTCTTCAATGAAGCTGCATGCTCGCAGTGTTGAAAGTGGAAATCAACTTTCTCTCGACAACAATTTACAATTAACTTAGAAAAACGTACTTTTGTTATATATCTGGGTAGCAAATATAAAATTATATTGTACACTTGTGTAATATTATTGTAGAAGGCCTGGTTGATATACCTCAACCGATGAGGTTTACTTCCTCCATATTCCCTACATCGAGTCAGCTTGTTATAATCAAGCATCTGCTCTTCTGCGGTTGCAAGAATATTGCATTTGCAGATGCTGCATGAACTATATTTAGGGAAAAACTTCTTGCTTACAAAACCCGAAACATAAGCAACAGCAGCAGATTCAAGCGATCGCAGAGTGTTGAATGTCTCTGGAATTGCAGAGACCAAGATTTTTTTCATGGGTTTCATCCCCTACTGCTTCTGGCAAACCCTTGAAAGCAAAATATCGACCATTAGATAAATAATGCTGTTGTTCGTTTTTAAAAATGGCTACCAAAGTGTATTCACTCGAATATGAAAACAGAAAGGTACATAATTATTTAAAAATTACCTGAGTCACAAAGCGTTGGAGAGTTACAAACATATCTGAATTGTCATCTTCGCAATTAGCCCCAGCCGAATGACAGCCTGTGAAGTTGTTTACTAGTAAACTTTTGTAAAAGGCTACAAAAGCTGTAGCAGTTGGATTCGTGAATCTGGAACCACGTTGACGAATCTTACCAAAGAAATTCTCTATGGGATCTTGGTTAAAGCTCCGAGGTTTGATGGAAGTAAATCCCTTCTTTTTCATTATAGTGCATACAGATGTTTGAAATTTTTCAACGTAAAAATAATTTTTTTTATAGAAGGTGGGGTTTTGAACCCTTTTGGCGTAATAAATTCCACAGTATTTAAAATTTGTATAGCCTTGTGCCAAAATTGAAAATGAGGCCCCTTGTCAGTCACTGCTGTTCTTAAATGTTTTCCATGTTTGTTGAATGTACTGTTCCCATTAACACTGTCAAACAAATCATCACAAAATTCGACAAACTTTGCAGTGTACACAGCTTCTCTGGGCATACTGATGGTTCCATTTTCAGTTTCCATAGTTGTACCACTCACAGCCATAAGATTAATACCAACCGCTACAGATCGACTGAAAACTTGGTTGCAATTTGATACTTTCATCTTTTTTATGCAAGTTTTGTCAACATGGTAAGCCGTAAGTTTTGGCATAGTCCTTAAACTTCCAAGACCTCCATCGAGAAGCCATGCTTTATAAATATGCTCCCACTTAGCACACATTCTTGCTCCATTTAACGTAAAAAGCACATCTGAATTAAGCATATTATTGCGTATGCCCTTAAGCATGTGTGGGGGATCACATAAGGGCACTATTGTTTGTCCCTCCAGTTCAAAGATGCGTTCATAAAGTTGCTGCCCAGTTCTTAAATAGTTTGCTGCTGTATTGTCCAATAATGTTTTTATAGCAGACATATTATTCGATCCTTGGTCACAAGCCGTTGCAAGAATGTCTAACCCCGCTTCTTTGGCAGCTGTTACAATACGTTTTATGATACAAATCAAATCTGTGGATTTTGTTGGACCACTCGAAAAATTAAAATATATAGGTTGATTCCATTTTCGGTGAATCCCACGGAGCATAAGAACCTACAACAGTAATAATTGTAGTAAACTGAACATGATCCGCAATGTTACTTGTTCTACGGTAGCCGAAATCTTCGAAGCCTTCTACTGTGTCTTCTGCTGTGTTCCACGATAAATTTGGAGCAATGCTCATTTCATCGAACATCAGCAGGCAACATTTCTCCCTTGTATCTTTAAATGTTTTTGCTTCGGCTTGTAAAACTTCCATGACAGACTCATTTAAGCCTGCGCGTATTGGGATCCGATTCAGAAGCCGCGAAACGTTTGCCTAGAAGATAATGCAAACAATTTTGCTAAAAATTTGTAGCCACTTCCAGTTTGCTTCTGTAGAGCTAGAGCTAAAACTTTATCTTCTAAGGTAAAACGTCTGCCTCGACTTTTTTTTGGGCCATTTTCCAATTGGCATTTGAAAAACCGGGTCCTAATTTCGTCTAATGTAGATGTTATTTTGGAAAACATTTCTGCTGTAGAAAATTTGGTAGCCCTGTCCAACCGCTCCCTGTAGGACATCCGTGTTTTTATGTGGACTGCATTTTTCCGTCGTGCTACTTTTAACTGATCGTACAAACATCGTGCCTTTGGCGTTAAATGCTTTTCCCGTGAAACATTAACACTGGATAACATACCATATCGATCTACAAGAAGCAAAAATTCTATGTAAAATACAGAATTGCTATTATGAACTTACTTGCTAAACAGAAACTTACGTTTTCGTTTATAAGATGCATTAACTATTACTGACGTTGGGGGAGTAGTAATGTCATAAGGACTCACTTCCCTTGCTCTTTGTGGAAATAATTCCCCTTCAATGTCTGTGGTCCGAGGAGTATCTTCAGGTACTTCGTACTGACTTGGCAATATGCTATTGTTGACACAATTTCCTACATTTGCAGTAGGAATATCTACAGTTAAAATATGAAATTAATTTAAACACACATATTTATTAACGTAACTCTTACCAGAAATAACTTCATAATTTTCCAATTCGAATGTGGATGTACTTGGCAGTATACGATCGATACATTTTTCTATTGCATTCACTTTAGTCGTACCTATAGTTAAAATCTCACATTATTTTAAATAGGTGCACACATAGGTATTTACTCATAATACGACTCTTACCCGCTTTGCAATTCCCCACTTCAAATTTTGGATAAGGAAGACTGCCATTTGGTACAGCTGATCGCAACAAACGGTTATTGTTTCCAATATCTGCATCATTAAAATGCAACCGACAAACTCTACAGTTTTTATACACTTCATTTGCCGGTCTCCTGAACAAATCGTTGTTATTACACAGTGTCAACCATTCATTAAACAAATCCAAATCTTTAGATGGATTTGGGAATCTGTATTTGCTAGCTTTGCTGCCCCAGCAATCTCGGAACGAACAGTAGATTCCAACCATAATGTATCTACCAAATAACTTTGTAGTTATACACACAACTAAATAATATTATACTTTACAATAAGTAAAGTACTAATTAAATCTGCATACTTAATCAATGGGACAAGTTTAAATACCAAAATATTTCCAGGTAGGTACTCGGATCTTTTACCTTGCGTCAACCCCGCAAACTTATTTTACACCTCGACAAACTACCTTTAAAACACTCCAATAAAATGTACGCTTAACTTCTTTTGGAAGAACATTAACACACACGTAAAGAAATCAATAAATGTTAATATGCATGTGCAAATCACCACCACGACCTTCTAGGTTATAATATGCACGTGGTTTTCGGCGTTAAAACCACATTAAAACTGCTCTCCATCGCAGTGTATTCCCACTCACTTAACTACTTACGATTACGATTTTGCTTTCTCGGTCGTATGTAAGGACAAAATACAGTTGGGTACAGGAGCATCAGCGCCTCTAACGAATTGGAAAATAACAATAAAGTATTGGAGAGCCAATACGAGTCGTGCTTCTATCTTAAGTTAAGTGTTTTGTGGTCAGCGGCTGAGTAAGCGGTTTCCCTGAATGGACGTACCGACCGACAGCCTAGGGTCAGCCGCTGAGTAAATAACTCAGCCTAAAATTCATATGCTTAGTTTTGTCAGCGATAAAACACAACCTCAAATGTTAATTTTATTTTTATATGAGTAGTGAAAACTGAGTAGGTAAATCGTCATTAAACAAATAGTTCACAATATTTACATCTCCCATAATTTTTTAATTTAATTTACGTACACAAAATCAACTTTTCCAAACATAACCTAAAATTTCGGTAAACAGACAGATAAATCGTATTTGCATCCAGCTTATCCATTCAGGGAAAATTGAATTGCTGCAAGTTAGTATAAAACAGCGTATGTCTGCTGTTTTGCAGCTTTGGTATTCAACCCTTTTGTGCTATGCTCATATTAGAGAAACCAAAATACCTAAGCAAGCTTGGGATAATCTACAATCAGCTTTTGAAAACAAGGGTTTACGCCGGCGGCATTGCGGCGATTGCTTCAGATGAAGTACGAAGACTTTAAATCAATGGGTGACTATGTGAGTGGTGTAGTCTCATTAGTAGAACAGCTCTCAGATATTGGTCACAATATGGATGATGAGGAAGTTGCAATGTTATTGCTTGGTGGATTACCTTCGGAGTTTGATCCGTAAGTTATAGGAATTGAAGCTACTCACATCAAAGTGTCCAGCGAAATGGTGAAAACGAGGTTGTGATACTGCTTCAAGTGGGCCGAGTAATGGTGCTTTCGTTGCGAAGGAGAGACCGAAGAAAAAAATAGTAGTCTGTCACAAATGTGGTAAGGAAGGTCATTTAGACCAAGATGCCCTCAATTAAAGAAGGAAAGGAAGAAAAATTCTAAACAGCTTTAACAAAATCCATTTTTAATGATAATGAGTGGATTATTGATTCTGATTGCACTAGTACGTCTATTAACAACCGTAAAGATTGTCTTTTAAATTATACCAAGATCAAACCACAGCAAATTACAGTACCTAGCTAGTAACCAAAGGTTAAGGAGTAAAGGTATTGGTAATGTTAAAGTAAATATTAAAGGTAATGTTGAACGAAATATTATTGATGTAATGCATGTTCCTGATATTGCAGTAAATTTGTTATCAGGTAATAAAATAACTAAAAAAGGGTTAATAGTTATGTTTGGTAATAAAAAAAAGCCATATTTATAGCAAAATGAACCGCAAAATTGAAGGAAAATGTGAAGTTTCAGCAACAAATATTGGTGAGGTTTATAGACTGGATCAATCTATAAAGCCATCGTCTCAGATATTCAAAGAGCCTTCTGGAATTTTAAAGCTGATACTGATACCTTAGTTGCATTTATGCCAACATCTTTAATCTTAAAGGACATTATAACGATCTTAACGATAGTTTAGTCATGGTTGACAACTTGTCGGCATTTGTTTCTTGTTACCTTTGATTCTCTTTTATCAATACTAATACCATTAAGCATCGTGTTTAACATTTCTTAAGAATGTGTTCATTAAACATTAAACAATTTATTTCTCGAAAATTTCCTTATTTAAAGTATTAACATTTTTATACTGTCAAAACTGTGTCAAAAACGCGAAAAAAAATAGGGGTTGACATTTAAAAAAATACTGATGACGTCATCACTTACAAACAAATGAAGGCCGAAAAATTATTTTGACATTCCAATGTGTATTTTTAAGGAAGAAAATTGACATGTTTCGGGATTTTTAGAAAAAAACATTTATTTCGGTTTTATTTGGTATGTTTCATACTTTTGGTGCTCACTGTATACAGTGTGGAAGAAAAGTATAGAATAAATTCATTATTTGTAAAACGATGACGTTTCATGAAATTTCCTCGGACACGTCGATTTTACTTTTTAAAAAGACCTAGATTACTACATCCGTTTTAAGAAATGCACTGCAGCCAATCAAAATATTTTTTTTTTCGGCCTAAACTATGGGAGTTACCGAAATCGAACAACAAACAAAAAATATTTGAAATAGGAATTTTTCTCTGCAAAATAATTTTGAAAACTATTGGCCGAACTGTTAAAAAAATTGAGCTTCTTTGCCTGTGGATGATCAACCTTTGACCACTTACGCTTTATCGAAACAATTTCGGGTAGAGGTAAATTGCGTTAAATCGTCTTATATTGATTCACGGAATCTGTGGTTAAGCTATATGGTACCATATTTTAGGGACACCCTGTATACAGGGTAGTTATTAGAGATTGGACCAAAGTCGTAGCGCTTAAGAGTTGAGGAGTGGGGATAGTTTTCAAATGTAGGATTATATTTATTTACCCGAAATCGTCAAGAAAGTCAAACTTTCACAGCTATCTTGAGTTTTGAAAATTGATCATTACCTTCCTAGTAATGTAAAATCTTTAGCGTACTTCTATTACATGAAGCAACTGTCAATGTCAAAGTTTATAAAAAATTTCTTGGTTGTACGTACAAATTCCATCTATTACTTATATGGAATGCACAATTTAGGTTGTTTCAAACTAAAATAATACTTTTCTTAAACTATAAATTGAATTTTATTAAGAAAATAAAAATACGATTACTTCAGCATCATCATTACATTAATTACGATGTAAAATGATCCTTCATTTGCATTAAATAATAAATATTAAATAAAATATCGATTTCAACGGGAAATAACAAGATTTATTCGCTTTATACGTATTTCGGCATAAAGCGAATAAATCTTGTTATTTCCCGTTGAAATCGATATTTTATTTAATATTTATTATTTAATCATGGATTTTAACAAAGTAACGCTTTAGAATGTCAATAAACTTCATTTGCATTATTTCTTTGGATTTCGTTGGTAGCAAGTCTTGCACCACTTACGCCACAGCCTCAGTCACATTGTAAGCAATATTTTCTTCTTGGAACATGTCGCATTTACCGTTATTTAACACCACAAAAAAGCGAAAAACCAAGAAAAAACTCAAAACATAAACAAATTATTTACATTCTTTATTTATTTCACCATGGATACACAAACCTGCTGTTCCATTAACATATCTGATTTTTATTTTTTAAACGCGACTGCAGGCACACCCAGGCACACTTTTTTTACCAAATCTGTTACGTTGACAATAATTCAAACTTCTTATCATTAATACCACGCAAATATGTAATTAGTACCTAATAATTACATTGTCCAGCGGAACTTCAAATTTATTTACTTTTTATTATTATTGTCTAAAAGATGTAAAATAGTTATTTATGTTATTAGGAGTATAAGCAAAGCTTTATGTGCCGAGGCTGGTTGACTGCCGATCGTAGTGAGGCAGCCAAATCAGTCGAAGCACATAAAGCGCTTATACTCCGAATAATATATGTAATTTTTTCTCCAAACGTGTAGAATTATAATACAAAAATAAGCATCTAATTAACAAGGTTATTTCAGGAAACATTACACTTATACGAAAATCGCATTGCCTAATAGACACTTTCTAGATATTACCGTAGCAACCCACCATAAAAGTTAAATGCTTAGGCATATAAGTACTTTATCTGCCTAAGCATATAAGTGAAACTTCTACTAGCAACATTCTGTCATTTAAATGACACTTATATAACGTTTGGAGAAAATAGTTATTTATGTTATTAGGAGTATACGCAAAGCTTTATATGCTGTGGCTAGTTGACTGCCGATCGTAGTGAGGCAGCCAAATCCATAAAACGCTTATACTCCGAATAATATATGTAATTTTTTCTCCAAACGTGTAAAATTATAATACAAAATTAAGCATCCATCTAATTAACAAGGTTATTTCGGGAAACATTACACTTATACGAAAATCGCATTGCCTGATAGACACTTTCTAGATATTACCGTAGCAACTCACCAAACAACAAATTATTTTTTGATAAAAGTTTAATGCTTAGGCATATAAGTACTTTATCAGCTTAAGCATATAAGTGAAACTTCTACTAGCAACATTCTGTCATTTAAATGCACTTTTATGACGTTTGGAGAAAAAATAATTTATTAATTACCGTCAAAGTTGTTCTTTAATTTAGCGAACTACAACTAACGAAAACAGTAAGTTGTCTGTATAGAGCTGTGGTAATGATTTCGGCCTCGCACTCAGAACGTCATACGATCCATTCCAGGTTCTGATGAACTTTTTTCTTAAATTTAGTTTCTATTTAAATAGAAATATTGATTGTAATACTTTTTATTTTTTAGCTTTTAGTATTTTTGGTTGACAAAATTAAAGAACACTTGACTGTAATTAATAAATTACTGATTTTAACTTATTTTGAACAATAATAAAGGTTAATACTTCTTGCAGTTGCCTCAATTCTAACAAAATAATACAGTTTGAAATTATAAACGCGTTTGTAAGAAAATACATGCACTATATGGAAACTCTGTTCACGAATAAGTGTCCACAGGTAGGTACGTACAAATATTTTTATTAAAATTCAAATTTAGCGCGTATTTAATGTCAACAGCGTCATCTATCCAAATTACGCTGAACTTCTTACTCACAATTGGCGGCCATTTTTTTAAGCCCTTGTCAAACCAAAACTTAGATTACAGAAAATCATGATTATCCAACGTTAATGAACCGGACTTGAAGTTTACATTCTGTGTGACCATACTTAGGTATTGATTTGACGTAATTTAAAATCATAAACATTTCTTTTTTGGTAATTTTCAAATTGAATTTAAATTAAGAATCAAAACTGCATTTTACATGAAATTTAGTGGCTGCCTAAGTTGCAATAATGCTTTGTAAAATACCTTAATTAACATTCAAATTTTTCGTTTTTGTTCGAGTTCTGTAGTCTTAAAATTAACAAAGATTTTGTAGCTGCTGCCCTCTATCGACAAAAAGGGCGGCGGCCGTCCTCTTAAACGCTTACCCATACTTTCGGAGTCAGGCCGCCAGCTTGAATTTTCTTAAATGGTAATAGGGGTAACGCAATACATCATTACAAAGCTTGATTATTTTCTTTCTAATCATGGTAAATTAATATGAGGTTACATAAGAAAATAATGCAAAAAAAATTAGAAAACAATTTGCCGTATGCGCAGACGGCTATTTATTGTATGCTTTAAATCTAGGTAGCTCTGCATTAACACAACGTCAAAATTAAACAAAAAACAAAATAAACAAACAATGAAGAAACAAGGTACCTACTAAAAGTATGGTATCAAAAAACTGCTTAAATTCACGAAGATATTCAAACTGTTTTCTGTTTCTGTTTCTGTCATACCTAATCAGTTTCTGTCAACCAATCCATGTTTAACAAAATTCAGATTGTAAAATTTCTAGGAAAAGTATGACAATGTAGGCACCTACTTTCATCTGCTAAACAATTACTGATTGTTCTTTTGTTTAATTTTGAAGCTCTGTTAAAGCAAAGCCACCTAGAATTAAAGCATACAATAAATAGCCATCTGAGCATACGGCAAATTGTTTTCTAATTTTTCTCCATTATTTTCTTATGTAACCAACCCCATAATAATTTACCACAATTAGAAAGAGAAAAAATTAAGCTTTCTAATGATGTATTGCTTTATCCCTATTACCATTTAAGAAAATTCAACATGGCGGCCGAGCTTCGAAAATATGAGAAAATTTTTCTATACTGTAAAATATGTGAAGTAATGTCGTATTGAAGTGTTCCAAATTTCAAATTAATACCTCTGAACGCTACAACTTTGGTCCCATCTGTAATAGCTACCCTGTATTTGCTTTGCTACCTTGAAATATATTATTTTCATTAAGTGGAGACTTTGGGTTTTTTCACCTTCATCTGTGATCCCTTTTAGAAATGAATTTTGAATTTACTGGTCGGTAATATTCTTTTTGTGCCTCCGGTCGGCATCACTGAGTTTCTGCATCGCGAAATCCGCCAGAAACAGAGGTTTTGCCGGCCTAGGCCGGCAAAAGTAATTATTTTAAGTTATTAGTTGGCTGCATCGGCTCAATCTGTCAAAGTCAAATTTATGCATCGCGGTCGGAGGCGATCAAACAAATAAATTAGCAAAATTTTACAAAAATATGATTACCTATTAGAGCCACTGTGGTGATTTGAATATAATCTTTAATATGCGCCGGTGTATCCATTATTAAATCAAAGATAATGAAATTTATAAATAAACGTCAATGGAAATTGTAAGAAAATAAATGAATTAAGTTTAATGAATACAAGGAATCTTGATTTTAAAATCATAAAAAAAAATTCCTAATACTAAATTTTAAATGTAAATTTAATTTATTTAAACAAACATCGGCACAAAAAATCTTGTGTATTACACGTCCAGAAACAGTTTTGCGAGTGCTCCTACTTGCAGGACTCGGCGTTCCGCCTCGCCCTGCAACCTTACTCGCACTCGCAAATGTGCTGTTTCTGGCCTTGTGATACAAATAACTATTTTCCCGCTACCTGCAATGTAAGTAGGTCTTACATCCATGGTTACAAGCTGTGTAAGGACCTCATAACATTTGTTGATTCGGTTGCTATTGACAGTGCAACTTAATAATTACTTACATTCCTAGGAACTTAGTGAATGACATGCAGATTTGATATTTTTTCAACAACTGAAATTATAGTTTAGGAAATTTTGAGATATCAATATTTTCGTTTAGGTTAATTAAATAGTAGTCTTCAGCATGGAATACTCACACCATAAACTGGTCGCAGATTTTAATTTCTGGGATATTTGGACCATATAAGCAAGCATGACGTTTACATAAGCAAGCATGACGTTTATATAAGCAAGCATGACATTTTCTGATACAACCTCCAAATTTTTTTTATAAACCATTTTTTAAAAAAATTATATGTAAACTCATACCGTTTATGTGATTTCTCAGGTAATAATGTTAAACAAGCAATATTTACTGCTTCTCCAATCTCCATTTTTCTCAGAAATTTTGGATCGCGCAAAATAGATGCAGTTTTTTAATTTGACTTGTAATTGTTTGTTTATTTAAAATAGTAAATAGCATAGCAACGGACATAGGAATCTTCAAAACGAAAATTATTAAATAATTTTTTTTAATATTAATAATCTTTTACAAATCATTTGCTGCAGTAGCGGGAAAAACATAATAAGTAACGCGGAATGTACAGACGTCTAACATTCTCGGCAGGTAATATAAGCCTCGGCGTCCCGCCTCGGCTTATCTTAACCTACCTCGCACGTTATGACGTCCTTACATTCCTTGTTACTTAAATAACTATTTATGTAAGCAATTAACGGAAGCGAGTAAATTGAAATATAAGTAGGTATCTACTTCTAGTCTTCTAGAAAGTATTCTATCATTAACGAATAAATTCCAAAAGGAAGAACGTGTTTCTCTTAAAATGCTATGTAAATCAGAAAGTTAAAGCACATTAGTATGGATTTGTACATTTTATTGTGTTGAGAAGAGAACCGATAAAAAACAGATTCTTTTACCATGGTGTGATGAAAACCTGCTGTATGATAACTGTTCAGAATATTGAAATGTATTTTTATCACTATTATGACTGAAATTGATAATGTTTAAATTTTGTAGGCATGCCACAGATGTAATGGATACTCCTGGATGGAAATCTATGATTCAGACACATCCTCATCTTATTGCTGAAGCTTTTCGAGCATTAGCAACTCAACAAATTCCTCCTATTGGGCCACCACGAAAACGTGTTAAACAAAGTTAACATCTCTGCGTTAATGTTACAGACTGTTGTTAATGTGTTCATATGAAATGACAAGAAACAGTTAGTTCAATCATAAGTGGTTGTACCTGGATATCGGGAATATCCACAATAATATTAATATTTTAATGTTTTTTGGTACAGTGAATAGTACAAAAACTGAAAGGATTACTTTAAATTTTTGTATCGACTTCAATAATAAATGTGTATTTATATTTAGAACTGCATAAAGTATACATTATTATATACTGTTTCAACAGTAGTAGGTCACTGTGCCATTTAACGGAATTGTGATATAAATAATGTTAGTTTGTTCCTAAAAATGAACTTTTCAACCTCATTACATGATTAGTTTTTAATAGTGATCTCGTGAAATAAGAAAATATTGAACAAATGTCATTTTGTTACTTGTACAAGTCTCGACAGGGTCTGTAGACTTCGATTAAAGTCAGTATATAATTAATGCATTTTTATGTTAAAATACCAACTGTTGGTCATGTTTGTGTGAACTTCTTGTTTAAATAATTGATTATTGCTTGTTATATCTTGCTAATATCATGAGACAGATAATTTGACCAGCATTTGTAAATTATTCGTAAGAAGTAAAGTTATATGTGGGTTACAGTATTGTAAATGCACAGTGCAATGTACACTGACAAATTGTCTTTAAGACTTTACATTCATTATCTATTAATTACTCTCAAACCGGGGAAGTAAGTAAATCTACAATGACCAAGGCCTCCCATCTGCCAGGTTTATTTAACGTTGGACTATTTCTGCTAGGCTGTGACTTAATAGCAACACCAGGGAATAGAACTTTCACCCTGGAAATTTGGTCGAATCTCCATTTCTTCTGACAGGAAATGGATATTTAAGATGCATCAACATCATAGAACACATGAAAACCATAGTTTTACATCTCTTCTGACAGATGACATTTGCAAATGTCAAAGCACCTTTGCGCTAGTCCTTACTTGCGTGCGGTTTAATAATTAATATGGACTTGATAAATGCAAGAAATAGTATATTGTATAACTAGTGCTGAAAAAAACTCGTACCTATGCTTAAAAACTTTCATACTCGTTTGAAATATCCATTCAGCACGAGTTGTACACTGTACTTTTCCGACGACCACAACTTTTGCGACCACCACTTAATTCTGTTTTTGCGCTACTGAGCTGTATTTCATTGTTTAGCGCGGCCGTTTCCAAGACAGTAAGTTATGTTTACTAGTTGCTAAGGATAAAGTCGTCGGTAAAATACTTTGGGGTTCTAGAACGGTAAGTAAATTTATTCAAAACGAATGTGCCATGTAATTTGATAAATTAATGTCAGTCACAAATGTCAGTTTAGTTAAATAAAATGAATGCAATTTCCAATGTTAGTTAAAACAAATCCTGGAGCTTTTAATTTCTCATTTCTTGTAACAAAGTAGTACCGCCAGCAACGATTTTTCATCAATATTTGTTGTTTTCTTGGTAACACCAATTTTTAAAATGATTGAGGTACCTTTGCAGGGTCTCTCTGGACTTATCAGGAATAAGAACCGAACACCCCACATTCCAAGCTTCTTCTATTTCGTTTTCGGAATCATTTTCATTAATTTTTAGCACGGAACTCAAAATAATTTTCACAAAAAACTGCAATGGCGGTAACTGTTTACAGATTGCTATAGAAACGCAATATATCAATCGACAATACGGCAACGTGATGTGGGGACTGACAATTATCGCATTTGAATCTGTATTAATTATTAATTTATTAAAAATTCTTTTTACCGGATTCAGTAGCGCAAAAAACGTCATAAACATCACGAACGTTAAGGACTACCGATCTCAGACAACAATTGGAGTCGTCGCTGCGCTCCTCCTCCAAACTATTGTCTTCGATCGGTAAAATGTCCTTACCGTTCTTAATACTTAATATACTATTTAAAAATAGCAAAATAAAAAAATTAATTAATTATAACATTTTATCATCCATATCGTCCATATCAATAGCAAAACTAAATAAAATATAAAATTATGTGAATTGAATGTATTTACCACTTTTATTTATTACAATTTACCAATTTTCTTAACAAAAATTCGGCTTAGTAACGCGCTAGTAGGTACTGCACTTCGTTGCATTTGCTACAATTTGACGTTTCAATATTTAATTTTTAATAAAACGAATGACGATTTTCAAAGTGGCCAACTATTTTTTATCGTCTACCGTGTGAAATATATTGCACACGCTCATTTCACACTGTTTCGTTGCCATGTGAAATATACAATTTTCAGTAACAGTAAACGGTGCGAATTTGTTCACATTTCATATAGTCGTCCCAGCGGATCTTTTCCATCACGTGATCAATGTTTCATATAAGTTCAGACAACCGAATCGTTTCATTATCTTTTTGTAGCATCTAGTAATCCTATAAAGCTTTGGGTAACGTACGTTAAACAGGGATGTTTCATACTACGACCTACTACTGTCGTATTTTTAATACGTCAAACAGAGACGGAAAATTGTCAATTGGCGCTCGTGCAGTTCGGCAACTACTGCTGAAGTCAAATATAATATTTTGCTTTTGCTGTCATTACTGGCATATATGATTACTGTCGTTACTGTCATTGTGCCATTCTCGTTTGCACATGTAATAAGAGTTCCAGCAAAGAGAAGCAGTTTTTAAAAGCTTTTAGTTTGCAATTACATATATCACAAATGCATTTTGTACCTATTATCCGATGGTAACATAACCTACAATTTCGCGGAAATATTTAAACTGACAAATTGAAATGACTTTAGTCGCTCAGTTGACGTGCTAGGTACATATTTGGTGCATACGGTTGATCACGTGATGGAAAAGATCCGCTGGAACGACTATAGTGGTCGTCGGAAAAAATTATTTCATGGCTGCCCTCCCATAGGTTGTCTAAGTTAATAAAAAAATATTTTGTTTTTAAAACGCTGTAGTTTTCCAAAACATTTTTGTTTTTAGTTCCTAGGGTACACTTATGAGAGGAGTCAATTGCCAGAGAGTTTGGATGTAGGTAAGTTGAGATCAATCGTTTTCTTTTGGACTCGGGAAGCTGTGGTTGAGCTATGTCCACGGATGCATTAATATTAATGTGGCAAATTGTAGCTTGTTTGCACCGCCGAAATGTTTAAGGTGCGTATTTAGCCCATTTTGCATTTTGTCATTTCTGATAAATTAGTTTGGAAAACAGTACATCGTAAATATTTGTCTCTTTTATTTATCCAAGCTATGAATGTATAGAGAAATTCTAGAACGTGCAAGCTTACAGCACTTTCGTCGTTCTAACACAACTAAGTGGTTCACCCGCAATCAGTCGCCGCCACGACGCAAATAGGTACTGAAACATTTTTGTTCAAGAAGTAAATATCTTCCTTTTTAATGAGTTCTAAGTATTTTAAAGGGAGACCAAGTTACTTTTCTGTAATCCTAATCCCCCAAGTTTTGTATTAATGAGAATGACTAACAAACTTTATGCCACCTATTCTCTGCTATTATATGTACTTTTTTTCTTATTTTGGTAAGCTTTACACGTTCCCAACGTTTAATAATAGTTAAGTTAAATAAAAATTTTACTTCAAGAATTTTTAAAATTTCAGAAAAAAACTCGCTAATTGAATACCGAATCTTTGGATCTAAATCTGAAAGATGTATAAAAATAAGATCATCTTGTAAAAAAGATCTTTGATTCATATAGTGGGATCCTACCCAACACTGGTTTTCTTTTGCATACAAGCGCTTAGAGTTCACGACCTGCAAGTTAGAATCGGCTAATGGGAGCGGTGGAAAATCGCGCATGCGCCATGCTAGACTATATTGTGAATCCCCTGAAATAACCATTTTCAGGAGAAGTTTTTGTCGAAGACGAGCATCGTGGAAGCCAAAACTGAAGATTGTGTAAAACAAACAGAAATCAGACCCCCAGGTCATCGCTGGTTGCGGCAAGAGCAAACACCTGATCATCGAGATCACAATGAAAGTGTAAGGAAAGGTTTTATTAATTAATTAATTAATTGAAAGTGTTTAATAAATCGTTTAAAACCTATTAACATAACTAACAAATTGCAATTACCTACTAACTAAATCCCATCAGCCATTCCCAATATTGTTAGGAAAATTTAGCTAACTGATTTTATTTCTAGTCGAAGATTACAATGGTAACTTCAAGATCAAATTAGTACGTGGTAATCGAAAACTTCAGTGTGTGGAATAGGCATACTTAATTCCTGAATTGACTCACGTTCTATGTGTAAAGCCCCGTTTAAAATTCACTAACATTTTTTAATTAAAATAAATTCAATATAGTGATCAAATTATAGACACAGACACGTCGTCTGACAGTTTAATAATTTTGAATAATTTCAACCCTTAAGACGAATTTACTTAAAACCGTCCCTTTTAACACCTGACATAATGGCAAATCAGCAAACTGAACCACAACATCAAATCCCTGCTAGATTTGATTAGCTACCAAGTTTCCATATGAGCATGGTCAATGAAATCCCAAAATACGAAGGTAAGACACAAGACCCTACAACATATGTTAATAAACTACCCACAGACAACCTACGCTTTAATAGACACCCAACGCGCATGCTAAAGAGAGGGGATTGAAATCAGCGCCTCTGGTGCTTGGTGGCTAGAAATAGTAAAAGAGCGGGAAATTTGAATTATTTTACGTTTCTTCTTGACATGGCATATAATTATTAATATAATAATAAAACGTTGAATTTGGCAGCCAACTACATATATTACATAAGGCACAAAATAAATACTCTTTTTTCTGTATTTTGTGCCTCGATAATATATATTTGACTGCCAAATCCAACGTTTTATTATATTAATTCCAGCTGTTTTTCGTTTAAATAGGTATACAAAAGAAAAATTGATTAAAAAACGTATTTATTTTGTAAATTACATCAAGACTACTATAGAAGGTAATAAATAGGTAAACTCTATCGTTTATATAGAGGGGTAGGTAATAACTAAGTTTATGGAATTGCATATTATTTAACTTTGACCAAACCGTAATAATTGGGATGTTGCTTATACTGGCCAACATTATTTATATTACATAGAACACTAATGTAAGAGGTAAAACGTTTAGAGAAGAAGTAATTTCATACAGTTAAATACATAAAAAAATGCGACTTGACAAGTGCAGCGTACCCAACTGTACAGTTAACTTGCTTCCAAGACATCGCTTTCCTAATCCAAATAAGTATTTGCAACGATTAGAAAAATGGCGTGAGGCTTTTCAAAATCCTACACTAACCAATTTAGACCCCCGAGACTTATACTACAAGAAAGTTTGCCACGTGCATTTTAGGGCATGTTATTTTAGTCCTGGTGCAAAATGGCTATATTGGAATGCTATCCTATCCCTTCATTTACCACCGCAATCAAGTACGTTAAATGAGCTAATTTCATGCCTTTTAACAACGATATGTGATTTAAACTATATATTATTCCTGTGGTAGCTGTATTTATTCTGGAAGACGCAGCAACGCCGTCGGTGATTGTTACTGAAGCCGGGGAAGGATCCGATATCCATGTCGATAATGAATTTCGTAAGTGAATTATCACAATTAAAATTAATAGTAAATTTTTCAATTCACTATGTATGTAGAAAAGAATGATTACGCTGCAGGAGAGCCGTTGGTTACAATTAATGACAACATTGAAAGTAATGGTAACAATGCTGAGAATAATACCTACTGTTTTAAATTTTGATAAGTTAGTACCAGATTAAAGTACTTACATCATTACCTTTATCTATTTTTGTAACTAGAATTAATATATTTTTTCTTTTAATTTAGGCAAAATTGATACTCCTGCTAGAATACTGAAACACGTGGGAATTTTTCAAAACGACATGAGTCCCAAAAAAACTAAATTATATGGATTTGTGAAGTTTCTATCAAAACAACTTAACAGGTCCAAAAAAGCTAAAGACAGTTTCAAGGAGGCTTGTTAAAGCAACAAAGTTATCTGAAAACATGGAGCCTCATTTAACTAAGTTGAATCATCCGGCAGCACAATTTCTGTGTGAGCAGATTGAAGGAAATTGCGGACCACGTTTTAGTATTTATGTTAAGAGGGCAGAAGAAAAGTTTTAAACAACCTGTATGTTATACATTTACCTCGAAGGGTGGTGCTAACCCTTATCAAATCAAAACAATTTTGAAAGAAATTTTGTCAAGATTACTTAATATGGGTTTACGACCGATTGCGACGATATGCGATCAAGCTACTTCCAATGTTAGTGTTTTAAAATCTTTAATGGAAGACACAATGGCAGAGTATTTAAAAATGGGATGCAAATATCGAGGAGGATTTCTCGAAATACAAAAATTAAAAATTTATCCAATATTCGATCCCTCACATCTACTATAATGCATTAGGAATAATTTTTTAATGAAAAATTTAAGCTTTAGAACCAACTATATTACAAATATTGCAAAATGGGAGCATATTATTGGACTTTATGAAAAGGATAATGGTCCGAACATTATTGAAGGTCTTCGTGTGGTACCTCATCTAACTGATGAGCATGTATACGCGAAGAAAATTAAAAAGATAAAGCTGAAAAATGCAGCTCAAATATTTAGCCAAAGTGTTGCATCAACTTTATATTTAGCTAGTCAGATATGTAAGTGTCGCCTTTTTGTTTATTTTATCAAATTTTAACTTCCTCTTTTTAGATGTATTCAATAGTGTTGGCGTTACTAATTTTTGACCGCTTATTTGATTCTGTAAATGGGAACAGAAAAAACCTTATACACGGCAAGATTTTACGATGTGGCATAAGTAAGAACAGCGACCATATACGGTTTTGGCAAGAGGAAGCTTTACCACTGCTATCATCGATGAAATTCGTCGTAAAAAAACCTAGTGATAAGGCGAGACCTCCTTGCTTGGTCAATTGGATCTTTACAGTGAAGAATGTCATTAATATTTGGAAATTTTTAAAAGATGAGGGTTTTCAATACATTTTAGGGCGACACATTAATCAAGACCCTTTAGAGAATTTCTTCGGACGAGTAAGGAGTCATGGCATTCTGTATACCAATCCAACACCAACAACATTTACCTAAATTTTTAAAACGATGTTGGTGAATACCACAATCAATATGCCCAACTTTTAACTGCCAAGATGATGATTGTGAGGTTGTTTTCATGGGGATAAAGCATTTTGTTAATACTCGCAGATGTAAGAACTTCAACGAAGAAATCCAGGGAACGTTGCAGTGTGCCATAATACCTGGAGGATCTGCTGATACATCGGCCAATAGAGTCAGTTTGGAACATAAGTTACTTCAGCTGGCCTTCAGTGAATTGGCAACTAACTATGTTGCCGGATTCCTTTGGTTGTTAGAAAATGTTGGTTAGAAAATGTGAAAACTGCAAGAATTGTTTATTTAGATTCCAAGACTCGATCAAAATTGTTTAATAAAAGCACGAGAGTATAATGGAGGATGGACTAAACGATTGTGTTACCCGAATGATGGATTTACAATGTGCTTTTACAATATTCATAAAGAAATTGTCCAATTATTAAAAGAACATCCACGCAACTACAATTTTCTAAGTAGATTAACACATTTACAGAAAAACATTGATTTTTACTTTCCCATACCACTACTGGTATAGGGAAGTATTGATATCATGAAAATTTTCGAAGTCGAGATTTTCGCGGAAATACGTGTTTTGGGTCCCCAGGAACCCAAAAAAGTGGTCTAGAAAAAATGTCTTGTCTGGGTGTGTGTGATGGTGTGTGGGTGTGTGTATGTGTGTATGTAACGCCTCTAACGCAAAAACTAGTGAACCGATTTTGATGAAATTTTAAATGAAGGGGTATATCGAAAATTCATCGACAAAATAAGCTTTTCAAAAAAATCCGAAACCGGATGCGGAAGTTAGACAGTTTTTTTGGTATCATTTTTTTCAGAAGCGGAATTTTGAAAATCTGAGTGGGGGATATGAAAGAAGGGCATAATTCAAAGGAAACAGTTTTTTACCGGACTCTCTAACTTCAAAATGGCGGTCGCTATGAATTTTTCAAAATTTCTACTTTAACGCCCCATAACTCAAAAACCAGGTATCTGCTCAGGTTCCGCAACAACTTGTTTGAAAGCCCTTTGACTGTACTACACCAGGAAAAAGAATCATTTACTAAATCCAAAAACGCTAGCAACGGCGCTCTTCCAAAAATTTTGAAATTTTTGAAAAATTATTACAAAAAAACTGCTCTAAGGATTTTGTTTAAATTTTCTATACTTATGCAGCTTGGTATTAGCTACATTTTTGTTTTTTGATGAACCCCAGAATTCCACTGTGGCGCCCTCTAGGACATTTTGAAAATCGGAAATTGATGCTCCTATAGCGCCTTTATTAGTCAAAATATGAAAGAAGTTTAAATATAAAAGTTGTTCAGTATATAGATTTGCATTTTTCTAAATTTATACCACGTATACAGGGTGTTTGGTTTTCTCAGTACAATAAGCAACTTTGTTATTTTAAATGAAACACCCTATATATTATTATATAATTGAGTGTGAAACTTAATTGTCTATCACATAGTGTAAGGTGATCATATAGCTAAAATGTACGGTTGATGTGAAATTCGTGAATTTTGAATATTCACTCTGACGGAAACGAATCATGCGCGTCGGTCGGTAGCGATCGTCCGGCTTCGCCAGCTGTGATTACAACAGATACACACGTGTCTTCTGTACATTTCGAACCCGCATAGTTTCGTTTTTCTAGCTACGCATTCAAATGATTTCCAATTTTGCCTCGCGAACTACTGTTGAATACCAATAAGGAAATGTTTATTTTGAGTATGGGAAAGTCCAGGGGAGGTTTGCACCTCCACTTTTTTTGTAATAACATGTGACACACACAAAAATAATTTGATTGTCACACAGTGACTAACAACCCTATTTATTTTGTACAAGACTATTTTAGGAGGTAAAATGTTGAGAGAAGAAATGTTACAAGAAATTTAGTTACCTACATAATTTTTTTGCCACTTTTCAAGCGTTTCTGCCTTTTCAAGAATATTTGATGAGCAAACATTTTCACATTTACACCATGCATGAACCATGGTCCTTATCGAAAGACGACAAATCGTGACAATCAAATTATTTTTGTGTGTCTCACATGCTATTACAGAAAAATCAATGTTTTTCTGTAAATGTAGTGTTAATTTACCCAGAAAATTGTAGCTGTGCGGATGTTCTTTTAATAATTTGACAATTTCTTTGTGAATGTTGTAAAAACACATTGCAAATCCATCACTCGGGTAACACAGTCGTTTAGCCCATCCTCCATTATACTCCCGTGCTGTTATTAAACAATTTTGATCAGAATCTTGGGATCCAAACAAACAATTCTTGCAGGTTTTCTCATTTTCTTACCAACATTTTAATTTTTTTAAAGGAATCCGGCAACATAGTTAGTTGCCAATTCACTGAGGGCCAGCTGAAGTGATCGATGTTCCAAA
Organism: Hemicrepidius hirtus; assembly: GCA_963082805.1. Lineage (NCBI taxonomy): Eukaryota > Metazoa > Arthropoda > Insecta > Coleoptera > Elateridae > Hemicrepidius > Hemicrepidius hirtus. The sequence continues at coordinate 23,657,119 of OY720159.1, forward strand.
CTGACTCTACTGGCCGATGTATCAGCAGATCCTCCAGGTATTATGGCACACTGCAACGTTCCTTGGATTTCTTCGTTGAAGTTCTTACTTCTACGAGCATTAACAAAATGCTTTATCCCCATGAAAACAACTTCACAATCATCATCTTGGCAGTTAAAAGTTGGGCTGTACATATTGATTGTGGTATTCACCAACATCGTTTTAAAAATTTGAGTAAATGTTGTTGGTGTTGGATTGGTATACAGAATCCCATGACTCCTTACTTGTCCGAAGAAATTCTCTAACGGGTCTTGATTAATGTGTCGCCCTAACATGTATTGAAAACCCTCATCTTTTAAAAATTTCCAAATATTAATGAAATTCTTCACTGTAAAGATCCACTTGACCAAGCAAGGAGGTCTCGCCTTATCACTAGGTTTTCTTACGACGAATTTCATCGATGTTAGCAGTGGTAAAGCTTCCTCTTGCCAAAACCGTATATGGTCGCTATTCTCACTTATGCCACATCGTAAAATCTTGCCGTGTATATGGTTTTTTTCTGTTCCCATTTACCGAATCAAATAAACGGTCAAAAAATAATAACAGCTCTGCAGTGCTATTAACAGCTACGCCAAGACTGTTGAATACATCTAAAAAGAAGAAATTAAAAATTGGGTAAAATAAACAAAAAGGCGATACTTACCTATCTGACTTGCTAAATATAAAGTTGATGCAACACGTTGGCTAAATATTTGAGCTGCATTTTTCACATTATCTTCGCATATACATGCTCATCAGTTAGATGAGGTAATTAACACACGAAGACCTTCAACAACGTTCGGACCATTATCTTTTTCGTAAAGTCTAATAATATGCTGCCATTTTGCAATTTTTGTGATATTGTTGCTTCTAAAGCTTAAATTTTTTATTAATAAATTATTCCTAACGCATTTTAGCATATGCGGAGGATCGAATATAGGATACATTTTTAATTTTTGTATTTCGAAAAATCCTTCTCGATATTCGCATCCCATTTTTAAATATTCTGCCCTTGTGTCTTCCATTAAAGATTTCAAAACACTTACATTGCAAGTAGCTTGATCGCATATGGTGGTAATCGGTCGTAAACCTATGTTAAGTAATCTTGACAAAATTTCTTTTAAAATTGTTTTAATTTCATAAGGTTTAGCACCACCCTTCGATGTAAAGGTATAACATACAGGTTGTTTAAACCTTTTTTTCAACCCTCTTATCATGAAAACTAAAACATGTAAACACAATCCTGTAATGTGACCCTCGTGTTCATTAAAAGCCACATTTGGCATTAGTGACAATTCATCCCACATCACTGTTATAATTTTTTCGGATGGATTCCAATGTGATGTAGCCATTCCAGGTTATTAAAAATGTTGTCGTTAATGCCAGTATCAAAATTAATTAATTTTAAAAAATTATTTAAAGTGCCTTTGCTTGGCACTGTAAATATTTTTGCTAAAAAGCGGCAACATTTGAGACTGTGCTTGTATAAAGACAAAGCCATAATTTTTTCGTCCATAGTGAAGAGACGCTGTTTAGGAGATTTTCCAGCCTCTCGAATTTGGTTACGCAGAAATTGTGCTGCCAGATGGTTCAATTTCGTTAAATGAGGCTCCATGTTTTCAGACTACTTTGTTGCTTTAGCAAGTCTCCTCTTGAAACTGTCTTTAGCTTTTTTGGACCTCTTGAGTTGTTTCGATAGAGACTTCACAAATCCATATAATTTCGTTTTTTGGGGGGCTCATGTCGTTTCGAAAAATTCCCACGCTTTTCAGTATTTTAGCAGGTGTATTAATTTTGCCTAAAATAAAAGAAAAAACATATTAATTCTAGTTACAAAAATAATAGTCCAGGAGCTGGCTGTATATTAGAGGACTAATTTATATCAAGCTGGATTTTTTTTATGTGCTGGTATGGTTATGTCTGCCAAATGTGGGTGGTCGGCAAAATAGGACCGCGGGACATAGAGCGCACATAATTTTTCTATTTGGAATTATTTTCTGATCAAATTGACAAACTTCCATCGAGCTAATTCCTTGTTTGCTCGTTATTTAAGACATTCCGACAACAAAAAATTAACTGTCCGACAAAAAAATCGGAACTGGATCCGTGTCTGCCGTTTGGGGTTCGTAATTTTTTTTAAGACTTCGACTCATTACCATCAACCTGATTTTTTTTAAAATACCTATATAATAATTCAACAATCACAAAAATCACCTTGTCCGACAATTTGAGCGGGACAGAACCACTCTCTGACATCCAGGGTTCGTCAGTTGGCCAATTTTTTTTACTTATGACCATCTGTCGGACAATGGTACCAAATTGTCAGAAATTTGATATACTATCAATATTCATGCGTGTCCGACAAAAATATTGGGACATGTTGACTGTCTGCCAAAAGCAGTGTCATATCTTTACTATTACTGCTGAAAAAATGCTTGTAACGCCTCTATTCTCGCCAATTTTCAAGATATCAACTTGAAACTCGATATACACGTAAACTACAATCTTTTTAGCTTTTTAGCTATCGAGTTTGAAGATGATATTCCGAAAATTATTAAAACTGGAGACGGTACCGCGCGCACCCCTTTAAAATTTTCGCCGTTTAGAATGAGAACCATACTTGTTTTGGCTTTTTTCGTCAAGTTTCATCACATCAACTGGAAAATTTGTAAACGCGTTAATAACTATGTTTGTACCGTTTGTACCTAGTCATAGTTTAACGAGTTTGAAATTATTACCTACTTTTATATTGTTGTAAATAAATAAATCCAATGAAATAAGTGATGTATTTCTTATTTACTAAGAACTCCTTATAGCATTGGGAGTGGTATCCCAAAGCAGTTTCTTCAATATTTTGTGGTAAAGTCACTTCACAATATTTAAAATTTAATTTCTTTCGTGCCTCTAAAAACGTCTTACACTTCTTTAAAATAACTGGAGTAAACGCTTTCAATTGTTCGTTGCGCTTGATGACACGGTGCGTACACAAAAAACACTTCATTATTCAAGATTTGAAAAAATAATGCTCTCGTTACACAACGTCAGATGCGCCCGAGAAATGTTTTTGGCGAATGTTTCTTTTTGTTTTCATTTGTTAAATTTGGCGGCAAATTCAAATTTAACCAATGAAAACAAAATGGCATTCGCCAAAAAGCGCCCCCGTAACCACTCTTCACATTTAAAAATGTATATCTCAGCCGCATTTTATCGTGGGAAAATGAAATAAAACCCAAAATGTGCACAATTTTCTTAGCTACAAATTTAATTTAAACATTTTCTTCTATTAGTAAAATATGTATATTTCTTCATTGAAAACATACTTTTCGCACCTCTTTCCACCCTTAAAAATGGCCTTGTCCCACCTTAAATGTCGGACACATACACCAATGTGTTAGTATTAAAGTTGTAAATGTTAATACAGTATTAACATTTACAACTTTGTAAAAAAAATGACCTTGATGTTTATCAGTCAAAGAAATTGGCCAACTGACGAACCCAGGATGTCAGAGAGTGGTTCTGTCCCGCTCAAATTGTCGGACAAGGTGATTTTTGTGATTGTTGAATTATTATATGGGTATTTTAAAAAAAATCAGGTTGATGGTAATGAGTCGAATGTCTTAAAAAAAATTACGAACCCCAAACGGCAGACACGGATCCAGTTCCGATTTTTTTGTCGGACAGTTAATTTTTTGTTGTCGGAATGTCTTAAATAACGAGCAAACAAGGAATTAGCTCGATGGAAGTTTGTCAATTTGATCAGAAAATAATTCCAAATAGAAAAATTCTGTGCGCTCTATGTCCCGCGGTCCTATTTTGCCGACCACCCACATTTGGCAGACATAACCATACCAGCACATAAAAAAAAATCCAGCTTGATATAAATTAGTCCTCTAATATACAGCCAGCTCCTGGACTATAAATAAAGCTAATGATCTACTTTAATCTGGTACTAACTTACCAAAATCTAAAACACTACTATTCTCAGCATTGGTACCTACCATTAGTTTCAATGTTGTCATTAATTGTAACCAAAGGCTCTCCTGCAGCGTAATCATTCTTTTCTACAAACATAGTGAATTGAAAAATTTTAATTGTGATAATTCACTTACGAAATTCATTATCGACATGGATATCGGATCCTTCCCCGGCTTCAGTAACAATCACCGAAGGCGTTGCTGTGTCTTCCAGAATACATACAGCTACAACAGAAATAATATATAGTTTAAATCACATATCGTTGTTAAAAGGCATGAAAATAGCTCATTTAACGTACTTGATTGCGGTGGTAAATGAAGGGATGGGATAGCATTCCAATATAGCCTTTTTGCACCAGGAGTAAAATAACACTCCTCAAAATGCACGTGGCAAACTTTCTTATTGTATAACTCTCGGGGGTCTAAATTAGCTAGTGCAGGATTTTGAATTGCCTCACGCCATTTTTCTAATCGTTCCAAATCCTTATTTGGATTAGGAAGCAAGTTAACTGTACAGTTGGGTACGCTACACTTGTCAAGTCCCATTCTTTTGTGTATTAAACTGAATGAACTTAAAGGTAACGGAACTAAATAATATTGAATGAAATGGAACGTAAACAGCAATAAAGAAAACTCAACTCGAACAAAAACACAACAAAACCACGAAACGAAGTAAATATAACTAACGAACTTAATAAACAACAATAAAGAAAACTCAACGAACTCAACAAGCACAAAAAGACAACAAAATCACGAAACGAAGTAAAGCAAGCGCACAGTAAAGGAAACACGGAAACACGAAGTTAAGGTTATGTTAGAAAAACAATGTGCGCACTTACAACTTGTACGTGTTTAGTGATTTAGTTATGGATTTAGTTCAGTTTAGTTATAAACGTAAAAAACTAAAAAGTTACCAAAGTAAAGGCATATAGCGACATCTCACGATTGGTGTCTTTATTAACTATAATCACGTGACTGGTTATTTTTGTTTCCATTTAACTTGAACGTCTATAAAGCCTATGTAAAGTCCGTTTTTTTTAAAGATCCACCACCTGTTGATTTCAGTTGGTATAATAAAAAAATTGAAATTTTTAGTAGGTAATTTTTGTCAATATATGGTAACATTGATTCAAAGATAAATCAAAATGTTCTTTCAATTTATGCGTGCGCATCACTACATTTCAAATTTAAATTATTTAAAATGTTAATTAAAACATAAAGAAGACTAGGTAGGTAGCTACTCTAATATAAGATTTATTTTTATTGATGAAACCCCGATTTACAAAAACGATTCTGCTACTAAATCTTGGACTATTGACAACCTTCCCAAGAAAGATTAGAAATTAAGGAATGCAGGTTTACAGTGATCCATCCTGGGTGTATTCAGGTTTCTTAGATGGATGTAGTTTGCTTGTAAGACCCAGAAACAAAACGATGAATAGTCAGCTATTTAAAAAGTGGATTAATCAATTAATTCCAGCTCTACCATCTGATGGTTTTAAAACTGTTATTATTTTTGACAATGCCCCATGTCATTCTGACCTCCAATACATTATTCCAACAAAACTGCAATGGGAAATTATTTAATAAACTGTAACGTTTCATTTTAACTTACATGTACAAAAGTTCAATTATGACAGCTGATAAATAATTTATTTTGTCTCCAAACGTCATAAAAGTGGCATTTAAATGACAGACAGTTGGTAGTATAAGTTTCACTTATATGCTTAGGCAGATAAAGTACTTATATGCCTAAGTGGGGATTCACAATGGCCGTAAGCATAAGAAATACGTAATTTATAAGAATCACATAAAGTTGGATACTATGTTTTCTAATGTAGTTGTTCACAATGCAAGTTTTTTTATGTTATGTTTACGGGTATACATAATTTTCCATAGGGACTACATAAAAAGTTGGATTATTTTAACTTTTTACGTAAATCTTACTAAATAAATATATTTGTGGCGAATCGTAGTGGCCGCGTTGCGCTTTTGTTTGACGTTGTACCTTGATAACTGTGAATAAAGTAATTCTACCTCGTCTTAAAACAACGTTGGTACATTCTTGTGTATGTAAAAAACCATTCGGTGTCGTGTAGTCGCATTTCAATAATTATATCAACCTTCGGAATTCTCCTTTTTTCTCTCGATTTCTGATTATTGGACGAACCCTCGAACGTCTGTTCTATTTTGGTTTTGACAAACTTGCAGTCTGTCGTTGCCCTTATCTTCGTTTCAGTAACAATAACACTAATAACTGTTTTTCTGCATTTCCCTCATAGTAAACGCATGCAGATGATGGAGATGACAGATGATATCAATTGCGATGAGTAGGTTGTGGTTTGTGTTTAATTTTGCGTATTTTTTAGGGAGATTGTGAACACGTAATATTTTACGGTTATACTATGTTTAAATAAAATATATAGATTTATGTATTTCTTATGCTTACGGCCATTGTGAATCCCCACTAAGCATTTTAAATTTTATAGTGGGTAGCTACGGTAATATCTAGAAAATGTCTTATCAGGCAATGCGATTTTCGTATAAGTGTAATGTTTCCCGAAATAACCTTGTTAATTAGATGTTTATTTTTGTATTATAATTTTACACGTTTCGAGATAAAATTACATATATTATTCGGAGTATAAGCGCTTTATGTGCTTCGGCTAATTTGGCTGCCTCACTACGATCGGCAGTCAACCAGCCTCAGCACATAAAGCTTCGCTTATACTCCTAATAATATAATATACTATTAGGAGTTTAGGACAAATGGACAACTTTATGTTCAAAATATACCGCCAATCGTAATATATCAAGGTGAAGATTCGGATACAGATTCAATTTTTAACCATATCTCTCATATGATGATTCAGAATTTGAACCGCCCGAATCTGATTCTGAAAATAATCCCAATTATTCTAATGCCTGAATACATTTTTTTATTCTTACCTCGAATTATTTATAGATATATTAATTATTATAAAACTATAATACTTCTTGTTAAATCGAACAAATTTACATAAACTCAGCATATATCCACATAAATCAACAATATTTAACAAAATATATGAAAATACTTCTTGTGAAAAGCACTTGTCAAAATAAACCATTAAATTAGTCCTAACCCTACTTTAAAAATTACTATAAAATTTCACCAGCAGCGTTGCCAAACATACTTTCGAGAGAAATTGCAAGGTTGGTGGATCTTTAAAAAAAACAGACTTGTCCGTTTTTTTTTAAGATTCACCACCTATTGCTTTCATTTGGTATATAAAGAAAATTGAAATTTTTAGTCATTTTTGTCTATGTATGGTAACATTGATTCAAAGATCAATCAAAATGTTCTGTCAACTTATGCGTGCGCATCGCTACATTTCAAATTTAAATTATTTAAAAAATTAATTAAAACATAAAGAAGACTTAGGTATTCTAATATGTTATCGATTTAAATAAATAGATCGACCAAAGTTAAAATACAACGGTATTTTATTTAAGCTTTTACAAATTGGTATTAAACAGAACAAATACAACTCGTACAATAAATCAACCTTACTCCACGACAATCTCCGTTCAACTAACTTAATGACTGCTCGCGCATGTCTAACGCGCGAGCCTGCGCATGAGTAAATAATATTATTCTAACACTATAATATTATTCTAACACTATAATATTATTCTAACACTCGGGCATCCTGAACTTACTTTGGCTCCTGACAAAGCCCCCTTACACTTAAAAATCAAATCAAACTAAAGTTAAACTAACTAAAACAACCTTTAAATGCAATAATGTAAACTTGCAGTCCGCGAACTAATTCGCACACTTCACTTCACAGTTATTCGAAATCTTGAAAACGTGCAGGTCTGCGTGTGTTCCGTTGTGGTCGTTGAGTCGGTTGTCCTTGACCGGCTTCCGTAGTATGGCTGCCGTCGCTGCAGTTTCGTGAGGTATCAGTACCGGGATTCTGAATGCTCGACTCGACACGAGTACGCCATCTTTGCGATTCTAAAGTAGTGTCGAGTACGGACGCTGTCGGCTAGATCTGTCATTTCCACTCGCTACCACTATAGGTGTCGAGAAGCTATCTAGCATATCTCTATCTCACTTTAAAGTTCTATGCGTGTCGCTTCTTCTTGACGAAATTTGAAATGTTTACGGCGGCATTTTAAACACGTGCATAGCACATTTTTACATCGTATATATTTACAAGGGGTAGTTTGCAATGGTAAGTTCTGCAACGTTATTTACTTTCACCCAAGTCTTGCGAAAGTGTGTATTTGAGTCCTACGCGATTATTAATCATTAAAACAAATTCATTTAGTGAAGATGCACATGCAAGTAGGTACCTACCTACACGAAAATTCAAATAATTACTGCATTTTTAAAGCATATAGGTATGTCATGTAAAATATATTCATAATCAATTATAGGGCATTCAAAGTGAAACAATGCCACTGGGAAATTTTTTTAATTTCCATGGAAACCCATGTGGATTTCGCGGTATGGCAGAACTGATATAAAAATCGACAATTGGGATCATTTTTTTGAAAGCAGAATTGAATTAATAAAAGATACACTTGAAAAAACTTAATAATAAACAAAAATAATACAAACTGTGGATTATAACCCTTGAACATTCGAGATGACAATTAAAATTGGCGGGAATATACTCAGATGAAGTTAGCGTCGCACAAGTTTACGGTCGGCTACGGCCGGCTACGACGATAGCACACACGATACCACTTTAGAATCAAGCGTTCTCGATATCGGATTCACTAGCGACTCGACATAGCGACTCGACTCGACTCGAGTCGAGTATTCAGAATCCCGGTACAGGTATCCCAGCTGTGTTTACCTCTCCAGTAGCGCCAACTTGGGAATTTTAATTGTCACTCTCTTCGTCTTTTTCACCATCTTCTTCACTCTCTTCCTCCGGGTTCTAATAAATTTTCATTAAGGATACGTGGACGTTCGTTGTGTAGTTCCTTCCTCCACTTCCTTCTATGGTAGTAACTCTGTAGGTGTCTTTTCCTACATCCTTCAGCACTACAAACGGTCCTTTGTACTTTCTTTTGGTTTTCAGGGGTTCGCCAGTTGCTGCGGGGGGTGCTCTTACATACACGATGTCTCCCACGTTAAACCCTTCATGCTGATATCTCCCTCGATCGTACCTCTGCTTGTATTTTGCTTGCTCCGTTTCTACATAACTCAAAATTTCCGTACGTATTTCTGCAGGGTCGTCGTACTTTTCTTTGTTTCCAGCCAATTCCCGTAGCAAGCCATCATTGAAATTTGGATTGAATCCATATAATGCGTCAAATGGAGTTCGATTTGTTTTCTTGTTCACCACGTTATTCATGTCCCGCTGGACTTCTTTCAGGTCGCGGTCACACCCTTTTTCGCTTTTCATTTTACTTAATATAACCGGGGTTATGACTCGGTTAGCGCGTTCTATTATTCCATTTGCTATTGGGTGCCTGGAGCTATTTAAAATGTGCCTAATCCCGTTTTCCCCACAGTAATTTTTGAATGGTTCTCCAGTGAACGCGGAACCTCTGTCCGTCACCATCACCGTCGGTAACCCGTATTCCGCCGAGTAGTCGCGTAAGCATCTTACCGAAACACTACTCTTCGTATTCCTCACCGCGTAAAGTTTTAGGAATCGTGTAAAACTGTCTATAAATGCTAAAATGTGGGTATTACCCTTTGAACTTTTTATAAAAGGCCCCAGATGGTCCGCGTGCACTCTCTGAAAGGGTCTTTCCGCCATAGGTATAGGGTGTAATATTCCCGGTTGTCTCCCACCTGGGTTTTTTATTAACAAACACTCCACACACGACCTTAAATGTCTTTTTACGTAGTGTCGCACTCCCGGAAACCAGTAGTTTCGCAAAATCAGTTCAACCGTTCTATCCACTCCGAAGTGTCCCATCTGATCATGAAACTTTATGACCGTGCTTTTTCTCATAGAGTTCGGAATCACAAATAAGCTCCGTATTTCACCACCGAATCGAATTTCGCGCCTTAACCTGCCATACGCCAATCGGTAGTTTTTCAGTTGATCGTTCTCCCCTTTCGTTCGATCTTCTTTAGTTTTCATAAATAACCTGATTATTTCACTGAGTTTGGGATCGCCGCTTTGGATTAACAAAATCCACTCATCTTCTTCCACGATGCTGTACACTCCGAGCCTCATGTCGTAGATTTCCTCCATGGTGTCGCTGGCTTCTCCAACTGGTGCCCTGTTGAGAGCGTCGACGTGACTCATCTCGGTCCCCTTTCGATATTTCACCTCAAATTCGAACTCTTGTAGCAGGTAACTCCACCTAGCTATTTGTGGGCACGTAGTTTTGTTCATATTTAAATACACTAGGGCCTGGCAATCGGTCATCACGACAAATTTTATTGGCAATAACAACTGTGGTAACCGATCCGCACTCCAAACGATTGCCATGAGCTCTAGTTTACTGCTGTGGTAATTGGCCTCCGTTTCCGTTGTCTTTTTTGATACTGCGTAAACCAGGTGCATCTTCTTATCCACACCTTCCTGTAAAAGCATCCCGGCAATTCCCCTTGAAGACCCGTCCGTGTGGAGCTCGCTATACGCCTTCGGATTATACAGTTGTAACACTGGTTCTGTTGTCAGTAAACTTTTTATCTCCTCAAAAGCCATGCTCTGCGACTCCGCCCACAGGAACGGCGTCTCTTTTCTTGTTAGGTCACTAATTTGTCTCATAATCCTTGCATAATTTTCCACAAATCTTCTGAAAAAAGAAGTCAGTCCTTGGAAACGCTTCACTTCATGAACATTTCTTGGAATTGGAAAGTTTTTAATTACATCCACTTTACTTCCGCCCGGGCTTATGCCATCCGCCGATAATTTAAAACCCAGATACTCTACACTCTGCGCGCCGAAAAAACACTTTCTATATTTCATAGTCAAATTCGCGTCACGAAATGCTTCGAACACTAATTTCAACCTAATCAACATATCGTCCCAATCCGTCGCCGACACTAGCACATCATCTAGAAATACCATCGCCACTTTGCTTCGTAACGGGCCCAAAACTTTCGCCATTAATCGCGCAAAAAAACTAGGGCAATTTGTAAGTCCAAAACAGATTCGTTCAAACTGTCCAGTTTTGTCGGGTGTGATAAATGCGGTTTTTGCCTTTGCTTCCTCCGTCAACGGCACCTGAAAGAATGCGTGTGCCAAATCTAGTGTCGTAAAGATTTTGCAACCCGCCAAATGCTCAAATTGGTCGTCTAAAATGGGTAATGGGTAATGGTCTTTCACCGTCTGCTGGTTCAGTTTTCGAAAATCCACCACAAGCCTCGGTTCTCCTGTTTTTTTCGCTACTAATAATACTGGCGACGCATATGGCGACGTCGTCTCCGTGGCAATACCGTGTTGTTTCCAATCACGCACTATATCCGCAATTGTCTGTCTGTCTTTTGCCGTGACCTTGTACGGTCTGCTCCTCACTGGCACGCCGCTGTCGACTATATCCATCCTTAGCAAATTCGTACACCCTAGTTCTGCTAAGTTGAACGCAAAACACTCCCTAAACTCGTTCACCAGGTTCAACAATTTGTTGGAATAAAACTCCGAAATGTTTTTGTCCGTATTTAATAAGTCGAAAGTTATCAAGCTACTCGCGTTCGCTGCCACTCCGTCGTCCGGGGTATCTGCACCCAACTCACTCGCGTCTCGTGCTATCCGACTGATGCACGTTCCGGATTTTATCTGAATCTCGGCGTCGTTCGCGTTCACTACAGGTGTCAGAAATCTTACTTCACCGAGAGTCACTTCCACTAGGTTAACGCTTCGCGGTTGTAAATTCACGTCCTCCACTGCAACTATCCTCCGTAGAGGTTTCTCACCCACATCTATCAAGCACAATTCCTTAAAGGGTTCTTGTTCGCGTAATCCAAAATGTATCGTTTCACCTATCTTCACGTAAACCACTTCCGGGTGCTCAGTAAAGTTCTGCCCTAATAAGATCGGAAAATCTTGCGTTTGCGTTGATACCACGTATAATTTCACCCCGTTCATGTCTATGTCGTCCACCGTTACACGCATTTCAACAATTCCTGTAGTCAACACTGAACCACCTCCATAATCTTTAAGTTTGAATTCCCCAGGTTCCACTTGTAACTTGTATTTATACACAACTTCCTCTGTGAGGATACTTACGGTCGCACCCATGTCAACAAAACAAGTTATCGGACCTTCTCGATTTATTTTTATTTTCTTGAAATACTTTGCCGTCTTCGTTAGGGGCGACATTCCCTCCACGTCTCCACTTATTAAATTTATCCTCGGTCGATTTGCCCTGTCAGTCGTCTCTGCGGGCTTCTCCGTTTTTACCCTTCGTTCAGGGCAATCCCTGCTAATGTGTGAAGTCTTCTTACACGTGTAGCAAATCAAGCCCCTTGGTATGTTACATTGCCAACTCATGTGGTTGGGATCTCCGCAATTGTAGCATCTACTTGACGGTCTTGTGGCTGCCGGTCTCAGAGTAGCCACAGTAGTCGTATCGCTTGCAACCGCATTCCTTTCTGCAGGTTTCACCTTCTCCCTATCCTGCACTGTATTCCATTCTCTTTTCGTCCTTATGCGCGCCGCACGCTCATTGTTTAGGTTTTCAAATTCTTGCAGATCCCGCAGAAGTTCCACCGCGTTCCCCTGGACTTTTGCCATCACTGAGTTGCACAGCCCCTGGTCCCATAATCCCGCCAATATTCGCCTTTTGCTTTCTGTAAAATTTATTCCGATGTCTGTGCAAAACCTCAGCTTCTCATGAAAGTAAGAATTCAGGGATTCTCCTTTTGTTTGCACCCGTTCTACCATTCGATTAAATCTGACGGTAAACTCCTCTTCGCCTGCAAACACTTCTTCAAAATTGCGTTCGAACTCTTGAAAAGTACTCAGGTCCCTCCTGAAAGTTTGGTACCAATGTCTGGCCCCGCCCGCCAGATGCGATCTCGCCGTCTCCAATGCAAAAGGCTCCGGCCAACGGTGCAGCTTTTGCATCCCCCTCAAATTTGCAATCCACTCGCGCGCCTCGCTCTTGGATTCTCCATTGCAAATCTTTATATTCCTCGATAGGTCGGGCATGATGTGATACGATTCTCCTACAGCTGTACTCCTGCTTGTTTCTGCTGCGCCTCCTACTGTTTGGTTCGCTAATTGTGTCACAGGATTTGAGAAGAGCTCGTCTCGCCTTTTGTCTTTTTCTTCTTGTCGTATCCTCTCCGCTCTATTTTCTTCCATGAACAACATCATCATTGCAATCGGATCGACGTTCCCTGTTTGCGATCCAGTGCCGCCATTTCTTGTTGTTGTTTGGTTATTTTGGTTTTGCCGCGTTTGGCCATCTGCGCAGTTATCGAAGCTCCCACAAAATTGCAGATTCCTGTCTCCTTCACCATGTATGTCGTCGATCACCACCAGAGGCGCTTGCAGCAGGTTCTGTTGCTCGCTCTGCTGTAGTTCCCTTTGGAACCGTTCAAACCTGTCCTCCGCCATTTCTTTAGACGCCATATTTACCGCGTTTTACTAAACTTTTCCGAAACACGCGGATGATCAAATCCCACTTCTGAGAATGTTATCGATTTAAATAAATAGATCGACCAAAGTTTAAATACAACGGTATTTTATTTAAGCTTTTACAAATTGATATTAAACAGAACAAATACAACTCGTACAATAAATCAACCTTACTCCACGACAATCTCCGTTCAACTAACTTAATGACTGCTCGCGCATGTCTAACGCGCGAGCCTGCGCATGAGTAAATAATATTATTCTAACACTATAATATTATTCTAACACTATAATATTATTCTAACAAATATAAGATGTATTTTTATTGATGAAACCCCGATTTACAAAAACGAGTCTGCTACTAAATCTTGGACTATTGACAAACTTCCCAAGAAAGATTAGAAATTAAGGAAAGCAAGTTTACAGTGCTCCATCCTGGGTGTTCTGAGGTTTCTTAGATGGAACCAGAAACAATGATAGGGATTATCACAAAACGATGAATAGTCAGCTATTTAAAGAGTGGATTAATCAATTAATTCCAGCTCTACCATCTGATGGTTTTAAAACTGTTATTATTTTTGATAGTCTCATATCATTCTGTCCGTTTGGATAAACCTCCAACACATTATTCCAACAAAACATCAATGGCAAATTATTTAATAAAGTGTAACGTTCCATAACTTGCATGTAGAAAAGTTCAATTATGGCAGCTGATAACTAATTTAGGATAAATGGACAACTTTATGCTCAAACTATACCGCCAATCGTAATATATCAAGGTGAAGATTCGGATACAGATTCAATTTTGAACCATATCTCTCATATGATGATTCCGAGATTGAACCGACGCGACGGAATTTGATTCTGAAAATAATCCCAATTATTCTAATTTGCCTGAATACATTTTTCTTACTTCAATTATTTATATATTAATGATTATAAAACTATAATACTTCATATTAAATCGAGCGAATTTACTTATCTCAGCATATATCCACATAAATCAACAATATTTAACAAAATATATGAAAATACTTCTTGTGAAAAGTACTTGTCAAAATTAACCATTAAATTTATTAGTCCTAACCCTACTTTAAAAATTACTAAAAAATATTACCAGCAGCGTTGCCAAACATACTTTCGAGAGAAATTGCAAGGTTGGTGGATCTTAAAAAAAAACAGACTTTAGTGAAGGCTTATTATGCTAAATTTCGATGTAGAATCACCTGAATTTTTTCGTACTAATTAGTTAACACCTACATATGCGATATGTTCAAATATTACGGCCGCGGACCGAATTCGCCGTCTGCCTCCAACACATACCGTGTGTCCCTGGGAAGACGGAACATAGGGATCTTATAATGCTAATTTTTTAAAATGATCCACGAGTGCTTTGAAGCATTCGCCTTGAAACAATTACACGAATGTCACCGATCGTTAACGATTTCCATGCCGATCATGTATGATCGTCTCCAGATCAACATTTTTGTTTGTGTTTTAAATGTCAAAGACAATAATTAAAGGTTATGTTCATGTTAATTTTTTTTAAATGGGGTCCTACCTTAACTGAAGTACAGTTTAGAGCTGACAATCAATAATCCCAGTTAAATTACATGTGAAATGTGAAAATTTACTTTAATAGGATGATCTTGATGTATGAACCGAAGAATTTGATGACGACAATCAGCTTTATGATGAAACATGCTACAATGCTAATTGCATAAGACTGTATTAAGATGAAATCAAAGAAAAAGCGAATATTAATATCATTTAGTGTGTACGAATATGAAATCTTTATTTCTACGGCAATTTAATGTGATCAAATAATTGTTACATTAAAAGTATTTGCTTTTTAAGGAGCCGGATTCTTGCATACCACAAAGGAAAGTTTTCTAACACAGGTCCACAGCATTATTTTATGCACCTAGGTACTAGTATAATTTTCGTAATTTCATTTTCAGTTTCTAATAATGCGTAACTTGCGAAAAGCCTTAATTGTTCACCTAATCTATCATAATCTGAAAAAGATCTTAGAACCAAACGTCAACTGCAAACAAATTATTTTGTATTTATTACCTTTATAATGATACCCAGTCTCATTTAATTTAATTAAAACACTATCTACATTTACATGAACCAATTTGAGCAAATAATTAATAATTTTATTTCTAACTGATTTTCAAGAGCGCGGCTGTCAATTCGTAGGTATTGTAAATAATTGTTGAATCGTTTGTTAGTATAACGCACGCACGTATTACATTTGTATTAGCAAGCGCGTTAAACAGCTGACATAACGACGTCGACGCTTCCACCAAATAGAAATTCAAAGCACTCGCAGATCATTTTAAAAAATTACCATTGTCAGATCCCTATGTTCCGTCTTCCCAGGGACACACGGTATAGTAGATATAGTGGATGGTATAAAAGGAAGTAATGAAACATTTTCCTTGTTTGCAGTAGTGAGATGTCTTGTAAAGAACTTAGAAGTTAAAAAAACTATTCTCCAACAGTAAACTACTACCTATATCTAAACACTTTATTTTTTAATTTAAAACTGTTGATTTATTAAAAAAATTATAAAAAATTTGGTTTGAAATAGCAATAATAATAACATGTGGTAATAAAGCAGCCAAATATAAAGATGCATATAATGTTGGATATTATTTAAAAGGAAAAGGTTAATTAAAATACAAAGAAAAAATATAATATAAAAATTTGAAGAATCGTTATATTATTGTGTACAGTAAATTATAATAAAAATTTGACGTTTCGCTAATTTTAATTAGCTTCATCAGAATAATAGTAGGAATTATATAATAGGTTATGACTATGGTTTAAAAGTGATTGGTTTTAAGTATAACATTATAATGTTAAATGTAAAATTGAAATAAATTGATTGATGATAAATTGTATTATTAATTAATATTAAAAAATGTTTTTATTAAAGTCTGAAAAGAAAACATAAAAGTTTTCTTTTCAGACTTTAATAAAAACATTTTTTAATATTAATTAATAATACAATTTATCATCAATCAATTTATTTCAATTTTACATTTAACATTATAATGTTATACTTAAAACCAATCACTTTTAAACCATAGTCATAACCTATTATATAATTCCTACTATTATTCTGATGAAGCTAATTAAAATTAGCGAAACGTCAAATTTTTATTATAATTTACTGTACACAATAATATAACGATTCTTCAAATTTTTATATTATATTTTTTCTTTGTATTTTAATTAACCTTTTCCTTTTAAATAATATCCAACATTATATGCATCTTTATATTTGGCTGCTTTATTACCACATGTTATTATTATTAATATCAACAGCCGTTTTTCATGAAGTTCATACTTCATTTACTGAAATAGCAATATTCGAAACAAAAAATCCAGTTGTACCTAAATTTCTTAAATAAATGCATTATTCATAACAATTTTTAAATAGGTTTTACTCCTGCATGTTACCGGCATTTCTTACAAGTTTTAAAATTTGCATTGTATGTTCCTAACAAAAAATGTCAGTTTTAAATATTTAAGACAAATTAGAAAATATTATCCACAATCATTTATTAAGTGGTAGTAGTAACATAAATAATTCTCCTTAGTTTTACACTGTGGTTTTACGAAATGTCGTACAGATTTGGGATAAAATTTCATATTGTGTATTGCCAGAGGGTACCTATTTTACTATTTTCGCTTTTGCATTTTTTACATTATTTCTCCTTTTTTATGGCTTCTTCTTTTCCTTTTTTGCCTTGTTGTCTCCCTTTTTTAAGGTTTTATTTTGAATTGTAAGCACTTCTTTAATTAATGCCATAAGTACAAACTGACGTTAATTTTGTTCAGTAGGTACTCACCTATACGAAGCTATTTTCTACATTATTCAATGATAAACAGAATATTTGACATAAACTAAGCCGTTAAAATTAGCACTCAATGAACTCTTGGTATATTTTACGAAATGGTCAATAAAATTAAATCCCAATAAGTGCCAGTGCAAAATATTTACCTTGCGGAGGCCCCAGAACCCACAAGAAATCACGATATATGGGCAGTACATCAAATGGAATCCTCCAGATTCGGCAGTGAAATACCTAGGACTCCACCTTGATCGGCGCCTGACCTGGTCTTTTCATGTCAACCAAAAACTAAAAGAAGGTTCTGCTAGATTGGCCCTACTCTATCCTCTAATGAACAGGAAGTCATCATTACGAATCCAGTCCTCGAAGTTACTTTACATGTGCATAATACGACCTGTAATAACATACGCATGTGTCGTATGGGGTACCGCTTCCAAGACCAACATCAAAAAAATACAAACCCTACAAAATAAAGTGCTTAGAATTATTGTAAACGCTCCATGGTTTGTAAGAAACGACCAACTACACCGTGAACTAGGCATACTATCAATTAACAGCTTTATACGTAACTCGGCTGACAAGTTCTTTAAAAACTTACATAAATGCAGTGGTGCAGTGTTTTACCAACTAGGTCAAAAAACAGAACAAACCCGTCTTAAAAAGAGACTACCCCAAGACCTACTCTTGTCATCAGAATCCAACAGTGAGGAAAGTGACGATAGTGGACAATAAAACCCTTCATTCACCTACAGCTGTCTTTCCCCCCCTTTTTCTTTTGTTTGTTGGTCATGGGATTAAAATCCCAACTGTTATGTAATGTCAACCTATGTTCGTTCTTTTTCCCTCATGGACAAAACAACCATGTATTCAATATGTTGAGCTGGTTTTAATAAAATTAAAAAAAAAAGAAAAAAAAGCCGTTAAATTGATTATTACCTATAAATTATAAATTACTTATCAGCATCACCGTACAGATTGTGAAATTGACGTTTTGCGGTAAATTTCATTCTGACAATCAGATGTGGAATCAAGGCCAACCGTATCTAGACGAAGTCGCATTAGATACAGTTGGCCTTGGTGGAATTTTTACGTGGTGCCATCTACACGAAATGGTCTGAACTTTAAGACAATATGTCACCCTGATATGGTGCGAATCTCAACTAATGGTTGTTAAAAATTTACGGTTTTTTCTTAATCACGTTTCAATTGCAACTGATTGATGTGAAATTTTGCTAGTAATTATTAAATGGTGTGGGGACGGCAATAAGCTATTTTCAAATTATTTCGTCACTTAAAATTTTTAATTTTTATTAATTTCAATAATTTATTTAACCCATTAAACAACACAATTAAGCCATGAAAATTGGTTATTGCCTTCAGCCATCCTTATTCTTCAAAATAAAAAAATATAATTGGGCATATGATGATTAGTTTTTTAGATTAATAAAAAGGCGCAAAGGCTTGTTTTCAACTGTGTATTCTGTCCACTCGTCAGCGCCCTCTTAACCGTACATTTTAGCCATATGAATACCTTATACTATGTGATAGACAATTTAATTTTGCATTCAATTATATAATAATATATAAGGTGTTTCATTTAAAATAACAAAGTTGCTTATTGTACTGTGAAAACCAAACACCCTGTATACGTGGTATAAATTTAGAAAAATGTAAATTTATATACTGAACAACTTTTATATTTAAACTTCTTTCATATTTTGACTAATAAAGGCGCTATAGGAGCATCAATTTCCGATTTTCAAAATCTCGTAGAGGGCGCCACAGTGGAATTCTGGCGTTCATCAAAAAACACAAATGTAGCTAATACAAAGCTGCATAAGTATAGAAAATTTAAACAAAATCCTTAGAGCAGTTTTTTTGTAATAATTTTTCAAAAATTTCAAAATTTTTGGAAGAGCGCCGTTGCTACCGTTTTTGGATTTAGTAAATGATTCTTTTTCTTGGTGTAGTACAGCCAAAGGGCTTTCAAACAAGTTGTTGCGGAACCTGATCAGATAACTGGTTTTTGAGTTATGGGGCGTTAAAGTCGAAATTTTGAAAAATTCATAGCGACCGCCATTTTGAAGTTAGAGAGTCCGGTAAAAAACTGTTTCCCTTGAATTGAATTATGCCCTTCTTTCATATCCCCTACTCAGATTTTCAAAATTCGCTTCTGAAAAAAATGATACCAAAACATGTCTCACTTCCGCTTCCGGTTTCGGATTTTTTGAAAAGCTTATTTTGTCGATGAATTTTCGATATACCCCTTCATTTAAAATTTCATCAAAATCGGTTCACTAGTTTTTGCGTTACAGGCGTTACATACACACACACACACGCACACCCTTACACACCCCCACACATACAGACAGACTTTTTTGCTAGACCACTTTTTTGGGTTCCTGGGGACCCAAAACACGTATTTCCGCGAAAATCTCGACTTCGAAAATTTTCATGATATTAATACTTCCCATATACCAGTGGTGGTATGGGAAAGTAAAAAGCTACCTGCTTCACAACAGTTACCAAGATTTAACCCTCCTCGACCGTTCAATTCTCACTTTAATCCAAACTTTAGAGTTTAGACCCAACATAGCTACGTCGGCGGAAATTTCTTTCTGGGAATCTCCTACTCTATGTACCTTCTTCTTCGCGTTTTGTTGTTTTTTTCTTGGCGAAACAGGCCTTCTTCATGTGCCCTTCTTTATTGCAAAATCGGTACTGTAAAATTGAAAACGATTGACAATTTCCGATGTCGTTCGTGCAAAATATTTGGTCATCACCTTGCGTCGTAATGTTTGTCCTTTACCTTTGTTGGTGTTATGAGCGACCGTAGAATCATACCGTGTGTCCCTGGGAAGACGGAACATAGGGATCTTATAATGCTAATTTTTTAAAATGATCCACGAGTGCTTTGAAGCATTCGTCTTGAAACAATTACACGAATGTCACCGATCGTTAACGATTTCCACGCCGATCATGTATGATCGTCTCCAGATCAACATTTTTGTTTGTGTTTTAAATGTCAATTTACTAAATTAAGGGTTATGTTCATGTTAATTTTTTTTTAAATGGGGTCCTACCTTAACTGAAGTACAGTTTAGAGCTGACAATCAGTAATTCCAGTTAAATTACATGTGAAATGTGAAAATTTACTTTAATAGGATGATCTTGATGTATGAACCGAAGAATTTGATACGACAATCAGCTTTATGATGAAACATGTTACAATGCTAATTGTATGACTGTATTAAGATGAAATCAAAGAAAAAGCGAATATTAATATCAGTTAAGTGTGTGCGAATATGAAATCTTTATTTCTACGACAATTTAATGTGATCAAATAATTGTTACATTAAAAGTATTTGATTTTTAAGGAGCCGAATTCTTGCATACCACAAAGGAAAGTTTTCTAACACAGGTCCACAGCATTATTTTATGTACCTACTAGTATAATTTTCGTAATTTCATTTTCAGTTTCTAATAATGCGTAACTTGTGAAAAGCCTTAATTGTTCAACTAATCCATCATAATCTGAAAATAATGATCTTAGAACCATAACGTCAACTGCAAACAAATTATTTTGTATTTATTACCTTTATAATGATACTCAGTCTCATTTAATTTAATTAAAACACTTTCTACATTTACATGAACCAATTTGAGCAAATAATTAATAATTTTATTTCTAACTTATTTTCAAGAGCGCGGCTGTCAATTCGTATTGTAAATAATTGTTGAATCGGTTGTTAGTATAACGCACGTGCGTATTACATCTGTATTAGCAAGCGCGTTAAACAGCTGACATAACGACGTCGACGCTTCCACCAAATAGAAATTCAAAGCACTCGTGGATCGTTTTAAAAAATTACCATTGTAAGATCCCTATGTTCCGTCTTCCCAGGGACACACGGTATGTCGTTGGTCCACATAAACTGAGAAAAACTGCTTTTTTCTGGTCCACACCCGTAATCGGTTAGTCAACCTGACCTCTTCAAATGTTTGAAAATGTGATATATGCACCTTACGGAATAAAGCTTGCACCAACTTGCACCATTAAATTTATAGCTTGCACCTAATTAGGAAACAAGCTACACCAATTTAAAATGTGGGGGGGGGGCTAAAATGACGGTAGTCCCCCCTCTTTCGAATTTGAAAAAACCGATGTGTGCCCCAGAAAGCTATAAGCTTGCACCACCTTGCACCATCAAATTTGAAGCTTGCACCAGACTATCGTTTTAGTTATGACTTCTCAAAGTGTGGGGGGGCTAAGTTGACGCTAGCCCCCACTATCATTCCTGTAACGGCATTGAATTAGGAATTAAATGGGATAAAAATATACAGCGTACATTAAAAAATATAAATACTTTGTAACATAAAGAAGAAAGAAATTCAGAACCACTGTGGTAGTACAAATACGAATTATAACGTTAACCCAAAACAGCCGCTGTTTGCTGTCGCTGGTAACAGCCGCAGGTTGACACGTGAACATGTCGATAAATTACACACGATGATCGTAAACTGCTGAAGAAACATTCGAAAGCGTGGGCGTAGCTAACGGTAGTATGGTAGTAATAATTAAACGGCTATTATCTTAAGATAGTAATTAGGTCCAAGCTATAAAGTTTATAGTGCAAGGTGGTGCAAGCTATTACCTTGCTGGCGCCCATCTCAGTTTTTTTTCATACGCGTATGTCGGCCAATGCAGTTTACACTGCATTTGCTAAATATTATTATAACCTGTGGGAATTGTTGTTATTAAAAAAGTAAAAGGGCTCAAAAAGGAAGAAAATGAAGGAGACGTAGAAAATGAGAAACATGAGCAACACCCAGCAGAAGGAGAATCCGACGAAGACAGTAATGAAGAAGACAACACAGAAAATGAATTCTCCGAGAGATTGAGTTTTACAATCACTTTAGCTTACGAAGAATAGTATATACACATAAAACCAAAATCGGCAGAATTTAGATATAAAGATCGGTGGTGAAAGGTGTAATATGCGATAATCCAGATGAAGGAAACGATGTTAATGTTAATATGCTATACCTACTGTTGAAATTTCAAAATGGACCATGTACGAAATTTGAAGCGTCCTTTATCTGGATCTAAAAGACATATCGTCACATCACGATTAATTAAAGAAGGTATTAGTACATTTGCATACAGATGCGAAGAATCTAACAAGTTAATGCAATATGGAGAAAATGAACCAGCAGATTTACCGAAACGCAATATGCTACGTAATGCGAAACATGCAGAACTGAAAAAAACGGAATTAGATCACGACCTCATTGTTGTTATTGCTAAAGCTAAATTTTCAATGGCATATAATGGCATTATTAGAAATTTAGGTTATTCGCCTTTCTTCGTTATGTATTGGAGCAGCAGCCAAATACATATCTACAGAAATTATTGTGAAAACAACATATCAAGAACCGCTATTGATGCGACGCCGACGGGGGGAATCGTTAAAAGAATTCGTCAGCTTATATATTTTCATACAACGTGGTTGTCAGAGACCCACAAACAAAAACACAGTTTGTAATATGCTCAGCGAATCCCAAAACACACAAACAATAAATTAGTAACTGGTTGTCCTGTTGAATACGTTCAGGTGCGCCAACTCCCATGGAAGTTGTGACTGATATGTCTCTAGCGTTAATATATGCTTGTAGTCAAGTTTTTATTCAATATAAAACATTTTCGGCGTATCTGCAGGCTTACTATAAACATAAAGTTTTATTTGAGAATTTTTCAGTTTTACCAAAGTATTACCTTAGAAACGACGTTGCTCATGTTATTAAATTGCCCAGCGATTTTAATAACATAAAAAACAGATAATTTAAAAATAAAAATTTGCTTTTGCGAGCAGATGAATTTCTTCAGCATCACATAAAATGTACCGAGGGTTTGATTAAGCTCGCGGCTGCGCCTTGAGCTAAGGCGATACGTAGCAAGGTGTGATATTATGTAATACATTGAATTTCTTTTTGTAAGTTTACAATGTAATAATGTAGGTAACAACTGCAGTTGAATCCTACGAGATAACAACTTCTGCAGTAGTAGAAAAGGTTAGTAGTATTTTAAGCAACCAACTATGTTTGTTTGTAGTATATATTTCCCATCTCTCTCTCTCTCTCTGTCTCTCTCATAAGTCAAATTATTTTTAGAACACGTTTTTATTCTGCAGTTCTACACAGACAACGTTGAAGAAAATGTTTGTAATAAAAGTAAGTTTCGATTTTCTAATTAACGAATTTGTTAAACAGGCATTTTTTAAATTTTAGATGTTCTATCTAACGTGTGTTCTTGCCAATTAGGAATAGAAACTCGTAATATAATTTGTTACATTTGCTACATTCCTATACACAAAAACAATAACTGTAAGATATCTTTTGAAGGAAATTATACATGTACAAAATGTTATCAACACGCCTCTACTCAGGTCATTGAAAATGCAGCTGAAGAAAACTGGAGAGGTCTAAATGAGGTTCCCAAAAAACGACCAAGAACATCCTACCTAGAACCTCAAGCAGAGTTATTGCTAACAAATTTTTCAGAAAAGCGACGAGTAAACACTATCCGTTTATTGAAAAACGACCATAGGGAAGAGCTAAACCCTGTTAAATATTCTGACTGTAATGTTACTTTATCCAATACGTGTGGTTTTGATTCCATAACTCAATTATTATGCTGTGCCTTCTGCGACAGTTCCTCGTTTAAACAATATCTGTCAACTACCACCGATTCAAAAGTATGTAAACTTATAAAACAAACTACCGTACGCGGAATAAACCCGTCTGCGTATAAACTCAGGACAGAAATTTTATATGATAACAGCCCACACTCCAAGTTACCACAAAAATTTGTATTTATTAACTGCCAAGATAATATTACAAACATATTATCTAATTTTTTTGCCAATTTTCATTGTGGTGAGAATTGCTTTTTTTGCGAAAAGTGCAATTATACTAAAAACACGAAGATAAACTTCATTACAGTTGACATAGACAACATAAAAAGCATTGAAAAACATATTTTATCAAAATCTGAAGGATCTGAATTAAAACATAAATGCCAAAATGCTGTTACACATTGTGCGTAAAGATTAACTTTCAACCAACTCATTTGTTTATAGAACCCAATCAGTTTGCAAGAAAATTACAGAAATAAGCGCAAAACTAGAAGAAAAGCCAAAAATTCTAGAAATAGAAAATAGCAAATACATTTTACGCCGGGTAGTAGGATATGTAGGCAGTTTTACCAATAATAGCATGGGCCGCTTTATTGCTTACTGCCATCGTCATAATGGAAAGTGGGAAGAATATATGCCCATATCACAACGCCCAATGATCACAACGCCAACCGAGTATTTTGTGTTCCTGAGAAACGAGTGAACCTATGTGAGCTGAGCACTTCGCCTGTGGGGCAGCTGAAATTTAAGTCTGGTGAGACCTTTCCTTTTCTGTTTGACACTGGTTCAGATTGTTCATTAGTAAAAGAAAGTGTGGCTACACATTTTGATGGTAAACGTTTTAATAATGTAACTTGTCTGAGAGGCATTGGTAGCGGGTCTTTCTTGTGTGGAACGCAAATTTTAACAATTATTGATATAGAGGGGCTCTGCATTGAACTTTTATTTTTCGTAGTACCGAATGAGTTTATGACTGCACAAATTATTATAGGTAAAGATCTGATCAAGCAACAAATTTGTGTTCAATTTAATTCCACCGGTTTGATATTTTCTCGTGAGTTAGAGGTACGAATTTGTGAACAAAAGGTTGTAAATTTTGGTACCATTGACACGGATTTAAATAGCTCATATAAACAAAATTTGGTAGGGCTTTTGTCAGAATTCCGAGACCATTTCTTGACTGGTGTCCCTGTCGGGCGGGTAAAAACTGGGCAACTAGAAATTCGTTTAAAAGACCCAGCGAAGTTCGTACAACGAAGACCGTATCGGCTCGCTCCTACAGACCGTGACTTTGTTAGGAATAAAATAACAGAGCTTCTAGATGCTAATATTGTCCGACCTAGTTGCTCGCCCTTTTTGGTTTTCACCAAATACCGGTACACCCCAATTCTATAGAAAGGACAGCATTTGTTACCCCGGATGGTCAATATGAATATTTAACAATGCCCTTTGGTTTAAGAAACGGACCTTCTGAATACCAAAGATGCATCATTGATAAGGCCTTAGGTGATTTGCGCAATACCATTGCAATTGTTTACATCGATGACGTCTTAATACCATTGACGTCCGTTGCCGAAGGCCTCGAACGTTTGGAAACTGTTATTCGAGCCTTAATTGACGCCGGCTTTTCATTCAATCTAAACAAATGCCATTTTCTTAAAACAGAAGTAGAATACCTAGGTTTCGCTGTACGTGCGGGGGAATTACGACCCAATCCTCGTAAAACAATAGCTCTCGTGAATTTCTTGGTACCAAAAACTCCAACGCAAGTTCGCCAATTTCTTGGCTTGGCATCTTATTTCAGACAGTTCATTCCCAAATTCTCAACGATTGCAGCACCATTATATCAATTAACTACCTCATCTGCAAAAAAAGATCGATTGGTTACCAAAACATGATGAAGCGCGAAATAAGATTATTCAAATTCTAACCTCCGAACCAGTTCTACTAATTTTTGACCCAGAGCTTCCAATAGAACTCCACACGGATGCCAGTTGTGAGGGTTATGGAGCTATCTTATTTCAAAAAAATAACGGGAAGCTCCAGCCTGTTGCATACTTCAGTAAACGCACTACTGAACCCGAGTCTCGATACCATTCATATGAACTGGAAACTTTGGCAGTAGTAAATGCTGTCAAACACTTCAGACATTTTCTTGTTCAGAGACATTTCACGGTTTTCACAGACTGTAATTCATTGAAAGCATCTCGAACAAAACGAGATCTTACTCCTAGAGCGCATCGTTGGTGGGCATTTTTACAAGCATTCCATTTCGATTTAATTTATCGCGAAGGGAAACGCATGAAGCACGCAGATTTCTTTTCGCGGAACCCACCAGTAGCGAACAACGCGGATGAAACGTCATCGGCTTCGAGAACCAAAGTCGTGCAGATTGTAGATTTGTATAAAGATTGGCTCACTGTTGCGCAACAACGCGATAATGAAATAACTCAAATTTTTAATGGGCTGAAATCTAACGAACTTGATTCTGAGATTGCCAAGACATATGATATTCGAAACAACGTTCTATTTCGCAAAATTCAGCGGAATCACGCGTCCTGTTATTTACCTGTTGTGCCCAACTCTATGATTTGGTCCGTTATCAACCACGTACACACTGATTTGAAACATCTAGGCTGGGAAAAAACTCTAGAGAAAATTTATGAACTTTATTGGTTTCCTAAAATGTCACGAACAGTTAGAAAATTTGTTGACAATTGTTTGGTATGTAAAGCGTCTAAAAATAAATCTGGCAAAACACAAGTTCGGATACGATACATCCAATACCTAAGGTCCCTAAACCCTGGCACACTATTCATATTGATATTTCAGGAAAATTAACGGGAAAAAGCTACACTAAAGAATATGTTTTTGTAATAATCGATGCTTTTTCCAAATTTGTTTTTCTTCAGCGCATTAGTGCTCTAACTTCAGAATGCGCTGTTCGTTGTTTAAAGAAATTCACTTATTTATTTGGAGCACCTTCGCGAATAATCAGTGATCAGGGTAAATGTTTCACAAGTAGTGAATTCCGCAGTTTGTGTTCCAGGTGGAAAGAGTGATGCAAACCTTAAAGAATGCACTAACTACTATTGAAACTGAAAGTGAACAAAATTGGCAGGATAGTTTAGGTGAAGTACAATTGGCGCTAAACAGCACAAAGCATAAGACTACTGGGTTTAGCCCAGCTGAACTTTTATTTGGTACTACTATACGTTCTTTAGAGTTACACAAGATTTATTACCCCCAAACTGATACTGCAGACCATAGTTCAAGTTTATCGAAAATTCGATGCCTTGCTAGTGACAATATTATTCGATCAGCAAAACAAGATGCAACTAGAAAAAATGTTGGAAAAGCTATGCTTAAACCATTTGCAGTTGGTGATTTTGTATTTAGTAAAAATAATGAAAGAATGATTTCTAAACTCGATCGTAAGTTTCGCGGGCCCTTTAGAATTGTAAAGGTGTTAGAAAATGATCGATATGAAGTAACTAAGGTAACGGAAAAAGGCAAAGGTCGAACCTTTAAGTTTGCTCATGATCACCTTATCGGTGTACCCCAGGGACAAGGTGAAATCTCTGTTGATTTAGACCTCGATACCTTCAATGAAACTGAGCCCGTGTCGGCGGATGATGATAACCAATAGCAAAATGGGTACTTAAATTATTACTTATTTTCTATTTAGCACGTTGAGCCTGGCAAGACACATTTTCTTGGCCAGATGAATTGTTGTAGTTTCATTTTTTTTATTTTTATTATGTGTTGATCCCAGTTAAAATTCGAAACTGGATGAGGCTTTTTATTATGTGTTGATCCCAGTTAAAATGTGAAACTGGATGAGGCTTTTTATTATGTGTCGATCCCAGTTAAAATGTGAAACTGGATGAGGCTTTTTATTATGTGTTAATCCCAGTTAAAATGTGAAATTGGATGAGGCTTTTTATTATGTGTCGATCCCAGTTAAAATGTGAAACTGGATGAGGCTTTTGATTATGTGTTGAGCCCAGTTACAGTGTGATAACTGGATGGGGCTGCGGCCTGAAATCTTGCGTCGAACCTGATTATTGGCTTAATCAGAAAGAACCGAGTTGTTAGTACATGGTTGAGTTTGTTTGATTGTTACTTTGAGGTTCTCGTCAGGATGAACGAGCAAGTTTTATTAACATGGCACTTATGTCTATTTTCCTTTTTCCTAGTGTCTGGAGAATAGTGCCCGAGGACGTGCACTAGTCAGAATGGCCGTGTCGGCGGCGCGACCCGCCCGCAGTCTACGCCTATGGAATGTCTACGCCTCTGGTTGCAGATATTGCATGCGGCTGTTTCTTTTATTTTTAGTAGTTTTAATTAGTTTTGTAATATGAAACTTTGAGGGAGCGCGCGGGGGTAGCCCTGGCGAACGGAACGGCGACAGTTAAAAACCGTAAATTTATGGGAAAGGTTTTAGAACCATGAAGGGATATTTTTAATATTCAAACACGGACAAGCGTGAGGAACGGTCGAGCTGTCGTCGGAACGTTATTGCTCCGTTTATGTAAATTAAGTGCTGGCTTTAATAAACATTGTCAATTGTCGATTATTTTACTCTAATTAGCTATCATTAAGCCCTAATTTCTCCGAAAAATATTTTTAACTTTGATGCTTGAACAAAAACTTAACCACCAATTTTAATTTCATCTGACAACTGTCAATTTTGTTTTTAATGAGTTTTGATTTTTTTCCGAAAGATGGCGCTTGCATCGTATGTCGCGAATGAAGTCTGGTCACTCAGGGTGTTTCGTTTTTTGAATTTACGCATAAAAATGCACCATGTGATTTAAGTACTTAAATTAATAATTTGTAATTCAAATTATTATAAAATTTTAATTGCTTACACTAGTAATAACACTATAAACATATAACGCAGCACCTCCTAATTGAATATTACAGCCAAAATAGGGACACAGGTAAAAAAAAATTTCCGCTGTTTAGTTTTTTCTAAATACATTTCTTCGTAGTAAACACACCATCAGTTTAGTTATACCTATAGATAAAGAATAATACCAACTTCAATTCGCCCAAATATAAATATCCCAATTTCTTAAATAAGCGAGATATTTAGGGTGTCCCCTTTTAAATAACTCACCCGTATAACTTTTCTACTTATTCTTTTAAACCTTATTTTTTAACAACCTGTATAAATCGCCACAGCATGCAATCTTGTTAAATTTAATAGTTTTAAAATGTGAATACTTACATATCTACCAATGGTTGTATATGTGCATAACCCAAGTTACTAATGTTATAATTACCTTATTGTATTAATTTGTTTAATAAAAATGTGTATATACAGGATGTTTCTTAAATGGCGGGCACGGAGAGTACTACGCGATTCTCATCTTAAAACTGATTTGAAAAAGTATAGGCGATTTTGTTCTAATGTATTTAGTTTCCGAGTTATTCGCATTTTAGAAATTTTAAATTTGACAACATTGCGCATGCTTGCACGGACTTTGTTTTAAACGTTTGCTGTTTTAATAAGGCAGTATGAACAAGTTTCCTAGGTAATAACCTCATAGCTACAATGCACTGTTGCAACATATTGAAAAAAGTTTAACAACAGATATTTATCAGAAAGAATGTCTGCGGAGGAAGGAATACAACGTATAAAAAATTCCAAATTTATTAAGATTTAATATTTGATTGATGAACAATGCGGAACGGTTAAAATTTACCCGTTTTTCCAAAGCATAAAGGAATTGAATCTCAATCTTTGACTGAGAATAACTATGAAACTAGCGAAGAACGGGCATTATTGTATTATATTTTTCCAATTGGTATCTGGAGGGGAATGTAGTACTGTGCTCCGTGTCCGCGATTTAAGAAACACCCTGTATAGCTAGTTATTTTATTTTGGAAATTTTTGTAATTCGAATTCAAAATACCACATTTTCCCGCGTTTTTGTTTTCATTTCTCTCCTCGCCTGAAGAGGCGCTGAGCAGTTTAAAAAGTCAAACAGGGAGTGTCTCTTCTATCCGGAACGGTTATATTATCTATGCAGAATACCAATGCCAACGCAAGTAACGCTAAAGTTAGACAATTTGTCAATTTTATTTGTTTTCAATAGGGTACCTTGATTGAGTGATTGTTATCATTCTATCATGGCACTCTAAATTTCATCATCCACGTGATTTACCTACGCAGAAACTCACCTGTGTTTATTTATTTTGGTAACCATGGTACCTATTTATTAAGGTTACCATGGAAATGGGAGGGGAAAGGTGGTGGGGATAGCGGCCCCGGATTCTACATTTATGCCAAAAAGGCAACCAGCAGCGTTGCCAAACATACCGGGAGATCGAGAAAGGTTGTCCAAAAAAAATTACCTTCCAAGTAGTTATCAATATTTCATTCTAGTGTGATATTAGCCACATTGCTGTTGACAGTTGTTCTGTTGTTTACGTTTCTGTAACTCCCCTTTTTATTCTTGAACGCTGTTATTATTAAACAAAAACGTATTTTTCAATACTAATTAAACATTGTTAAACAAAGTTTACAGTAAGTACCTACAGTGTTTCCAATGAATTAATTTTATACATGACAGCAGGATGTCATATGATGACAGCTGGAGGATGTAAAGTTTGATATACTCGTAGAAAGTAGTTTTTTTTTGGACAACCTTTCTTGATCTTTCGAGAGAAATTGCAAGGTTGGTGGATCTTAAAAAAAACAGACTTTACATTTGTTTATTTAAATATTAATTGCCATTGGTGGTCATTTTTAAATTCAAAGCCAGCTTTACGCAGGTGTGGAAACCCTTGCAAAGCAAAATACAAAAATCTCTAGTACTGAAATTGTAGGCGCCTACCAACTTCAAAAAATGAAGGTGTTTTTAATTTTCCTGAACAGAGTATAAATCGTCATCTTCTTATATAGATTACACTTTCTTATTCCGAGTGGGGCCCCAATACGGTGCAACTCAAAAATTTTAAATAGCAACAGGGGCCAAATGTTATACTTTTTGAGATGGGGTTCCTATTGTCTTACCTATATCCAACTGTTAGTTGTGCCCATTGCGCCGGTACTGGTTTGAGATAGAAAAATGGCCACTTAGAAATAAAAATTGGCATGTTTTATAAATTTTTAGAGAAATACTAAGTATAGAATTTCTTCTAGTTAATACTTATACTACTATACCATAATCAAACTTAGACGTTGTCATTGTAGCCGACGCAGTGATTACAGCTTCATAGTTGGCGTTATGATCACGGTTGGGGTTATGAAAACCCAAAATACTCGGTTGGCGTTGTGATCATTGGGCGTTGTGTCAGGTCCCCAATCTAACACTTTAATATCTTTTAATATTTTTTTTATACAGGTAAAATTACTATTTTACATCGTTTTTTATGATGTTAAAGTATGAAGAAGAGTAAAAATTAGTTTTATACAGGGTGTTTTTTAAAATGCCGGACACGGAGCATAGTACGATATTCCCCTCCAGATATTGACTGGAAAAATATAATACAATAATGCCCGCTTTTCGCTAGTTTCAGAATTATTCTCAGTCAAAGATTGAGATTCAATTCCTTTATGTTTTGAAAAAACGGGTAAATTTTAACCGTTCTACAGTGTTCATCAATCAAGTATTAAGTCTTAATGAATTTAGAATTGTTTTATACACTGTATTTATTCCTTATTCTGAAGACATTCTTTTTGATAAATATCTGTTGTTAAATTGTTTTTCAATATGTTACAACTTTGCATTGTAATTATGAGGTTATTACCTAGGGAAACTGTTCATACTGCTTTATTACAAACGTTTAAAACAAAGTTGGTGCAAACATGCATTGGTGTCAAATTGAGAAATTTTAAAATGCGAATAAGTCGGAAACTAAATACATTAGCACGAAATCGCTTATAGTTTTTCAACTCAGTTTTAACATGATAATCGCGTAGTGCCGGGCTCCGTGTCCGCCATTTAAGAAACACCCTGTATAAACTTCATATACAAGCTTATTGTTTAAATACAAGCATTCTTTGTATTAAAAAGTAAATATAAACAAATAAAATTATTATTAATAAAACTGTATTATACTTCTTAAACCTCTCGAAAACAAAACAGAAACTGTCCGTTTGTTACAAAACACGGACAAAAGTGAAACCGTTTCAAAAGCGAAAAGATATCGAACAGCAGTCCACACCAAAACAAACAAAAATGAAACAAAATGTGCACAAACTAGTCCGCAGACTGTTCAATTTTACTTCAGTCTTCACATGACGGACATAGGGCAAGACATAGGGTACGTCCGGTGCGTGTCGATATAATTTGTACCGTGCTTATAATACATAAAAATTTTAAAAATGTGGCGTATTGACAAAGAAAAAAAGGAGGAAGAATATGTTTTACTTTTAGTAGGTGCTGCATGTCTATATTGCAAAAAAAGAACCGACGCCGACGTCGCTTTTGGGTTAGAGCAATTTTACGATGTAGGAAAATCAAATATTGCAACGAAGTTCTGTTGAATAATTTAAAAAAAGACTATATTGGCCTGAACGGTGAATTGAGATCAAGTTTTAAAAATTTTGTACCACCGTCTATACACATCGAGCACGAACAGTCCGTAAACACATTTTTCAACATGGGAACCTTTTGATCTTTCCGACAACAGACGGGACTTTGGCGAGTCCGTGAAAACAGTCGCTGATCACACTTTAGTCCGTGTTTTGTCCGTGATTTGTTAAAATATTTCGAAAACTGTTTGCGGACTGTCACAAACGGACTCAGTTCGTGTTTTGTTCGCTAAAAGTCCGCTTGGTGTGAATCCGGCATTATTAACATAATTAAACACGATGATTGTAAACCGCTGAAGAAACATTCGAAAGCGTGGGCATAACTAACGGTGTATGGTAGTAATAATTAAGCAGCTATTATTTAAGTTAGTAATTAGGTCCAAGCTATAAAGTTTATGGTGCAAGGTGGTGCAAGCTATTACCTTTCTGGTGCACATCTCAGTTTTCTGAAATTCGAAAGAGGAGGGGCTAGCGTCAACTTATCCCCCCCACACTTTGACAAGTCATAACTAAAACAATAGTTTGGTGCAAGCTTCAAATTTGATGGTGCAAGGTAGTGCAAACTTATAGCTTTATGGTGCACACATCGGTTTTTTCAAATTCGAAAGAGGGGGGGCTACCGTCATTTTAGCCCCTCCACATTTTAAATTGGTATAGCTTGTTTCCTAATTGGGTACAAGCTATAATTTTGATGGTGCAAGCTTTATATTCCGTAAGGTGCATATAGCATATATCACATTTTCAAAAATTTGAAGAATTTGCTGCCAAAAGAAGTCGATTCTTTCTTGGTAGGATTACCACCCACACGGATCGTTTGTATTGAACTGTTCAATGTTGCCTAGGGCAGCCATTCTTTTTTGTTTAAGAAAAAACGCGGTTGAGTTCACGATTTGGTTGTTTATACCGACGCCATCCCATTCTCGTCTCCAGAATATGTGAAGTACTTGGCTGGGTTTTTATTATATTTATATTATAAGAATAAAAGTTCACATATTTCGCAATTCTGGTAATCATCGGAGGGTATTGAAAACAAACACTATATAAATTTAATACAGTTTATTACACTTTAAGCAAAACGAATACCAAATCAAATACAACCAAAGAAATTCGCATTATAAGTGTTGTTTGCTTAATGGCTACACTAATTTCTTATGAAGAGTATTCTTTAGGACGTTTGTTAAAAATATCAGCTAGTAAGAGTCAAAAAGCAAACATGGTGAAGCACCGTCCATATGAGCACGACGTGAGGTGGTGAAAGACAGGTCACAGACGACAGCAGGCAAAAATAGGTTGGGTTTAAATGATACTCACAACCCTAGACGTATTAAAGCAGTTTCATTGCGAAATTTGTTGATTTAATTATATAAATCATGTATGTATCGTATACACATAAAAAGTTTTCATTACCGCCGACAGGCTAACCATATTCAGTATCTAAAATTTGAATGCAATCTATGGAGTCGTTCAGAAAGAAATGATCTTTTTGTGAAAAATATTTGTTCCTAATGTCAAACCAAAGAGTATAAAGTGGGTTGTCAAACTGATAGACGGTAGGTCTGTTAGTCGAACAGTTCAGCCACTGTGGGAATGATGTCGCCCGTTCTGAAATATTTTGAATATTTCGCACCAAATGTAGAATAGAAAATCAAATACGGTACCTATAGATTTAGAAACGCATTTTCTTACACAATAGGCAATATCGATTGGCTCAGGGCTCTCTTAAAATAAATATAATTGGCGTTCCTTCACTGTAATAAAACCGCTATCTCTTAAAATAACAACCAAATAATAAAATCCACTAAATAGTATTTATTTATGAACATTACATAAAATTAATGAACAAGAGTAGTACACCTACCAACAAATTAAAATTTGTGTGTTTAAATATCAGTGTAGTTCTTAACTTTTAATATTTAATACATATATAGTCTGAAAGAAAGATGCCAGTTATTTAAAAATAATTACATTTTGGCTAACTTAGCCTTCTTCTACACTAACATAACAATATTTCCATGTATAGACGAAACAGCACCAGCAGTGGGATTTTTGCAAAACACTGTAAATACAATTTGTATGATTAAATTAATAATTAAAATTAATTTTAAGTTAGGTACATAACTTACGTGCTGCTTGTGTGTATTTTTTGGGTACCCGTTTGCCACAATTCAAATTTACCGTCAACACTATCTACGGAAGTCTTCTTTTCTAGTGACATTTCTAGTGTGAATCTGGCTTTTGTATTCACTCCTCCTAGTTAAATAAAAAACAGAGTATAGCAACTCCCTAGCACTTTCACTACTGATCGCTTCTGCTTATACCTAGAACAAAAGCACTTCTTGTTAGTGGAGATGACAATTTGCAACTAACTAGTTCATATTTTTACAATAAACATGAAGCATCGTACCCTTGTTTTTATTGGTTACAGACCATACAGATGTACCACCCCTGTTTTCACATAGTATTCTAGATAAGATACAAAAATATATAACTTAATTTTAATAACATCATTAGAGTATCTTATCGGTAATGCGGTTTGCTTTAATTCGCATATCAGCTTTGGGAGACAATTGAGCCCCCGGACAGGAAACAATTGAGCAGACATTAAGGCCCATTAAGCGGCTCGGGAGACAACTCGTCTCCGCCCTTTATTTCTACACCTTCCCGAGAAAAAATAATAACGATTTGTAGTAAGAATAACAAATTAAATCAAGTCCCCTAAGAAATTGTTTCCGACAGCTAAACAAAATCTAATCAGAATCGAGAAATTAACAATTAACAACCGTTTCAAATTCCTCTCTGCAACAAAATGGTCATAATTTTGAACGTTTAATTAATTAATTTATAAAATTGTTATGTTGCTATTGTTGAGTTGTTAATTGTGTAATTGGTTAATTATTAATTGTTAATTTGTTAATTGTTAATTTGTTAATTGCTAATTTGTTAATTTGTCGATATAAATGCCGAACATTGGGCATATTATAAAAGCCTGCGTAATTTAATTACAATAAGGGCCGGTTTATTCACCTACCAGTAAAGGTCCCACTAATCTTACTTGACAGTTTAGGACTAATAAACGAATATTCACCATCAAGTAAACTACCTGTGACCTATAAATGCATTACTGGGCAGATTAACTTATAGGGTACTTTTTATGCCAAGTAAAATTTCGGCGATTGTATTTGCGCAGAATTTTACCTGGCCCTGTAATCTCATACGTAATTTGCGCCGAGAACTTGTAAATGTTTGGTAATCCTTAATGTAATTTGCGCCGAGTAACTTTATCAACACTTAATGACTTTTGTATTTACTGCTGGCAAATCAAGTAAAATTGTGGTGCTTTCATGTAAAACCAATGTGGAATTTCTTTGGAGTTCGCCCAAAATATACTTGGACGGCACTTTTCTTATTGCACAAAATTATTTTTACAATTGTTCACCCTGCATGTTGGCATTCCATTGGCATTTTGTTTACTACCACAAAAAACAGAAAACTTACGAAAATTTAATGCCTTATAGTTAGTTACCTACTTAAAATTATTGACAATGGAAATTTTTGATGATGCTGACGAAATGTTTTTGAACGATGAAGTAGAAATAGTCACATATTAAATCGCCAAAGACGAGTTTATCATATCTACAATAAACCGGCACGTTCATGTTGATAATTTTGATCGGTGGCACTCATATTAGAATTCAATTCTTAGGTACTTATATGTTATGCTTATTATTAGTAGGTATTATTGGTCTTATTAATTCTGATCCTATTATAAAGGTGGTGAAAACGCAGAAGTATTTAGAAACCGTAAAGGATATTTGTCTATTAATGTACAAGCAGTATCAGTATCAGTAAAATATTGTTGCACGTTGGCTTGGTTCAACTCATGGTACAAACATATTCGAAAATTTATTATTATTATTTATTATTATTTTCATATTCATTTCATGCTCTTTTGTTGTCTCTCAGATTCCAATTTCATGAATTTCAACTCAGTTTCCTTCAGCTCTAACACAAATTTGTATGCGCAAATTAACTTACGAGAATGTATGACAGTTATAAACGTCACTGTCAGGGAGGGGGGTGATTCACTAACACCGTTTTCACTTTGTCACATTACGAAACGTACAGCGCTATTTCCTTCTATTTACATGAAACATGACTATCTATTTAAAAACATTGGTTTCATACAAGTTGCTACTTATATGATAAAATTACTTGTTAGCAAGTGAAAAGACTGAAAATTGTTACTGGGAACTTATAAAGTTAATTGTCAAGTAGTTACTGGGGACTCTACTGGTATGTGAATAAACCGTGCCTAACCTGCTATATGTTACCGTAAAAGTTGCTGGTAACAACATGTCATTCTTTTATAACGATAATTTAGTTGACACTGTAACGAGTGTAGTACTCGCTTTTCACGCGGCCACTGAAGCTGAAGTGTCGAAAATCATTTTGCGCATTAGAACTAAAGTGGTTGGAGTTGATGATATTGGTATAGATATGTTAAAACTGTGCGTTCCTGTTTTGTTTTTATCTGAAATTACGCACGTAGTAAACTACTGCCTGATAAATTCCGTCTTCCCTGAGTGTTGGAAGCTGGCTCTCGTGACACCGCTCCCAAGTCTCAAGCCCATCTGATTTTAAAGACCTCATTCCACCGGCCTTATCTAAAGTGCTAGAAAAGCTTATGGAATGCCAGCTGCACCATCATCTCACCATGAATGGAATTATATACCGATTTACCAATCGGGTGTTAAGCCTGGACATAGCAGCTGTGGTACTACTTACCCTGATTAATATTACTGATGATATAATTGCTGCTACAGATTGTGATTTACTTACTGTTTTCATACTCTTAGATTTTTCAAAAGCTTGTGATATGTTAGATCACGTTATTTTGCTATTAATTTTACATTTTATTGGCTTGTCACAGCGAGTAGTCAAATTACTTTCCAGTTATCTAATTAATAGGCGTCAACCAGTAGTATTAAATGGCAAGAGATCTGGTTACTCCCCGATTGATAGAGGGGTACCTCATGGGTCAATATTGGGTCCTCTGCTGTTCTCAATGTATACACCATCCACCCTACCTACGGTGCTACGTCACTGTAGATATCATCTCTATGTAGACGACACGCAGGTTTACTAAACAACCTTTGTTCTGAAGAAGCATTTATAAATGCGAAACGTAATCATTTAACTATTAAAATATAGAAATAATAAATATTAAATAAAATATAGATTTTAACGGGAAATAACAATATTTATTTGCTTTATATACGTATTTCGGCAATAATGTGCCATTGTCAAAAGCATAATATAAGATGTTTAATAACAAATGAAATATGAATAATGATTTATAAAGCAACTACTTGATCCATTAAATACATCTTCTATTCCAAAATTGCCAGTAAAGGAGAATCTAAGAGCTCAATTTGCTCATTCATTAAAGGTATATTGCGTTTTGTGTGTTTATAAATTTCAAAAGCTTCCAAAATATTTAATTTATTTTTGTTGTCAGAAAAGTTTTATTAGATGTCAATGTGTGATTTTGTTCTAATAAATGTTTAGGGTAATTTGATTTATGTGCATGTTTATATTTGTAACAACGGATATGTTCTTTTTGCCTAATACTGAAATTTCTAATATATTGCTGTGTTATGTCACATCAAATTATTATTTAATTAAAGCTTGGTAAAGATACTGGTATTTACTTGGTACTAGTTTGGTTTAGCACAGGTTAGCTGAACAAATTCAGGATATAAATTTAATTTCGTTTGTACAAAGATACAAATAAGACTCTCACAAGGGTATTTCGGTTGATTTGTTATAGCAAGATTGGTATAAAATTGTTTGAGTTTGATATTTCATACTAGAGTCAATAATTAATATTTAAATTCAAAGTTAAACTACAAATTATATGTGAATATGTTAGTTATAAGCTTCGGAAGCTGATTTTCATTTATAAATGGTTAGTAAACAATTTATTAACTAAGTAAAAAGTTAAAATATTATAAAAAGGATATGGTAGAGTTGATTTCATAGCTATATTTGCAGCAATATTATTTCTATGTGTTAATTTGTTGATGTTAATGGGTGATACAGTTTTACGATAACTGGTCCGATGTTGTAAATTTGTGTTTTTCTTGATTTGGTTTATAGAAATTGTAGATACAGGTGTAAATATTTAATTGTAAGTTGATTTAGCTAGATTTGGTAAGTGTTTTGAGGAGCCTTCATCTAAAAATTACCTGAAATAAGAAAACATTGAGTTTGTCATTGAAATCCTACGATAATGAAATTTGAAAGTTCAATTTATAGAATTAGAATGTAAAAAGATAAATTACAGAGTAAAGATAGATAGTAGGGGAAAGCTTAGGGCCTAAAGAAGATAATTGATACAAGAAAAAAATTTGAATTTTAAAAGAATACAGTAGTAAGAAGAATAAAAGTTGAAATACACGATATAGCCAAATGACATATCAAATTAAAGAGAAAATCATGAGGAATTTGAATATGATAAAAGTTTTGAGAACAATTAACGCGCCATGAAGTAATTAGTGTTTGAAAAGTAATTAAAAATAATATAATTTCGATTCGAAATTGTTTTCCAAAATTTTGGAGAGGGAAATTTGTTGACAGTTTCCATAGCAACGGGACCGAGGTATATAAAGTTCAACTTTATGGTTCAACTGAGATTCGCGGAAGCAGTGTTAAATTGACCCAGGAAATATCCGCATAAAAATGAAATCAATTTTTTTTGGAAATTTAACCTCAATTAAACTATAAAAATAAAAGAGAGAGGTTATGCTCAAGTCAAAAACAAAATAAGTGAACTTACATGTGTAGTGGTTAGATTGAAGAATAATTAGCATTGATAAGTGAACAATCAATAAATAAATCGATTATCAGTAACAAAGGCGTCATGTCATATGAAGGGAGTACCAGAAAAAGTCAGTGCGCAAGATCAACGCAGAAGTAAATCAAGTGGAAAGAAAATAAACAGGATGATAAAGCAAAATAGGAAATAAAACGAGGTAGAGATTCTGAGATTATAAATAAAATAAGTATTCAAGTAGGGATGTTAGGATTGTTTAATAAAGGATTGTAAATAATTGTAAAAAGATTTAATTTTAATTTAAAGATAAATACGTGTTTCATATAAAAACAAAAAATTATTTTATTGAACAAAAAGATAGTTACAAATTTCTTTTAGTTAAATATAGCGACCCAGAGACCCTGATGAGAGGATTGTTTTTGTTGGAGAAATTTGCATTGTGTGTTGTGTTTAATTATGTTACAGCTAGCCGGAGCAAAAATACAGAGTGTGGTAGGTAAATACCAGGTATATATAATGAAGGTTGATATCAAAATTATATTAGGGCATAACGTAGCATTCTTTTTGGCTTCCGAAACGTGGGGCAATTTTCAGTGCTTGTATATTTCAGCAATATAGACTGAATTACAATGTGAACAATTTAATTTATAAATACCGGATTTTAGCAAATCATTAGTTTTATCATTAGCGTTGAAAAAAGTGTATATAGAATATTTTTATTTGTTTTAAAAGTGACTTTATATTTATTTGTATTATTTATAATTTTAGCAATCCTTTCTGAAATATTACTACCAAAATATGGAAATGAAACGTATTTTAATGTTTTATTAGAGTCATTAATAGAATAAACTTTTGAATGGCTAATTCTATTTATAATTTTTCTTTTTAAATAAATATTTAGAAGAAAGAAAAACAGCATCAACTGAACAAGAACAAGAACAAGAACAATTTTTGTGATATTATGCAAATCATATTATTCCGCCTGGATCTAACCCCTCCACGGTTTTTCCTAAACACAGCCTTAACTTTGTCCAATTTAGTAGCCGTAGTCGCCGTAGTGGTCAAGATGGACATTGTCGACGGCATTTGTCAAAAGTTTTGATAATTAGTTGGCTAAAACTATTTAAAATATTGATTACTTTAATAATATCTATTAAGGCTAGCATTTACGCATTTACTTAAAGCAAAGAGTATATATACTATAGAGATTTAACCTTATGGAGCTTTGCGTATTAGTTTAATCATTTCGTCCGCTAGAGTAAATGTATCGGGCCCTCTAGTAGACGCAATGAAGCACTAAACGAAGTTTGGTTAGCGAAGATAAAATCCAATATTTCAGTTTTCACAAGGTATCTTGGACATTGAAATTTACAATGTTGCAATTATTTCAACCGGTTAGGAACACTATTCCCACTAGCTTTTGTTATCAGTATAATCCGGACATTCCAAGAATTACATTGTTTATGAGATGACTCTTATTATATCGGAAAACTTACGAAGTATAATATTCTAGATACTTTTAGTTTCTGGAGTAATTTTTAATTTTTCATGCACTTTTACTAATTTTCCTATGATTTAGAAAAAAAACACGCAAATTCTTATTAGAAATTGATTAGACAGAGTGTTAGATAAGTCCAGAAACCTGATATGTTTTAATAGCCGACAAGCGAAAAATGACTGCAACAATCCTATTTATTATGATGGAAGTGCAAAATGTAGGACTTTTTTAAGTTACCGTCGCAGTTAATTACATTGTTTATGACTCTTATTATATCGGAAAACTTAAGAAGTATAATATTCTAGATACTTTTAGTTTCTGGAGTAGATTTTTAATTTTTCATGCACTTTTACTAATTTCTCTTTATAGACGAATGAAGTGAATTCATTCGTCTATGATTTAGAAAAAAAAACACGCAAATTCTTATTAGAAATATGACCAAGGTGCCCGTTGTGACCAGCATAATCGGGTGGCCGCTGTGACCAAGGTGGCCGTTGTGACCAGCAAAGCCGAGTGGCCGTTGTGACCAGCGTTATTTGGTGTTACAAAGTATAAACAAAGGTGGCCGTTGTGACCGAGGTGGCCGTTGTGACCATGTCCATAACGGCCAAAATATGAGGTGGCCGTTGTGACCGGTGGCCGTTGTGGTCAGCCCCCGTTTTATTCGGATCAGAAGTGTCTTTTTGTGCTTCGTATCGCACTCGCTGCGTCCGTCAGTTAAAGTACAGACTCGCCACAAAAAGTTGCACTTCTGATCCTAGTAAAACAATATACTATTTATTATACCAGCATAGCATCACAATCGTTGTCAAACAAACCAAAAACCCCAAATTAAAACAAGGTGTTTTAAAGGTTTTATGCAACAATGACTTCATCAGCTTTTTTATCCACGGCTTTTTTCCGCGGCTTTTTTTCCGTTGGCTTTTTATCCACGGTTTTTTTTCCGCGGCTTTTTTTTCCGTCGGCTTTTTTTTTCGTCGGCTTTTTTATCCAGGCTTTTTTTACAGAGGCTTTTTTTTCCACGGATTTTTTTTCCGCTACCCAAAATATTGATATACAATATACATAGTTCTGTTTTAATTACTTATATCGATAGCAGCCTGTGTATCCATTTAAGTTACAATAATATTTGTTATAGTTTAA
This sequence comes from Hemicrepidius hirtus, assembly GCA_963082805.1. NCBI lineage: Eukaryota > Metazoa > Arthropoda > Insecta > Coleoptera > Elateridae > Hemicrepidius > Hemicrepidius hirtus. Next base: position 23,699,250 of record OY720159.1, read on the forward strand.
TTTAAATCAAATGTATAACATTATTAATTTATGCGTGTGGAAATTTGTTTTTTGTATAGGTATGTTGTAGCCACAATGTAAACTCGCATTTGATAAAAGGCCTAGGCAGGATCACATTTTCTGTTTAAAAAAGGTTAAACATTTTATTACAAGCCTAGGCTTTTTATAAAAAGCCGGAATTTGAATTGCAGATTTTGTTTATTTTTAGAAAAAAGTACTACATTTACAACTACACAAAAATCGTTTTCAGTGTTCAATTTATTCTAACTTTCTTTTTTCGGGGAAACGTTCTGAATGACATCATGGCAACACCGCTAATTTGTATGTAGTTGAAACTGGAAATCCCCACGACACAGCTTAGTGAAATCCAATACAGCGCCCCCTGTTTCAACCAAAGAGTGAACTATTCTGTTCAAATTCAATATTATCCATAAAATTTGATTATGCAACCCAATTTACAGAACATACGCAATTTTGTATTAGAGTTGTGTCTCTATAAATATCTATACTCTTTGCTTAAAGCAAAATCGAATTTGATGTATGGAAAGTTGCATACCTACAATAACAAGAATAATGCTTGCCTTGGAATTTTGTTTCATATTTTTAAATATTTCAGATTCATCTGACGTTACCAAAATTGATAAATGCAATAAAGAACAATGAATTTACTGTATTGAATATAGATTTTGTCGTTATATTATTTTAATTTTTTTTTGTCAAACAACAATACCTAGTAGAAAGTTGTAATCCGTTATAATCCGTCTTTTGTGTATTGGCTCCATTGACAGTTAATGGTCCTGTTAGTTGTATTGCCTATATGCTAAATTGCAAAAGGTGAATTATATTGATATTTCTAAAATTTTATTTCCATTTTTTCCGAATTAATTTGCATTTTAGAAAAAAAATTCTTGTGGCATTTGAAAGAGCGTGGTTATATCTATCTATTCATAGAGCGAATTTTTCGATATCCATAATATTTTTGTAAATACTACTTGAAAATTTTAAAGTAAAATAGAGTTGTACATTTTTTAATGCTGAAAAGTTATTTTTTAGAAATTAAAAAAAAACGTTCTATGGGTAGATAGATAAAACACCAATAATAAGAAAAAAATTTCGCCCGCCCTTCCTACTTTAAAATTGGCTCTGAAAAATTGGAACAAAATGTGCATAAAATGGGGTATATTTCAAGGTGTAAACTCCAGCCTTAATGTCGAGTTTCCTGTAAAAATAATGAGACTGGATACACGCCCTGACATAATATGTTTTACGTTATAAAAAATATGGAAAGCAAACAGTAAACTGTATAATAACCTAATAAACATTAGAATAGTTAAACTTAAAGGATAAAATGAAATAATGAAAATGATAATGAGCCTATCACGCTTGGAAGTTTGTCGTTTTAACTGTCTTTCTCTTCTTCGTTCCCACCACTACAAAATTAGTATCAAGATATGCCGAGAAAGGTAGATTCAGTTGGGAAATTAACTTTATGGTAAAGTTACATTTACTTTTGTGAAATCCTCTTAAGTTTGATTTCGAAAACTTGCAATTATGTACTATAAAAAAATAAACAACCCTCGGTTTCATAAATAGTAAAATATAATATACAATCTTTATGGTGTCGTTTCTAGACCTTTTTGGTCGATCTCACGTTAAGAATGTCTTGCCCTGCCCCAGTGCCCCATGCGAGTTGAAACACCTTCAAACTACCGTTAATACTTTATACTAAGAAATCTGTTCTGGTAATATTTTGTTGTTACACTTAAGGTAATTTAAGTATTTCAGTAGTGTGTAGCTAGTGTTCTATGTGTTTCAATGTTAGCTAGTTTTCTTGGAATTTCAATAAAGCAAATATAAATATCCGTAAGTATAAACCAACTTTCTTTAGAAAATTTCTCAATAATTAACTGTGACTGCAACTAATCTTGGCAAGAACCCACCTACCTATTTTAACAGTATTGCGGAAGTCTAAATTTAGTATACTTAGTATCGCGAAATTTATTAATATAATATGGTTTGTGATATGATAAATGCACAAATGTTTATAAACATAACTTAGCTCTAGGTATTTGTTAATGGCATGTTCATAACCTTGAAACACTATTTCTAGGAAAAAGAAGGCAGTAAAAATAAAGTAGGTAGGTACCTACGTAGTTAAACTGATTAAGCTAAATTAATTTCATTTTTTATACTAACACTTGCAAATGACTAGTAACTACCTACTCTACTCAAAAGGAAAAGTTTACGGTTGGGGTCTAGGATTTCAATAAGACTTTGCAGTGGTAGGTCATTAGGTTAAATGAGAGGATTTATGAAAATATTAAAAAAATAGGGGAAATATTTCTCAGCACCGGCACTCAGCAGATCGTTTCAGAATTTACTTCCAAAATATAAGATTTTTCCAACCCCTCTCCGAATGCTTATCAACTGATTGCTTATGTTATTTGAAGATGAATATACAGTGCGCGTGTGCGCGCATAAAGTTTGGAATAATGGAAATAATTATTTTCCCGGCAAATTTAAAGAAAAACGGTTTGACACGTCAAATTGATTTATTTTAAAAGAAACATTTTGAGATAATTTTTATTTTTCTACCGCTTTCCGGTTTCAAGCAGAGACGTCATCGATATTTTTTTTAAATGGCAACCCCCTATTGTTTTGGCAGATTTGGATAGATAATGAAATTCTGAATTCAAAAATATCAACATTTATGGTATTCAGACTGCTTAATTTTTGAATGTAATCAAATGAGTGATTTCTAAAATAAGTTTATTTTTACAAAAAAACTAATTTTTTTGCGAGGAAATGGTAGGTACTGATTCCTGTTACAAAAACCGAGTTCCAGTATGGATAAGAACCATACCAACATCGTTTCCTCAAAACAGTAGTTGGTTAGTAAAATAAAATTATTTTAGAAATCACTTATTTGATTACATTCAAAAATTAATATCTCTGAAACAATCAATCTGAATGCCATAAATGTTGATATTTTATCTATATTTATATTATCTATCAAAATCAGCCAAAACAATAGAGGTTGCCATTTAAAAAAAATATCGATGACGTCACTGCTTGAAACCGGAAAGCGGTAGAAAAATGAACATTATCTCAAAATATTTCTTTTAAAATAAATCAATTTGACGTGTCAAACCGTTTTTCTTTAAATTTGCCGGGAAAAGAATTATTTCCATTATTCCAAACTTTTTGCGCGCACTGTATGTTTAGGTAGTATCTACCAATCACGATTTTAAGAAAAAAAAATGAAAAAAAGCGAAGTTTATTGATTTAAATCAAACTTTATCTATATTTCTTTATTATTTTAAATTTATAATAATAAACAGGTTAGTTTATGTATGTTTCAGAATATACAAGTTTATAATTAGTTTATGAAAGTGTGCCTAAAGATGCAAGTTCATACTAGGTGTCCTCGGGAAGACGAAGACATAGGCGCTAGAAAGGATCCTATACAGGGTTATTCAAATTCGAGGCTCGCCATTAGGATCTCGGAAACCGTAAGAGATAGGAAGACGGTTAAATTGGGGCAAATTTACGCTACATAGTGCTGATCAATAGTTAAAAAAGAAATTTAAAAAAAAAAGAAAATTACGTTTTTTCTGTTTTTGGCCATAATAAAAAAAATAAGGTAGATAAAGTCAAATTTATTTTAGAAGTCCGATATCCACTTAAAAGATAAAAAGTGTGAAAGAGAGAAACAGACGCTGTTTTCTCTTTCTGTACCATTACTTAAATGAGCAATTTCGCCCCGCCTCTCAAAATCGTAACTGATTCACATACTGCAACGGTATACCGCCGTTTCTTGACGTAAGAGAGAGATGTTGCTATCGAACTGAAACGTGTTGTGTTGTGGTCTCGAACTTCCACGTTTCAGTTCGATAGCAACATCTCTCTCTTACGTCAAGAAACGGCGGTATACGTTGCAGTATGTGAATCAGTTACGATTTTGAGAGGCGGAGCGAAATTGCTCATTTAAGTAATGGTACAGAAAGAGAAAACAGCGTCTGTTTCTCTCTTGCACACTTTTTATCTTTTAAGTGGATATCGGACTTTTAAAATAAATTTGCCTATAGCTTAAATTTCTTTTCTAATTATTGATCAGCACTATCTAGCTTAGTTTTTTTTATTATGGCCAAAAAACAGAAAAATTGCAATTTCCTTTTTTGGGTATAAGTTGGTTGTTATTAAAATTTTTCCAATCTGTTAAAACTTTCGTTAAGCAACCTGTTAGCTGCAAGACCGTAGTGGTATCAAAATTATTCTACCCCGTGTCGGTTTTAGAGAATCATTCTCAAGTTTGTTTTTTCTTATGGGCGGCATATTGGATTTTTACAGCATCGGATAGAGTTTTTGATATATGTATGTATGACATGATGACTTTGGACTGCCTAAAACTGCTGTAATTTACAGAAATAGTAAATTTAAATAAATTTACATGAAAAAACAAACAGAAACAACATAATAACAAAAGTTGTTGATTTGAGGACTCAGTTAATGAACTAGGTATTTAGAAATTAGAAGACATTTCTTTATTACGGTTAGGACAGCTATGGATGCAACAAGACGGAGCAGCTCCCCATAACACTATAAATTTTTTCAATCAGCATTTCCATAATCGATGGATCGGCAACCGTGGAGTTGTGGAATGGCCTGCTCGATCACCTGATTTGTCCCCTTAAGATTTCTTTTTGTGGAAAAATCTCAAAAATAAAATCTATAAGAACAGAATTAACAATATGGAGGAGTTAAGAAGAAACATTTTAAATTCATTTGCTGCAATTATAGCCAGAGATATTCAAAGCACTGTAAACAATATTACAAAAAGAGCAAATCTTTGTATACCTACCTTACGTGAAAACGGCCTTCAGTTTGAACATCTTCTGTAATCACAGAATTAGTTCCTATTATAGTATAATATTATAATAAACGGTAGGTAGGTTACATTTCTTGTTTATTAAGATTAATAAGTATTTATCAAGCACTGTGCAATGGTGGAATTTGAATAGGTAACGCTTTTCATAATCTGAGAAGTTTTTCCATAGCAATCTATTTAAATTTATCTATAATTTCTGTAAATAACAGCAGTTTTCGGCAGTCGAAAGTCATCATGTCATACATCGTTGAAAACACCATCAAAAACTATCAGATGCTGTAAAAATCCAATATGCCGCCCATAAGAAGAAACAAACCTGAGGATGATTCCGTAAAACCGGTATTGCGGCTAAAAGGTTGCTTCAAAGAAATTTAAACTGATTTAAAAAAATTTAATAACAACCAACTTACGCCCAAAAAACAAAATTGCCATTTTTCTGTTTTTGGCCATAATAAAAAAACTAAGGTAGATAGTTTAAATTTCTTTTTTAATTATTGATCAGCACTATGTAGCCCAACTTTGTCCCAATTTAACCGTTTTTTTTACGGTTTCCGAGATTCCAATGGTGAGCCTCGAATTTGAATAACCCTGTATAATACTTTAGAAAGGAAAGACTCAAAACGCACCCTAGCTACTCGGGTGCAATTCATACGTGGTAAACTAGTTTTGGACATTTGCGGAGTCCAATAGTCAGACCAAACTTCGCTCCGCTAACTTTCTGAGATATTAGTTTCGTCAACATTTTTTCTAAATTTTTCAAAAAACATTTACAGGGTATAGAAATATTAAATAAAATATCTAGTGCTGCTGGCGAGAACGAAAAATTTCTCTTACTAGAATCGAGACGAGACTCTCTCTGTTTCTCGTCTCGCGTTTTCGGCACGAAACGAGAAATACTGTTACGAGAAACGAGACGAGACGGGAATTTCTCGGCGAGATTCGCTGTAAGGAGCGCGTTTGTTTAATGCAATCCTTAGTAGATATTCAAATTCAGAGTTCGACAGGTTCCTTTTTTTTGTATAAATTATTAAACCGTTCAGTTGTTTAACATAAAAAAGAACTTTCAAAACGTTCAAGTTTTTATTTTCAGAACGAGAACTGGAAATAGGAAAAATAATGAAATGAAATTAAATGAAATAATAAATATTCAAACTGCGAACAGTATTAAATAAAACTTTCCCAGGCAAAAGGGTTTAAATGTTAAATATATTCATTAAATTAGTAGAGTTCGGAATGCCTAAAATGCCTAATATGATAAATGCTTGTTTTTAAATATTATTCCTTATTTTGCGTTATTTTCATCGCAATTTTATATTTGTATATTTATTTAAAGCAACGTGGGGGCAAAATCATTTTGTATCATTATAAAAATGCCCCTTCTTATTGACATTCTCAAGCGTTACTTTGTTAAAATTCATGATTATATAAATAATAAATATTAAATAAAATATCGATTTTAACGTTTGTTTAAAAAGGCGATCTCCTGTGATAAAAAACCGTTGCTATAGTGTTGTTTACTTGTTGGTAAGGAGTTGTTTACTTGTTGGTAGGGTGTTGTTTACTACTGTTTATTATTTTTTGATTGCATATTCGGGATTTTGTCTTGTTAAATATAACTCGATCTTGTATTGTTCTCATGGCAAATTTCAGCCCTTAAGACGCGCACTGAGAAAGCTTAGTTTAAGATACATTATACGATGGCGCCACTTTAGCCATTTTATTTTCTGATTTTTACCCGAAATATAGAATAATAAAGAAAACTAAATTTATTTTCTTAAAGAGAAAACTTTATTCAATAGTATTAGTAAAAATGTAAAATTGGCTAGAGATATGTAAATTGAAAAGGTTTATGAGATAAAACAGCCATTTATAGCTGATTTGGTTTGCAATTAATAGAGGAGAATATTATAAAAAACCTTAATGAAGTGTCATTTTACAATAGATATGTTGATGATATCATTATCGGAGCTAATGAAAATAATATTAATCTTATTTTTGATACTTTTAACAGTGTACACAATAGATTAAAATTCACAATAGAATTCGAAAATAATGAAAACTCAATAAACTTCTTAGATATGACGTTAATTAGAAACCATAATGGCACAATACTAACTAATTGGCATAGGAAATCTGTCAAAACTGATAGATACCTGAATTATTTTTCTTCTACCACTATTAAATATAAAAAAGTCAAATTTATGGTCTAATTGACAGAGATATCACCCTTTCTTCACCAAAATTTCATCTAAATAATATCAATTTAATTAAAATCATGTTACTAAATAATAATTATTCCATTGATTTCATAAATAAACATATTATTAGCAGAGTTAATAAAATAAGAAATACAAATAATAATAACAATAAATCAATACTAATCAATCAATCAATCAATCAATCAATCAATCAATCAATCAATCAATCAATCAATCAATCAATCAATCAATCAATACAATCCTAACTTTTTTGGTAATGAATTTAATAATCATCAATTTTATCCTTGTCATAATAGAGTTTCTTTGCCTTTCATTCCTAAGTTATCTTCTCTAATTGAAAAAACTCTTAAACAATTTAACATTACACCCGTTTATAAAAATCATAATACAATTGGTCATAATTCTTTTAACAACTTAAAAGACAAAATTGATATTAAAGTAGAATCAAATGTCATTTATCAAATAGATTGTAATAACTGTAACCTTGATTATATAGATCAAACGAAACAGAATTTAGAAAAAGAATCGATCAACATAAAAACTCTATTAAAACAAAAATTTTAACTCCCAATAAACCTAATACTGCCCTCTCCGATTATGCTGTCAAACATCTTCATAATTTTAATTTTAATTCACCTAAAATTCTTCACAAAGAAAATAATTTACATAAAAGACTTATTTACGAAATGATAGAAATAAAGAAGAGTCCTACCTCTATCAATTATAAAACAGATATTAATAAGCTTAGTACAATATATCATACCTTTTTTAATTAATTTTTAACTTGCTTATTATTATATTATAAGTTTTTTGGTATTCCTTTTGTCTTTCGTTGTTGCTACTGTAATTCATATTCAATCTTTTTAGAGCGAGTATGAATTGCACTAGTATGCCTCGGAAGGTGAATCGAATTCTAAAAAATTTTTTTCTCCTAGTTGTATGTACTTCTAAAATTTTGTCACTTTGAAAACTTTTTGATCTAATGAGATTTCTCATTTTAACTATTGAATCCCATTTTGTTATTTGTCATTCTCGCCATTTTTACTTAAAAGTTCGACATGTGAACTTGCTTAATTTTAACCTTTACCTACTTATTTTTTAACTATCGTTTCACCTTAGAATGATATGACATTAATATTGTGGTGTGTTTAATTCCACCACTTTAAAATTTTTAATTAATTATAATTTTAACCTTCAGGTATGTTGGTTTTTTTTGTTTTTTGAGGAGATCTATTTAATCACTAATACTAACTTTTCTATTACAGAATGTTAATTTTTCGATATTTAATATCATCGTAATTTTTTACAATAATCTTTTTGTAGTGGTGAAGGTCTAGAACAGACCGAAATATATTTACTTTCCAATTTTTTTAAATTATTAAATATAAACTATATAAATGGCTGTTTCATCTCATAAACCTTTTTATTATGCAATACATTCCACTGGTTGAATTTATGATTTGTTCGTCAATATTCAGTTATTGGTAGCTAGAATAGCTGACTCGCTGATACCGAACCTATTGCAACAGGAAAACTCCACGAAGATACAATGATAATGATATTAAATACTTTTGCGTGCTTCATTCAGTTTCAATAAATATGATTATTTGTTATCGGAAAAAAATTTTGAATTTTGCATTATTCATAGTAAAGAGTTTAAGTTAACATAATCTGTATCCATAGGTAGGGGAAACTGGCCTAAAATGGCATACCACTTTTTAAAATTACTATAGTTTTTTCTGATTTGAATATTTTTTTATAGTATATATAACGGTACAAGGTCGGTAAGTGCTCTCTAACAGATCGAAAAAAGTTGGAAAATCCAGACCCGTAGGGTCGAGATTTTCCAATTTTTGAGATCTGTAGGTAAGCACTTACCGACCGTGTGCCGTATAATATTTTTTGCCCGATCGAATTTACAGAATTATTTGGGAATAAGTAGTTTTTAAAATGTAATTATGAAATTTTGACTTGTCATTTTAATTGCACGATCCTTGATATCCAACGTGCTAGGTATCTAAAATAAAATCAGAACGCTACCTCTAGAAGTGTCAAATTTGCATGTTTTGTTTTACTTACCGCCCTAATTAGGTTATAAACTCGAACAGCACTGGTGTTTCCATACCAACCAATCGAAATTTTGTAAACCCAACTTACAATATCTATCAACAAAGCTGGTAAATACACATAACAACACGATCGGGCGAAAAAGTGATTTATGCTTTAGACTAGCTGGGTACCCGCAGCATATGCCGGGTTTACAGTAGGGTCGTATAAAACGAATATACAGGGTGTTCCCGGTCTTGTGATTTTATTTTTAAGGGGTGATTAACCACCTTAAAAGAAGGTGATTAAACCTAAAACACCTTAACAAAAGTTGCATTATAAGAGAGATATGATTTTTGAATAATTTTATAACTTTTTCTGTTTTCACGTATCCAAGAAATGTCTTTTAAATAGGTTGATGCCAGTAATGTTTCCCATCTGTCAAGATATTTCATCGTTGGTTTTCCTTAAATTATTGTGATAATTTTGCTAAAGAAAGTAAAAACGAATAGCTCATCGTACTAATAATGAATACGTTGCTGCAAACTGATTGTACTCTGAGCGATTTCCTAACAGACTAACGCCCATTCCACATAAATTTACTGCCCTAGTACTCCGCGAAAGAGAAACTGGCGCACTGCAACCACGTCAAGGACGTTAATTGATAAATTGTTAAAAAAATCATATCTCTCTTATGATACAACTTTGTTAAGGCGTTTAAGATTTAATCATCTTCTTTTTAGGTGGTTAATCACCCCTTTATAATACAATCACAATACCGGGAACACCCTGTAATATCTATAATACACTTTTTAATTGTTTCAAATAGTCGCGTATCTTCAAATGCATGTGGAATCTCAGCTGTTACAATTTTATCTACATCTTCAGCAGTTCTTAATTTATCATCCCCTACAACGTAATATTTGTGTCATTTCCAAAAGTTTTTAACTACATCTGTATAAATACCTGAGAGAATTAAAAGCATGTGACAGTGTGGCAATCCTCTCTTTTGAATTTCCGTTACACAAACGTAACCAGCTACACGCCCAAAAAGATGATTGTGTAATAAGTTGTGTTTGAGACGGTCAAGGTTCAATTTAAATACTCGTGCAACTACGTCGGGCCTATCAGATGCATTTTCGTTGGGTGCTAGTTCAGATTGGATTTCGGACCACATTGGGTTACACGAGAAAGTTAAAAAAATGTCGGGTTTACCATGCTTTGCTACTATTGCCATAGCATCTTGGCAAGCCTGTTGCATTGCACCAGGACCACCAGCATAAGAAGATGGTAGTATTACACGTCGGCCAATATTAGCATTTTGATTTGCTACCTCATTGCCAATGTAATCCATCAATGTTTGATAAGTGTCTGCACGTAACTCCTTCTGATGTGTCCTTTCATAATTCAGGCGATTCTGGTCCATTTTCACATATGAATCAACAATATATTTTTGAAAAAGTTTCCCTGAATGATGAATTGCTGAAAACCTTTCCCGAACTGCAAATCGGTATGAGTAATACTCTTTCTGCGTAACTCGCGTCCTTTTTCGAAGAGACTCCTGTTTACAAAGGTCTAAATGTCATCCGAAATCACCTTCAGGAAATAAAAGAGGGTATGTCAATGGATCACAACTCTTATCCATATACGAAACTCGTCGCAGACCACCACCTCTCTCAAAAACTGTAAAACTCCGAGTCAACGGTACCTCACCATCTCCACCTACGAATACAGCAGCAATTTCGTTAGCAGTGGGTGTATTATATCGCCTTCGATCCATTGATTTCGATATATCAAAAAACATCCTGACCGATGTAGTTGGTCTATTTTCCACCAAAGCTAGTCTTTCTTCTTCCTCCACTACTTCTTTCATCATCCGTAATGAAGCAACATATGCATTTATATTCACCAAAAGAGTACCTAACTGACTCATTATAGATGCAATGCAACCTAAATTTGCGGAACTCCTTAACTTTTCCGTTGTTGCCATTTCAGAGTCCAATATATAAATTTGCCCGCGTGCAGGATTATTACCGACATCAGGGTACAAAGGGCCTACTGCATGATATATTTGTCCGTGTATTTTAAAACAGTACGGACCATTTCCACGAGGAGTAACTACCTTGGCACCCATTGATGCCATAGCGAAACTGCTGTTATAATTCCTAATGTACTTCCGAAAATTATTAGAGCAAGGATCAGTTCCATTCAGAAGATGCTCTAATTCTGTGGGATACACCTTAAGTTCTGGGAGCCTTACATTACCAAAATTGCAGCAGTCGTTGAATTCGTCCTTGTGACGACCCCTAACCTCTGGTGCAAAATGTAAGGCTGCACAATGCATGCACTTCACATTCATTAAACCAAGTGTATCTTCTGTCGGATCCTGCAAAAGCTCGCGGTTGCCTCTGTTTCTGAAGCGGTTTTCGTAATTGCCCTATAACAAAAGAAACGAATATTCCAGTAAATTAGTTTTGGTACACTTTTGATCAACATAACTAGTTGCAAAGTAGGCGGTTGTGAACGGTTCAGTTCTTCAGAATCATTAGAGTCGTTAATCAGAACCTATATCGCTGAACTTATTCAGAAGTATTAGAGTTAAAAGCGTTTTCTATAAACCAATCTCTCGAGTTGCGTAAGGGTGAATTTTACAATTTACACATTAGTTTCGACAAACCTCGGTCATTGGTCCGCTGTTAATAATTATAGTCAAAGAATTTCCCGTAGAGTTGGATGTGGTTGGAATAGGCTGCAAATTCTCACAAACCTGAGTATTAACTTCGTTGTTCGGTGAAGTTCTCGTGGAGGTCGAAGTAGATGGAATAGATTCCAAATCTGCACTTATATTTTTATCACTATGGGATGTAAAAATAGTAGGTACTGCATTGGTTTTCAGTCTTTTTCTTCCATCGGCATTTTGTATAATTTGCGAGATTTCGAAGTGACACTGCAGCAAATGGAGTTCTCAAAATAACGAACCTAATCTTACTAAATTGTACCTACTTACCTCACATAGACGTGAATAAGCTGTAGGTGTCCAATTTTCTCTTTTGCACAATTTAACCCACTGTTCTCTTTGTTGCAAATGTTTGGGAAACGTAAATAAAGCAATACCCTGACCTCGCTTCTTACCTCGCTGCTTCTGCTGCGCAGTTTGCCATTATCACGAACCACACCGATACACTCGATTCACTATAGAAAAAGCACAAACCAGTGGACGAACTCAATAGTGTCGTGCAAAGAAGAACCGAAACCGGCAACATAGAAATTATAAGTACTAAAAATTGAACTCACTCGATTAACTATAGAAAAGCACAAACCAGTGGACGAACTCAATAGTGTCGTACAAAGAAGGACCGAAACCGGTAAAATCGAAATTATTGGTATTAAAAGTTGAACTCAAATGATGTCACGTTGGTTTTGACATGAACATCTGCATCCCAAATTTCAGCATATTAAGGACTACTATGATCACTATTCAAATTCTATAAATTTTGCGAAGTTTTCAGTACAGGCTGAAAAATCTTAAATTTTTAGTTTTCTGTTTCCCTGTGTAAGTAAATTGATTAGTACAGGCATTAGCGCAAGATGGTTTTGAAATTATTTTAGATTTTCTTAAAGTGACTAACTTTTCGAGATATTGACTATTGACATTAAGTTTGCTTTTTCATATACGCATCAAAGGCGGCCATGTCACCACTGTAAAGAGCTCTTTTTTCTTCTCTCTTTCAAGATAAACGCAATAAACCTTACATCAGTGAGAAAAAAAAGAACTGTTTTTAGGCAAACGATTTCAAAATTTCCAGACAAAGATTAATTTACACAAAGCAGCTATATGTATTAGTGCAAGCTAGGGGCGACGCGACGGTCCCCTATCTTGCACTATAATTGCGTCACGTCTCGGTCAGTTAGAGTAGGTGCTTTATCTTATTTGCAAAATAGGTATCTACTGTTTCTTATATTCCGAAATGTATAATATTGATTTATTGACATTCTCAAGCGTCACTTTGTTGAAATCCATGATTATATAAATAATAAATATTAAATAAAATATCGATTTCAACGGGAAATATCAAGATTTATTCGCAGTGTTAAAATAATAGAATCAAGGAGTTACTATATTTTTGCATTTGTTATAATATTTTATAATAGCTTTTGACAATGGCACAATGATGCCGAAATACGTATAAAGCGAATAAATCTTGATATTTCCCGTTGAAATCGATATTTTATTTAATATTTATTATTTATATATAATATTGATTGTTACGATGTAAATTATATTCAGAAGTTACAAAATCATGTAATACTATAAAACGGAAAAACATTATACTATTTTTAAACCCGAATTCATATTCAGCTTCTCAATCACACTGCTATTTGCGACTTCTTCCATCAGGTATTTGTTTATTTTGCTAGTAGCCCCTTTTCACCAATTTCACTATAAGTCTTCTTTCTTCAGGTGTCTTTCGGTCTTCCTCTATTTCCATTTCCCTTGATGTTCTGTTGTAGTTGTTTAATTGTTTTGTCGGTGTTGGGTTTTCTCAGCGTGTTCCCAATCCATTTACATTTTTTCTTTATTGTTGTCTCATTGGTTCTTGTTGTTTTCTTTCTCAAAGTTGTTCATTTCATTTGCGATTATTTCTGGCCAGTAAATTCCTAGAAGTGTTCGGAGGCACTTCTTATGTTTATTTCTTTGGTTTTATACGTTGTTTTGTAACCATGAATTGAAGAACTCCATAGTAAAACTAAAAACTCAACAACAAAGGCATATCTACATTTTTTTTGTTACTATCTGGTATTTTAATACATATTTCTTTCTCGTTATCTTTTTCATAGGACTACATGTGTTGTTATATTAATTCATGTATTATTCTTGTAGGTACATTGCGTATACACTATCTCGTATTTTTACTTCATAGGTAATACATCATAAATATACAAATCTTTTTCTGGTTTACAATCTGTGATACACAAATAACGGTTTTCAAATTATGTTCAAACGTCTAAACACGACTTGTCAAGGTAAAGCGTCAAAACATTCTGCCACAAAAATTTCCCAAAACATTTTTAAAATAACACCAACTTGACCATAATTTTGTTATAAAATATATCACGATTTCATTCATATTAACAAAAATAAATGGATTTTATGGTCACATGCGGCTGTCTAAATTTAGTAAAGGCTAAAAATAGTTTACCTAAATTTATTATTATGTAATTACATTTTGTATTTGTTTGTTTTATATTACTGAATGCTACCATAGAAATTTATTTCCAGCGATCGTTGAATACAACCATAGAGTATTTGACACTGTTCTGAATTATTATAGGGACGATAGCCCATTTTATTGGGTTTAGCAAGATTGTAACAAACAGGAGAACAAATTGCATATTTTTCAAGAAACATTTATTTTCTGGGTAGTTATGTTATTCATTTTACCCATACAAATGGGGGTAAAATGGCATACGACCATAAAATATAGAATAAACTCTAAACAACGCAAGCATTAAATATTTGTTTTACACATATATAAGAAGGTACAAAAACTCTTATTCTACAAATAACAGTAGTTCTGAAAATATAAAAAAGATAAATATATAGGATTTTAATCAATTAGGGCACAATGGCATATACTAATTACAAGCATCGCAAGTGTAACATTGGTTTTTGGGCTGACTCCGGCACAATCAACATGGGCCCATTCATTGCACTTGGAACATTTTATCCATTTCTCTCCTGCTTTCGACCTAGAAAATGCTTCTCCACAAAATAAACAATATGCATCATCGTTGTCTTCTGTATTATCAAATATTTTACCAGTAAAGTTCAATTCTTCTTCAAATGCATCACTGGGATCTATGTGCAAGCGTTGTTTCACTCGTCGTGCTGACTGTCGTTTTATTTTCTCTGCCTTTTCAATCTCTTTTTGTTTAATTTCTTCCACGAAGGGGCTGTTAGTTAGTAACGAAGGAGTTTTCTTGCGCTTAGAGGCCGATGCTTTAGATGTCGATGGCATGGGACTTAACGTTGTGAGCAGAACCATGCCTTCCTCTTTTCTACTCCTAATTTCTGCATTATGTGATGATTCTTCTTTAGATAGTTCATCTAAATTTGGCTCTATTGCTGGTGTAACTAATTGGGTAGCATCAGCTACATCAGGTTGATCTGTTGTACTAGAAGGTGCAAACAAATGTTCCGGAAAAATGTCAGGATTTATGGGCCAAAGACCTGCGTTTCTAAAACCACTAGCTGCGTTTTCGAGTGTAGCTGCTCTTTCATATGCTGGACGAAAAATTTTAGCCACCTGCATTTGAGAAATTGGCTTGCCGTTGTTAGACCGAATTTGTTTCGTCACTTCTTGGTTTAAATAAGCTTTTAGAGGTGCAAAAAAGGATACGTCAAGGGGTTGAATACGGTGACTGCAATGGGTTGTAGGCAAGCACATCAGAACTATACCATTTGCTTTAGCATATTGCAGAACTCCCCAGTTTTTATGGCTGACGTGTCCGTCTAATACCAGTAGCACAGGTGATTCATTAGATGCATGACTGAACTTCTGAAAATGACTCATCCACTTGACAAAAAGCTCGCCTGTCATCCAACCAGATTCCTGGGGGAGGCCCAAGGATCCTGTTGGAGCTCCTTCCAGTAGCCCTTCTTTCCAGTTCTTCCTGGGAAAAATAAATGTTGGAGGAATATAGTTTCCTATAGGATTTGTGCAGCAAACAACTGTAATGTGAATTCCTCTTTCCGCGCCAGCAATTGTACCCACTTGCTTTTTCCCCTTACTTGCAAATATCTTTGGTGGATTTTGTACAGTAGACACTCCCGTTTCGTCCACATTATAAATTCGATCTGGGGTAATTTTGTATTTGTTGCAAGTTTCTTCATATACTTTAAAGAATTTAGTTATGACTGGTCTATTAAAAGCCATTGCTCGCGCTATCGAAGTATTTTCTGGTTTTCGTAAAGAAAGGTCTAGATTACGTTTTCTGAAACCTCTAACCCAGTCCCAGCCAGCTCGTTTGGTATTTCTGTTGAATCTATGCTCTATCTTATTGACTTCTGCCCAATCGTAAACTAAACGTCGTAAGTCATCACACGTAAGTCCAAACAGGCGTTCTTCCAATAGCTTGATATGTTCAACTAACATTCTTTCTTGGTCTTCTGTAAATGTTGTAGAGAACCTACCAAGACCTTTTGCACTTTGGTTAACTTTCTTATTAGCATTTGTGGCCCTTCTTCTGAGTGTAGTAAAAGGGACTCCGAATGTTTTTGAAGCTTTTAGCCATCCCATTTCCCGATTCTGGATGGCTTGGATAGCATTTTTCATTGCAGTCTCGTCCCAATTTTGCCTGTTAGTTTTTCTGGTATAATTACCAACCATTTCTGCAAAGAATAACAACAGATTCCTAAATATTTTTGAATGTAGTTTTATTATATGAGCCTAAAACGGCATATCTATTCATTTTACCCTACATGTATTTATGCCGTTTTGCCCTAGCGACACAATCTGCACATAACCTGTCGTTTAAGTAGCACGCTTACGCTTTAAATGGAGCTCCTTATAACATTTTATGCACAAAGATATAGTCATAAATACGTACCTTACAGATTTCGAATATAGTCTTTCTATAAAAAATTAAACACACTTAAAAGTTTCGATAATAAAATTTTCAACACCACGTACACACGATTACCTCTCTAAACGTTGATTGGCATGCGCCTCGTTGTTCTCTGCTACAAAGGAAATAGAGGGCACGGCTGCCTGGTTTCCTGCACTTTTATGCGATATGTAACTTGCCCGCGAACTTCAAAACAAGCTCTATGCCGTTTTAGCCAAGTATGCTATTTTAGGCCAGTTTCCCCTATCCTAAAGCTGATGACACGATATTTTTTGAAAATCTAGGATCTCTGTTGTTTGAACTACCCTTACATAAATAACACTGTGGTGCTAGGGAGTGACCTTAACATCAACTTTATGTCAGATTCCTTGACTAGAAATAGATTAGTGCGGTTGTTAGACTCCTTCAATCTTAATATGTATGTCAATTCAGCTACGCACATCCTAAACAACTCTGAGACCTAAGACTATTATAGATTATGTCTCTACAAATTTTAATATAAATGACGTTAGCACAGAAGCTATATCATTAGAGTTGACAGACCATGAAGCAGTTCTTGCCAAACTTAGGATTTTTCACAACAAAAAAAATCGCTCATACAGATGAACCACGTAGAAGGTTTTTCTAAAAAAAACTACTGAAAACTAAAAAACGTTGCAGCCAAATAAGGTGGCAGGAATTACTAGTAGGATCCCCGGACATTAAATCAACTATTTGTTTTTCTAAAATAAATAATATATTTAAAATTGCCTACCCTCTCAAACGCTTTAAAACTAGAAAAATTAAGCCACGGATCTCTAGAGGGATTCGGTGCTCTGCCAGAAACTTGCGCTCTTTAAGTTATATACGTAAATTTGTAAATAGTATTTTTTTCGTTTACCACGCAAAGTATAGAAGCCTGTACAGACAAATAGTTAAATTAGCAAAGTCAAATTACTTTGAGGGTCGAATACGATCAGCCACTAATAAAGGCAAAGAAACGTGGTGTTTTTTTCTTTTTCCTACCGATGCGTTTAAACTTAAGCAAATTATTTCTACGATCAGAAACAAAGCCGCATCGGGGTTAGATAACATGTCAATAAAGATAATGAATCATTTCTCCAACGAAACACTAAAAACTGTAGCCTTACTTACTAATGAATGTTTTGCTAGTGGTTACTTTCCCTCTTGTTTAAAAACTACAGTAGTTATTCCACTTAAAAAGACGGCGATCCTCTTGAGCCGTCTAATAATAGGCCTATCTCACTTCTTTCATCGTGGTCTCAGATCACTGAGAAATTGGTCTAAGTTAGATTAATGGAATACTTAAATCAATTTAAAATACTAAATAGAAAACAATAAATTTGGATTCCAAAAAACTTGTAATACAAGTGATGCAATTTCTTCCTTATTGCATGAAGCCTACGAAAACATAAACAAGAAAAACTGCACAACAATGGTATTCTGCGATATTTCAAAGGCCTTTGATTGTGTAAACCGTGTTGTACTATACAACATATAACGATAAGTTGAATCAATCGGAATTCGCGGAATTGCCCTGACTTGCATTGACTCCGGAGTGCCCCAAGGATCGATTGTAGGCCCTATATTATTCCTAATCTACATACATGATATTTCTCAGTTGAACAACTCGGGTAAGCTCACGCTGTTTGCGGATGACACCAGTTTCATCTGGAGTCACCAAAATCCGGAAGAATTACACAAAATTATTTCAAAGGATATTATTACTATCAAAGAATGGTAAGAGGTCAACTGCTTAAGTCTAAACATCAATACAACAACGATTTTATCATACGGATACATGTTAGATCAAGTTTCTATAGACAATCAAGAGATAAAAATCACCAGTAAGTATGTCAAAGTTTTAGGGCTGTACTTAAAAAATAATTTAACCTGGTCTACACACTTAAACTATTTTTTGCCTAAATTATCCAAAGGCTGTTTCGCAGTTAAAATTATCACCAAGAGTTTAGGTGCGTTGGTAGCTAAACCTATTTTGCTTTAATAGAGTTACATCTTTTATATGCCTTACCTTTCTGGGGCACTTCAAATTTCAGGACTACAAAAACGGGCTGTGTGCTTTTTATTTAATCTTAAAAATGGGATTCTTGTAAACCTGTTTTTGTTAATCACAAAATACTAACGCTACCTTGTCTATTTATTTTGCAAACAGTGGCAGTGGCAGCGCCAAATCACGGCTACAATACAAGGAACTTACCACTTAATATTTACTTACCTATACCTCGAACTGCTGCAATTTATAACTCGATTTTTTATTCGGGGAAGAAATTATTTAATGCTCTTCCTGACTGTATAAGAAGCAAATCTTCTTCAGATAAGAATTTTCGGTCGTCAGTAAAGAAATACCTTGTTACTAAGGCTACTACTACTAAGGTGTACTAAGTGTTGTGGTTTATAGAGATAGTAGTGGATAAAATGTCAAAAATATTTAAAAAATTTTACGCTCCGTCAACCTCTAGACCCCCCAAACATTAATATTAACAACACTGTACCTTGGAATCCAAAGGACTGCGCGGTCCGCTACCTTGGTATATAGGTACCTAGACTAAGGACTGAGTTGAGGTTACCGCATAAATAAAAAATAGCTGAGTCATATGCAAGACTATGACTAACCACTAATAAACAAAAGATCACCCCTCAAAATTAAATGCGCAACTTTAACCTATACGTCCATAATAAGATCTATTTTCACTTACGGATGTAGTGTTTAGAGTGGAACATCTAAAACCAACCTGAGAAAATTACAAGTTCTGCAAAATGCATACATCAGTGTATTACCAAAACAGCGAAAAAATTCTATGATAATATTATTCTATGTGATGGCGCTACATATTTTAGCTTAGGTCGAAGAGCACTGCACAAAAGACTAAAAAACAGTGACAGTGAGTAAATTAATATTTAAACTACTGTGAACATATTACCTACGATCTCAAGTAATCTTACAAAATAAGTTATCAAACAATTGGCATCAGTGAATAGTAGTAGTAGTAGTAGTAGTAGTATTATATTTGATAATTGCCAGTGGCGTACAAATTTCATAAAATAAAACACAGTTTACACATAATATAAAATATAACAATACAAAAACAAAACTACAGAAGTACATACAAAAAATATATACCTACATATTATAATACGAAAATTTACACATTAACTGACTTGTGACGGCACTATTTGCATAGATACTCCTCTATTGTGTAGAATACGTTTTCGGTTAAGAATTTTTTAATTGTTTTATTAAATCTTGAAACTGACTTGATCGACTTGACAGAATCTGGCAACTGATTGAAAAACTTTATGCCATTGTAAATGTAAGAGTTTTTGTATATGTTGACCGATGGAAATTCAGGTCTGAGCATATGACGTGTTCTGGTATTATATTAGTGAAATTCAGAGTTCGTGGATATTTGATTTTTTGTACGAAAAGTGTAGACCAGCGTTTCATATATGTACAAGTTACTTAGAGTCATAATATTCAAAGCTTTAAAGATATTTCTACATGAGTCTCTATTATTTACGTTGGAAATTATACGCAGTGCCTTTTTTTGAAGTTTGAAAATTTTTTCGGCTGTGCTTGAGTTTCCCCAAAATAGTACTCCATATCTTAAATGACTGTCGAAAAGTGCAAAGTAAATTAATTTTAACGTTTGTGGGTTACATATTCTCTTCATTCTAGATAAGACAAAACAGGTTTTACTTAATTTAGGTATAATTTTTTCAACATGAGAAAACCAAGTTAATTTATTATCAATTTCTACACCCAGTAAGCTGCAGTTACTTGTAGGATGCAGGATAATGTTATCTAACGCAGCAATATCTGGCAAGTCAGAAATTAAGTGATGGGGAAATAGCATAATGTTAGTTTTAGATAAATTTAAAATTAGCTTATTTGCATTAAACCACGAAACAGTTGTATGAAGAGCAGAACGAATATTTTGGACCATATTGCTTGAAAATAAATTTGGAATTAAAATGTTTGTGTCGTCAGCATACAATGTGATAGGATAACTCATATTGCAAGGAAGGTCATTTATATAAATAATGAATAAGAGTGGTCCTAAGATTGATCCTTGAGGAACGCCGTGGGGAACAGAATTAGGGTGTGAGTAATATTTTTTAATTTCTCCTGATTCTTTAACGTGAGTAATTTCAGTAACTGCGGTCCGATTGTATAAGTACGATGATATTAGTTTGAGGACGTTTCCGCGGATGCCGTAATATTCTAATTTACTTAACAAAATGTCGTGACTTATTAAATCAAACGCTTTTGTAAGGTCTAAGTTTATACTTGCAGTATATGTGCTCGAGTTAATGTTTTTTAATAATATATTCAATACACTTTCTATCGCAGATGTTGTCGATTTCTTCGGTACAAAACCATGCTGGTTTTTACAGAAATAGTCGTTTTTTGTGAAGTAATTCAAAAGAGAATTTTTTAATGCAACTTCAAAAATTTTCGATAAGGAAGGTAATATAGATATGGGGCGATAGTTTTCCGTAATTTCCTTACTTCCCTTTTTATGCAGAGGAACAATTTTGGCAATCTTAAAATTTTCGGGGAAATATCCGTCTTCAAAACAACAGTTTAATACATCGGCAATAGGTGAAGCAAGTAATTCGCTGGCGTTCTTTATAATTTTTATAGGTATCCCATCGACTCCTGTAGCAGAGGTATTTTTTAGACCATTTATAATTTTCTTGACATCATCTGCGCAGACAGGAGCTAAAAATAACGAGGAATTTTTCGCTAATTTAAATTTTTTTAACATGGTATAGTGGCTATTGTTTGCGACGTAGGAAGCACCCATTAATAATTTCGAGGCCATATTCGCAAAAAAATCACTAAATGTTTGGGACACCACATGGGGATTGGATACTATTTCCGAATTAATTTTTATTTCTATATTATTGTTCACTGAGATACGGTTGTTAGTTTTATTTGTTTCGTACTTAATTGCTTGCCATGTAGATTTTACAATATTATCTGAATTTTTAATTTTGTTACTAAAATAATTTTGTTTCGCAATTCTTACCACTGTTTTCAGAATTGAGGAATATCTATCATAATAGCGTCTCAAGACAGTACTATTAGAAAACATTTTTGTTACTATGTATAACTCTCTTTTCGTCTTTGCTGATTTTTTATGCCATTAGATAACCACGGCTTATTTTTGTTTACGTAAATTTTCCGAATTGGAAAAGCCTCTTCAAAAATGGCAATTAACTGATCATAAAAGAAATTAAATTTAAGTACAGAATTGGTTTCGGAATACATCGATTGCCAGTCAACCATAGATAATTTTTGTACAAAAATTTTGGTATTATTACTGTTAAACATTCTACAATACTCAAACACTTTGTATTTATCAGGTTTATTTACTGAGCGAATATGCATTTGTATTACATTATGGTCGGAGAATTCTACTGGAAAGTTTTCTGTGATAAATTCACACTCACTAATGTTTGTAAAAAAATTATCAAGGCATGTACTGGCAGCTAACCTAGTTGGATTTCTAATTGCAATATACATATTATGCGTCTGCAGTAAATTTGTAAGTTGATGTTTCTTTGGGCTGTTTTGAAGCATATCGATGTTGAAATCCCCACATATTACCATTTTTTTGCAGTTACTGTGATATTTTAACAGCAGTTCTAGTTTTTCGAAAAATATGTCGACTTTAGCAGAAGGAGCTCTGTAAACTGAAATGATTATAATATTATCTTTGATTAATCTAATAGCGCAGTATTCAAAATTAAAAGTTTCACATATATCTGGCAAAGTTACATTGGTATATTTTATGACATTTTTTAACAACAGCATGGCACCCCCTTTTCGGGTTTCATCCCTTGCATAATAGGCTCCTACGTTATAGTCTAATAGTCTAAAACTGTGAACAAGATCATTTTTGAGTCCATGTTCATTAATGCTAACCACATCTATATTAAATTCGTCAAGAACTAGTTCAAGATTTTTAATTTTGTGTTTGATGCCATCGATGTTTATATGCATTAAAGATAAGCCATTTGTATATTCCGCCGAGCTAAAAAAGAAGTATGATGTGACTTATCTGATTGCGTTAACTGATTTAGGCTGTAATCAGTCTTTGGTAGCAGCGGATATAGACGATGTACTGCTGTCGAAGGCTCCTGCTGAGCACTTGTGACACTAGACGCAGAGGATGAAGTATCGGTGACGCACTTTGTGTCTTCACACTGAACGTAGATAAGATTGCTCCACATAACTGAACTGACGCTGCTTGATTCACTTATTTTAATAACATTGGCAATCTTTTCACAAGTTAAAATTTTTCCAAATTTATTTAAGTGTAAACCATGGGTAGTATAGTGTTTCTTATCTAGAAAGGCATTTGTATCTATAAAAACGGACTGTACAAAAGTTTTGTAAAGAGTCATATTTATGTCAAAAATCAGTTTATTGAGAACAGGTCGACCATGCCAGTATGGTACTGAGATACAAAGAACATTTGTAGTGATTTAAATGTGCAAAAACTTATTTATTAACTCTGCCATGAATAGCAGTCTTTGTTGAACTGCCATAAGGGTATTAAAAAAAACATCCACACGTTAAGTAACGTACGATTTCAAGAATCGGCTGTCTGATATGGTCAATTATTCGCAAATTTAGCTAAACATTTTAAACATTTTTTAAATTTACCCCGAAGTAATTTGATTATGTAAAAACTCACAAATTTCCTTCAGTCTATTAAATCATTTTCTGTAATGTCTTGAACTATAGCAATATAGTAGGATGATTAACTAATGATAAATCTGTTTTCTCGTTATTCTTTAACATCATGAGATTGATCAGTTAGGTTTCTAATTACGGAATTATAGTTGTATTAATTGACATTCTCAAGCGTTACTTTGTTAAAATCCATGATTATATAAATAATAAATATTAAATAAAATATCGATTTTAACGGGAAATAATAAGATTTATTTGCTTTATACGTATTTCGGCATCAATATGCCATTGTCAAAAGCATATAAGATATAACAAATGCAAAATGATTTATGAAGTAACTGCTCGATTCTATTATTTTAACACTGCGTGAAGCAGCTGGCCCCAGTCAACCCGTCGGAGGTCAGTCGCTTATCAGTGTTTTTAAAAATATCTATTCCAAAATCTTCAGTAAAGGAGAATCTAAGAGTTCAATTTGCTCATTCATTAAAGGTATGTTGTTTTTTGTGTGTTTATAAATTTCAAAAACTTCTAAAATATTTAATTTATTTTTGTTATCAGAAAAGTGTAAAAATTTAATTGTATTATTAGATGTTAATGTGTGATTTTGTTCTAACAAATTTATGTGCATATTTATATTTGTAACAACGGATATGTTCTTTTTGCCTAATACTGAAATTTCTAATTGTTTGACCTACATATACTGAATCACAATGTGAACAATTTAATTTATAAATACCTGATTTTAGCAAATCATTAGTTTTGTCTTTAGCTATTCAAAAAGTTTATTCCATTAATAACTCTGATAAAACATTAAAATACGTTTCAATTCCATATTTTGTTAAAATTTCAGAAAAAATTGCTAAAATTATAAATAACACAAATAAATATAAAGTCATTTTTAAAACAAAACAACATACCTTTAATGAATGAGCAAATTGAACTCTTAGATTCTCCTTTACTGAAGGTTTTGGAATAGATATTTTTTAAAAACACTGATAAGCGACTGACCTCCGACGTATTGACTGGGGCCAGCTGCTTCACGCAGTGTTAAAATGATAGAACCAAGGAGTTACTTTATAAATCATTTTGCATTTGTTATATCTTATATGCTTTTGACAATGGCACATTGATGCCGAAATACGTATAGGCTAAAGCAAATAAATCTTATTATTACCCGTTAAAATTGATATTTTATTTAATATTTATTATTTACATATAGTTGCATTGTTTTGTCACATACCTACCCTGATCCTATGCAAATTTTCGAAAAAAATAAGCATTCACGTTGCAAGTACGACGACGCCGACGACGCGACGACGTTGAGATGCTTATTTGGTATATTCAGGGGGGTTATGTCAAGGTTTGGGTTATGTGGCCCACTCTGAATAGTATAAGTGAAATACATTTTAAACAAGACACAATCACGTCAAATAATTAGTAAGCACTTGAATTAGATAATCATCGTATTTCATTAAATTAAGTTTTAAGATATCGCATGGAAATAGTGGTTTAAACTATGTGCCCATTACTATACTTTCTAATAGGAAAATAATTACAATATTGTAAACAATGCATGAACGATTGAGTTACTTGTCAAACCAGAATACAATTTCCTTCGGGGTGCCTCTTTCTGTTTCTGTTATTACTTTTAATTAACTATTTTAGTTTAGTTGCCAGTATCAGCTTCACCAATTTTTATCGATAATGTGTGCTTGCTGTAAGTGTTGCATGCGAAAACGCCAATTAAATAGTCTTAAATTTGGTAAAATAATTTATTAAAGAAATGGAAAATTTCGATCTGCTTTTACCAGTTATTCAAGTTATTCAAGCGTGGCGTGCTGAATATATTTTTTTTTCTGTCAAGTAGGGAAATTAAACAACAGCATGTAAAAAAAGTATCAAAAGTATTGGCCAAACCGTTAAAAAGTATGAGTTTATTTACTTGTGGATCATGAACTTTTGTCACTTTTGACCAATTACTAGTACAAGGAACAAGTAAAAATGATGTCAGAAAACCCCTCTTCCCAGTACAGATTCATATTCTAAATTTAATTCAATTCGGTTCAAGCAGTTTCACTTATCTACCTGGGAGGGAGAGGGGCAGAAATTACTAGATCTCACATCGCTTAATCCCTTCTGATTTCGAAAGTGTTGTTACAATTTCAGTAATAGTTTTGAAGTTCTAAAGTTTTATTCTAAAGGTCCAGACAGTGAAATTAAATTAAACAGACGTATTAAAATTTAATTATTAAGATTTAGTAGCAGCTACGTGTAAATTAATATACTACTTATTTATTTATTTGACTTAATACGTATTTCGGCATCAATGTGCCACTGTCAAAAGCATAATATAAGATGTTTAATAATAAATGAATAATAATTTATATACCAACTACTTGATCCATTAAAGACATCTTCTATTCTAAAATTGCCAGTAAAGGAGAACCTAACAGCTCAATTTGCTCATTCATTAAAGGTACCTATATTGTTTTTTATGTGTTTATAAATTTCAAAAGCTTCCAAATTATTTAATTTATTTTTGTTATCAGAAAAGTGTAAAAATTTAATTGTATTGTTAGATGTCAATGTGTGATTCTGTTCTAATAAATGTTTAGCGTAATTTGGTTTATGTGCATGTTTATATTTGTAACAACGTATATTTTCTTTTTTCCTAATACTGAAATTCCTAATTGTTTGACCTATATAGGCTGAATTATAATATGAACAATTTAATTTCTAAATACCTGATTTTATCAAATCAAATAGAACATTTTTATTTGTTTTAAAAATGACTTTATATTTTATAAGAATATACATAATAAATATTAAATAAAATACCGATTTTAACGGGAAATAGTAATAAGATTTATTTGCTTAATACGTATTTCGGCATCAATGTGCCATTCTCAAAAGCATAATATAAGATATTTAATAACAAATGAATAATGATTTATATAGCAACAACTTGATTCCATTCAAGACATCTTTATATTTATTTGTATTATTTATAATTTTAGGAATCTTTTCTGAAATATTACCAAAATATGGAATTAAAACGTATTTTAATGTTTTATTAGTTATTAATAGAATAAACGTTTTGAATAGCTAATTTATAATTTTTCTTTTTAATTAACGTGTCAACGTGTTATAACCATTGCTATATGAAATTTGTTTAATAATCGAAATTTTTTTATTTTAATTTATGTGTATTATGATGACAAGAGTTATGTGGTATGGTAATATTAGTTAATATATGCGAGAGAACTATCAAAACATGTTAAACTGTCGTCAACATAGCGAAACCAAAATACAATTTTATTTGATAGATTTGATTCAAATATTTGATCTTCTAAATGTTCCATAAATATATTAGCTAATAGTGGTGAAATGGGATTACTCATTGGTAACCCATCCTTCTGACGATAAATTTTATCATTAAAAATAAAATAATTGTGATTAATACAAAGTTCAAATAATTGAATCACCTATATGCTTTTTGTTAATTCAAGTTTATTGTGAACTAAACCATTTTCTAATAAAGGAATACATTTCTGTTGGGGTACTTGTGAAAACATACTCGTAATATGAAAATTAACTATTTTACATAGCGGTGCTAAGCTAATGTTGCAAAAACTCGCATTTCTTTCATAAAATTAGCCAAAGCAATAACCTTATAATTTAAAATTAAATTCGTAGGTAATCAGAATTTTCTTTAAAACAAATTTGTCGCTTTTGTTTCCATGGCAGTTTGCGTAAAAATGGATAACTTGAAATTGTAGGTAAAAACACAAGCTAAAGTATTACATGTCATACATAGTTGAAATCAGAAGAAAATGTTACATTCAAAAATGCTAAAATCCAATATGGCGTCCATAAGAAAAACAAAAGTTGACAGTCGATTGTTGGCTATTTTAAACAATATGAGAAAAACAATCTCATACTTAGATTCCCCGTAAAAAAGTGTCTTAACAATGTCTTAATTAAAAATTCGTAGTTTCACTTCTTTTCATTTTATCAGCGGAAAACAAAAATCGGGAATTTTGATTTTTTTTAGATATTTTCTAAACTAAACGTCGTAGGTCAAATTTCTTTTTAGATTATTTATCAGTATTAAAATACGCAACTTTACCTCCATTTAACCGACTTGGTATCTCTTAAGCTAACAGAGATCCTCATACTTAGCTTCGAAAAACGGACACCCTGTATATGAAACTACAGGACTAATAGGAATTGTTGGGTTTATGTATTTTAACTAAACCATATAATTTTGGTGGTTGTGGATTTGGATATATTATGTTTCGTTTCTCGAATGGTGTTAAACTAACCTCACAATTTTTAATTTTTTGTTTTTTTTTTGGATTTGACAGTTATATTTTGGATCCCTATTTAAAATTTCTAGATTAGAATCTGTTATAAAATCATTAACTTTTTGTAAATAATCAGTTTTGGGTAAAAATACTAATCCCTTATCTGCCCTAATAGAAATTAAATTATTTTCTCTAACTTTTTCCTTAATTGAATCGGAACGTAATTTCTTAAATTAGATTGTCTCTAATATTTTTAAATAATTACAATTATATAAACGATATTATTAATTCACATAATTTTAAACATTTAATGGTAACACGAATTCAAATTAACTTGACATCCGAAAGCCCATCTGTTACCCAAAATCTGTAATTCCGCATCCTGGAACAGGTTCTATCTGAACTTAAAATGTGAATCATATTTGCATTTATGGGTAATTTGCCGGCACTATCGCCATCTCAAGGCTCTTAAGGCTGTAGGAGTCGCTGAAATTGCGCTACTAATAAAAATCAGTTTTTTAATCTGCTTCTTATAATTTAAAAACTTCTTGGTGATGGAATGTACTCAATTTTGGGATTTGACATGAACTACGTTTACTGCCTCGACATGCGGTACGCTAAAAAAATGATTAAAAAGAGAGTGAGCTGGGAGAAAATAAAATAAGTGTAAAGAAAATAATAAACTGAGATGAAAAGTGCAAAAACGTTTGTATATTAGATTTTAATACTTGTGTAATTGTGTAGTTTAATTACGTGTAAATAAAATACAAAAACAGAAACGTATTAATTGGCGCCCAGAACGTGGAGCCGACCAACAAGTGAGTTGGACACGAACCGAAAAGAAAAACCCGAGAAAGAGATGCCCAAGACACGCCGGAATCAAAAACAATCCAATCCTGATCGACTTAGCGAAAGGGAGGAATCAGAACATAACAATCCACTTCTGGGAGTGAAAGAAAACACCCAGTGGCGCTCAACCCCACCAACAATGATTACCTTAAGTGAAGACCAATTCGAGGCCCTATTGGCCCGAACAGTGGCACCCAAAAAGATCGAATTACCAACCCCGTTTAAGGGAGAGGATGTCGAAGATCCGATCTCTTTCCTGAACAATTGCCAAGAATATTACAGCAAAACCAACTGCAGTGAAAGGGATTTACTACGAATCATTAGTGACTGTTTACAAGGAAAGGCAGCTCAATGGTGGCGGCTTCCATTCACATGGTTGGAATTTTGAGAACGTTTTATTAAGAAATTTGATGGTCCCGACATCCATGCAGTACTCACTGCCCAGCTGTACGGACAGAAACAAGCAGCAAAGGAAAATGCAGAGTTGTTTCTGTTGAAAAAACTGCAACTGTTTCGTCGTCTCCGACCAAACGAACAAAGCTCAACCGCAGTGCCATTTTTGATCGAGTTATTAAAACCGTCCATTAAACCTTATTTAAGGATAACCACCCCCAATACTCCAGAAGATTTGGTGGCGATAGCAACGAAAATCAAAAAGGATTTAGAGGAACAAACCCCTGTAATTCCTAGGGAAACTCGTCAGCTAAACCGAGAAGCTGATAACCTTCCAAGGTGCCGTTATTGCCCCGGCAGACATTTCCACCGCGACTGCCCACAACTTTACGCCCGTGACGCGGTTCCGGAAATTCCAGCGACCTCAAACCATCAGCAACAAGAAGACCAGTCGGAAAACTGGAGAAGGCCGAGGCGCGAGGTAGCAGACCAGCGCCCATCAGCGGCCAACAACAATGCTCAACATTAACCACGATCCACCAAAAGCTGCCACACATCCGAGTCACCCATGGTCATCAAGAAGTGAACGCCCTCGTCGACTCGGCAGCCTCTCACAACTTTATTCATCCCCGAGTCGCCACTTACCTTGAACGGCGACCCAGCTCCCACACCTCGGCCACGATGGCCCAGGAAAACGCAAGTATAACAATAACAGGTGAAGTTGACTTACATCTCCAAATAGGTCGCATAAGCTACACCGTTCCCTGCACCATCGCCGAAGGTCTCCGGGAACAAATAATTTTAGGATATCCATGGTTGTTTCAGAGCCACGCCATTGTGGATTTCGTTCGTGGATGCATTCACCATGGGGTAAAACATAGGGACACCGTCTTCTATCACCACCCCAGGTTACTTCCGGCAACTGCGGAACCTATTCCACTAATCAACATCAACCATGACTTTCCCTTAGATAAGGCGGAGGAATTGGGTCAATTAATAAATGAATTTTCAGAAGTTTGGAGAAGCCACGCCGCCCTCAATCGTTCTATACAGCATGAAATACGAGTAGCCACACAAGCTCCTGTTAGAAGCGCTAATTACCGCTATTCGGAAGAAAAGAAATGTATAATCACCGAACAGGTAGAGCAGATGCTCGCCAGCGACATAAACGAAGCAAGCCATTCCACACATAACTCACCCATCGTGATTGTGAAGAAAAAGGATGGAAAACCACGTTTCTGTCTCGACTTTCGCCGTCTAAACGAAGTTACCATCGACGAGCCCGTCGTGCTGCCGCTGGTATATGAAATCCTGAAGGATGTCGGCACAGCAACCATATTTTCATCTCTATATTTAAAATCAGGCTACTGGCAAATAGCGTTGAAACCTGAGTCAAGATCATTTACCGCTTTTACTACCCCGGATGGGGCCCAGTACCAGTTTAAAGTCATGCCTTTCGGTTTGAAGACCGCACCCATGACTTTCCAACGCCTAATGACAAACCACGTACTTCCGGGATATGTACATCGTTTCTGCATCGTATAGCTTGACGATATAATTGTGTATTCCGAAACCTGGGACCAGCATCTAAATCACCTGCGTTTGGTATTGGAGCGTCTTCAGGAGCATGGATTACTTGGCGCACTTGGTAAGTGCCACTTTGGGAAACGTACACTACCTTACCTCGGACACATTATCAGTACTGAAGGAAATCAACCACAGATGGAACACGTGAAACAAATCACGTGCGCCACATCACCAAACAACCGAAAGGAATTGCGACAGTTTTTGGGAATATGTAACTGGCTGCGCGAATATGTACCTCGATTCGCCGATCTTTCCAACCCTCTAACCAACCTTCTGAGTACCAAACGACGATGGCAATGGAACAACGAAGCCCAGCAGGCTTTTCAACAACTCCAACACCAGCTACAGCAACCCCTGAAATTAGCTCGTCCAGACCCGCAACGAAGGTTCGTGCTTCAAACAGACGCGAGCAAGTTGGGAATGGCAGCCGTTTTATACCAAGCCCGCACAAATGGAGAACGTGATGTAATTTCTTACGCTAGCTCCAAATTCACCCCTGCAGAACAACATTATCACTCCAACGAGCAAGAGTGTTTAGCGGCAGTATGGGCCATCAAAAGGTACCGTCCTTACCTCGAAGGACGTCCATTCACGCTACGTACAGACAGGAATACTACTGGCCAGATTTAGTTGCTGATGCAGAAGAATATTTCCGGAACTGTGCCCGCTGCAGTGAACCTTTACAACGGGAACCTCGAGTCATAAATTCCCTATGGGAAGAAATTCAGAACGCTCAAGCTGCTGATCCATACACACAGGATAATCTGCATCAGCTCACCACCAGTCCGAAAAGCGAACTTCACAAAACCTACCTCGTAGAACATAACTTATTATTTCGGAAGATCACTGATGGAAAACGCATCTACGTACCTACACCAGTTCGACCTTTAGTACTCCACGAGTACCATGATTTAGAAGCAGCAGGACACCCAGGCGTGGCAGAGACTACACGAGCCGTGGCGGCCAAAATGTACTGGCCCACATTGCGAATGGATGTTCGTGAACACGTGCGTAAATGTTTACTTTGTCTGCATTGTAAAAAGGGCGCAAATCAACGAGCCGCTCCCCAACGAGCGCACCAACCACGTGCTCCTTGGGACGTATTGGCACTCGATTTAATGGGACCCTATCCTACCTCTAAAAAAGGGAAACGTTTCATTCTGGTCATTACAGACTTATTCACCCGGTGGACTGAGGCATTTCCGCTTGCCACAACTCCGGCTACGACAATCTGTAGAATACTAGAAGAGGAAGTGTTTAACAGGTATGGATTCCCAAGTGCTCTCCTGACAGATAATGGTCGACAGTTTATTAGTCGTCATTGGCAAGAGGCTTGCAACCGCTGGGACGGAAATCATTGGACCACATCCATATACCACCCCAGAGCAAATCCCACCGAGAGAGTGAACCAAGAGATAAAGAAAGGTTTGAAATTGAGACTGCAAGGAAGAGATCACCGAAGTTGGGACACCTACATTCCCAAGATATTATTCAATATCCGAACACGGCGCAACGAAAACCTGGGATGCACGCCCGGTTACGCTCTATTTGGAAAAGAAATACAACGTCCCGGAGATTGGAGATATCCCGCAAATCACCAGCCGGCACGAGCCTACCTGCAACCCCGTGACCACAATCGTCAACAACGCGACGAAGCAATACGTGACAGACAGGCCCGCAAAAACCAACCAGAAGAAAACCTTCCCGTTTTCGCCCCAGAACAATGGGTCGTTATACGTAATCATCCCATCTCCGAAGCTGCCGCCGCCATTCATGCCGGGTTCCAACCCAAGTGGATAGGTCCGTACCAAATTCACAGACAACTAACCCACAGCATGTATTTGATTTAGAAAGGAAATAGATTGGTCAAGGTACACCAAGATCAAATCCGCCCCTCGCCGCCTCCGCAAACGCATGTCTAGGACACCAAGCTGGGGGGGATTGACATGAACTACGTTTACTGCCTCGACATGCGGTACGCTAAAAAAATGATTAAAAAGAGAGTGAGCTGGGAGAAAATAAAATAAGTGTAAAGAAAATAATAAACTGACATGAAAAGTGCAAAAACGTTTGTATATTAGATTTTAATACTTGTGTAATTGTGTAGTTTAATTACGTGTAAATAAAATACAAAAACAGAAACGTATTAGATTATTAAACAAAAATTAAGAAAAAAATTATTTTGCTGTTTAAATTAAAAAAATGGGTTTATTGGTGATTGCGCCGTTATTTATAATTATATTTTAATTTTCTTTGAAGATACACAAACTTGAGAATACGGACCGTGAACTGACGTAGTTCAAATATTGTTAACAGTTTTCATTAATATGTAATGTAATTTTTGAGAAAGCTCGACCCCATTTTACTTAAAATCATTGATATAGTTTTTATATTTCTTCTTTAGTACTCGTCAAACTTCGTTACTACCAGCACCATGTATCTCTAGTTTGAACTTTTTTTAATAAATGCAGATAAATAAACATGTTGCATTTTGCGGCTCCAACCCCTTGGCTCCAGCAAGGTAGATAAGTACGGATTACGCGATAATGAGTATTTGAAACAAAGTCATTCCTTTGAAGAAAAATGTATAAAATAAGGAAACAAATGGTTGGGAAGCGCTGGCACGCTAGGAGTGCGAGACCTAATCTCCCGTAATACTTACCGGTAAAGCTACATGGAAAGGCTATATGTTAGATTTTTTTCAATAAGACCTTTAACTACCCTCTATCTCTTATAATAAGATATTAATTCTATAAGCTCCACAACTATTTTGTTATAATCGTTATCAATAGAACACTCATTTTCACTACCGTATTAAATTTAAGAGTACCTAATTACTACTTATTTGTTACTTTAGAGAAGATTATAGGTTTTCAGTAATAAATTAATACCTACAATCGTAATAATAATTATATGATTTTTATAGAAACGTTTGTTTGGTCAACAGTAGTAAATATTTAGCTATTTATGGAACGCCGTTTTACTTTTTAAAGTCTACGATTTTCATCAGAACAGAAATATGTTTGAACACCAATTAAAAATATCTATGTGTAATTTTTAATTCGATGTGCATTCTTTATTTTAAAAGTTACCTTCGATATTTTTAAATACTTAAATTTATTCAGGGATAATTTTAATTTACCTATTTAAAAATATCGGTTGAGATGTTTTTCGCAATTTTCAATATGGTTTTAGAGAAATATACCTCTTCTTCATTTGTTAAGCAAGGTGCATTCATTTAAAATGAACAACAGATATTTTCAATTGACATACGAATATCTGTTTGAATTATTAAATAGTTGCATTACAATTATCTTAAAAGTTAGATATTATTATTAATACCTAAAATATTTGTTTGGTTCATACTATGACATCCGAATGTTTTTCAATAAATTAATATAAATGTTTGTTGTGGATTTTATTTTTGCTAGTAAAACGTAACTATATGTATGAATTTAAAAATATGCTATCCACATTTAGAATTAATTTTTAATCTTAACATGTATTAAAGTTTTGAAAGCTTTCCCTAAATTTCGAAATAATTAAAATTGTCACAGTGATATTTTAAATTAATTACTATTACCTCTAAGATGTTTAAAAATAGTTATTTGTATACCAAGGACGCGAAATGTGTCTTTATCGTACCGAGAGAAAATTGTCGCCGAGGACGCTTGCGGCGCTAAAGAATTTCGCGGACAAGGTATACACAATATTTTTTGTGCAACCGTAAAAAATGTGTAATTGTAAATGTTATTGCTTTTAGAAAACCTACAGCTTAATTCATTGTAAATAGAAAAACGGCTTTCAGTTAGCGCGTTACTATCGATATGGAGTAAATAAAACAATTAGTTTTGTATAAATTACAATGATTTGTACTTTAGCGGCCGCTACCATAGCAGCGGCCGCGAAATTAGATTTCGCGTCCTGTATAGCGGACGCGAAACGCCTACTTCGCGTACGGTTGAACAAAAAAATTATTTAGGGACGTGTGGGATTATTTCATTATATTAAATGTATCTTAATGTGTAAATTAACTAATCTTGTAATTAAAACTATCAGTAGATATTTTAAATTCAATCGATATTAGAAATTCAAACGATATTTGAAATTCAATCGATATTGGAAATTCAATCGATATTAGAAATGCAATCGATATTGAAAATTCATTCGATATTAGAAATGCAATCGATATTGGAAATTCATTTGATATTTTAAATTCAATCGATATTAAAAATGCAATCGATATTTTAAATTCATTCGATATTGGAAATTCATTCGATATTGGAAATTAACGCCATCTACAAGGTTCGTGCGCTCGATAAAGCTACAACCGGCAACGATGTAACTTGTATCTGAAAATTTGAATGGATTTCAATAATGTTCGGGTATATAATAGTAGGTAACATTTACCTATAATTTGTTTATACACACCCATCATTAACGGGGAAAACAAGGAAACAGTTGAATTAAAAATAAAAAATAAATCACAAAAAGTAAACAGACACTAGCAACATGTGCGCGGAAAGCGACGTTGCCAGATGTGTGTAATGTATCACAGACACAAACCGATGCGGTTGTTTGGTACAGAATCTATAGATGGCGGTAATTTCTAATATCATTTGATATTTTTAATTCATTTAAAAATATCATTTGATATTTTTAATTCAATTAAAATTATCAATCGATATTTACAATTCAATTAAAAATATCAAATGATATTTTTAATTCGTTTAGAGGATATATTTAAATGTACACAATGCTTTATTGAATTTAAAATATTCATAAGATATTTTAAATATTAAATTAGAATTAAACAGAAATTTAAAAATATCTGTTGGTCATTTTAAATGAATGCACCTTGCTTAACATATAAAGAAGAGGTATATTTATCTCAAACCATATTGAAAATTGCGAAAAACACCTCAACCGATATTTTTAAATAGGTAAATTAAAATTATCCCTGAATAATTTTAAGTATTTAAAAATATCGAACGTAATTTTTAAAATAAAGAATACACGGTGAATTAAAAATAACACATATATATTTTTAATTGGTGTTCAAGTATTTTCTGTTCTGATGAAAATCGTAGACTTTAAAAAGTAAAACGGCGTTCCATAGCTATTCACCTGCATAGAATACCAGATAACGGGCAGTCAGGTAGTACAGCTAGGGTTTCAAATGACCAATTGATGACGCACACAAGATTATGTATTCCCTAAAAAAAATCTCCACGTCCAGTTCATAGATATTAAAATTTATGTAAAGTATGGCGCACGAGAAGTTGGATAAGCATTTTCTTAGGAATTTTCAAGCGACATGTATGCCCGTAAATACATATATTGGGACCTGGACACAACCCCCACTGTCTATAACGACCACTATGTCCATAACCTCCACCGTGTCCATACCCCTACCGTCGGGTTTGTTCGTAATTTTAACTGTGTCCATAACCCCCACCGACGATTTGGGCCATAACTCCCACTATGTCCATAACCTCCACCGTGTCCATACCCCTACCGTCGGGTTTGTTCGTAATTTTAACTGTGTCCATAACCCCCACCGACGATTTGGGCCATAACTCCCACTGTGTCCATAACCCCCACTGGCCATAACCCCCACCTCGTCCATAACGTCCGCCGTCGGCTTTGTCCGTAAGTTTTCAGTTTCATTGAAAATTTACAAAGCAAAATGAACAAGGGTGCTAAAACAATGAACGAAATCGTTCGTTTGGGCTTTCCTATTTTATAAAGACGAAACCTATCTACTATCATGGAGCAATTAATATTTTATAAAGAGAAACAGCCTCCATGTATTTGCGAAAATACCTGTGAGTTGGGTTGCATAAGTAAATTATTGCTGAAAATTTTCGTGTTTTCGAAATTGAGATTTTAACCACGAAACCAAAAAAGTGTTTTAAAAAATGCCGTGGTATTCGACGAGACTATTGCTCGAATAAATAGATACATACCTAATTATTATGTAAAATGTAAAATTAAGTCATTATTAAGCACAGAAAACATATAAACAGATAAATATTCAATTATGACCACAAAACACCTGATTGTCAGCGTATATATTTAATATAAGCACAGAACGGACACTTCCGTTTTGAACGTTTGAACATGGTTGCGCCATCCCATTAACTTGGGTGGACTATTATATTTATTTTATTTCTGTTAGATGGAGCAAAATTCAGTATTTGATACAGTAACCTTCTTTAAAATAGCGCGAATACTTTTTTCAAATAAAACTTACATTAAATAATAGTAATATTTATTATTAACTGAAATTACAAATATTTTAATTAATTAGATTTGTTAAAAATTGAATCTAGTATTAATTAATATAATAAGATTCCTACGGTTAGTAATATCATTAATAAAAGTGCGATAGGTACACACTTTTACCGTTGATTGAAGGAAACTGACAGATGTTTTACGCGTTGAATATTGGTAACTATGGAAGCTTTCAACCAATCATTGAGAATTATCACTTATCAATACTATGTTGGTTGGTCACGTGCTTAGTTATCCCAGCGTCTGATTGATTGAGTAGGAGTGAAAAAATTACAAGATAGCAATTTTGCTGCTGAAATACTGAAAAAATTATGAATGAAGTATAGGGATGGATGAGTGGAATAGTCAGTTAAAAACACTTCTGTATTGATTAATAAATTTTCTACTGTTACCTTACCACCATTATGTAAAATAGTTACTTTTGATGTTACGAGTATGTTTCTTTTGTACCCCTCAGGAACGTATTCCTTTACTAGAAAATTATTTTTAATAAATTTATAATCTGAGACTCAGCATAATTTAAATGTCTCTCTTTTAGAATATTTTCAGAATTTACTGCCAGAATTTCTTTTATATTATTATCTAATTTTGGAAATGTTGAAAATTTAAAGCCTTTATTAAATTTAGAAACGTCATACTTCGACATTAAATATTACCACGTTAGACAAATTAAGTACACGAGGATGAAAATTTATAATTTTACTACTAGATTTGCTAAAATCAGGTACCTATTTATAAATTAGATTGTTCATATTGTAATTCTGTCTATATAGTTCAAACAATTAGAAATTTTAGTATTAGGCTAAAAGAACAGATTCATTGTTACAAATATAAACATACACATAAATCAAATTATGCTAAAGTCCGAGTGTATGAGTGACCGAGTGTGGACCGTTTTTCACTGTGCCTGCGAGTGTCTACAACGCCTGCAAGTATAAGTAGGAAACCCCGCGATCGGTGCATGCTATATGCACAATCGGCATACCAGTGTACGATAACATAAACAACAATGAGCTCAACGCAACCTGGAACTTCTGACTACAGAAGTTCCACTTTCCCTACCCCTACAGAAAATAATAATAACACCTATTCCACAATTGCTAAAAGACCAAACATACCTACCTATCCAAAAAAGACCAGGCTATCATCATCGACACAATAGACGACCTCAGGCAAGTAGATTACGTTAAGGCTATCAGTACTATCACCAATGCAGCTAATATTCGCTTTGCCTCAAAAATTTCAAACGGAAGATTTTGCATATACCTATCAGACAAAGCCATAGTGGATAAAATAATCGCGGAACACAGTAAAATAGTAATCAAAGGTAAAGAACTTCAGATACGCAGGCTAATTACACCAGCACAAAGAGTAATTTTATCCAACGTTTCCCCAGTAATACCCCATAACATAATAGAAAAAGAACTCGTACAAATCGGTCTAAAAACCGTCTCTTCTATAAACTTTTTAAGGGCGGGAATTTTAGAAGATGGCTTTGCACACATCTTGAGTTTTCGTCGGCAAGTATATGTATCGAATTGCAACATATCCATCCCCACCTCAATATTAATCCAATACGAAGATACAACCTACAGAATATTTCTGAGTACAGGCTCAATATCCTGTTACCTCTGCAAAAACACAGGACACATTGCTGAAAAATGCCCCAATATAGATCAAATATTAATGGAGCAAGACACCCCCACAAAAGAAATAACTACTAACACAAACACTACTACAATAGAACAAAAAAACAACAATAGAAACTGACATTAATGTAAAATACAACACACCAGCTGAACTAAACCGACAACACTTATCCAGCAATTCCAATAGCGGCACGGTAAACGATAGCATCGATAATGAAACACCGAATAAAGATTTATAAAACTCAAACCAAGCTCATACAGATCAACAAAATTCCTTCACTAAACCAAAACCCCGAAAACAAAATACCAAAAAAATGAAGCTTAACAACACTACAGAAAACCTAAAAGATGAAGTAACAGAGCAACTAAAACCAATCGCTGAAATAATATCAAATAACCCTTCGAATTATATACTAACCTACGACCAATTTCGAGATTTCATAGAAAATACCTAAGGCCTTGCAGATCCCCTCAACATAGCACACAATTATACAACTGACACTAGCGCCCTTATAAACATGATCAAACAACTATACCCCTATCTTACACAAAGAAGCATATAAAGTAGATGTACACGAATAACCAAAAAACTCATTGAAGCCGTACAGCTAGAAAAAGAAGATGCAGTATCCATATCTAGCATAACGTCAATAGAAGACAACTCATCCCAATGTGAAGCCGACTAAATTTCATTATAAACTGGAACTGCAACGGGTTCTTTACCCGTCTAGAAGAAATTAAATTACTGCTAACTGATAAATCAATACAATGCATCTCCCTACAAGAAACACGACTAAAACCGAATCAAAGTCTTAATATCAGAGGATACACCACATATCGAAAAGACCGAACAACAAATGATTTAGCAAGCGGAGGAGTAGCTATCCTAATAAAGGACAACCTAACTTCGCGACTAATCCACCTGAATACAAAATATAGAAGCAATAGCAATTGAAGTTACATACACATTTAAAGTCACAATCTGTAATATACAGGGTTATTCAAATTCGAGGCTCACCATTGGGATCTCGGAAACCGTAAGAGATAGGAGGACGGTTAAATTGGGGCAAAGTTGCGCTATATAGTGCTGATCAATAATTAAAAAAGAAATTTAACCTATCTACCTTAATTTTTTTATTATGGCCAAAAAACTGAAAAATGACAATTTTGTTTTTTGGTCATAAGTTGGTTGTTATTAAAATTTTTTCAAATCTGTTAAAACTTTCTTTAAGCAACTTTTTAGTTGCAATGCCGTAGTGGTATCAAAACTTTTCTACCGCGTTTCGATCTTAGGGAATCATCCTCAGGTTTGTTTTTTCTTATGGGCGGTATATTGGATTTTTACAGCATCGGATAGAGTTTTTGATGGCGCTTTCAATGATGTATGACATGATGACTTTCGACTGCCGAAAACTGCTGTTATTTGCAGAAATTGTGAATTTGAATAGATTGCCATGGAAAAACTTTTCACAATTGCACAATGCTGATAAATACTTATCTTAATCTTAAACAAGAAATGTAACCTATCTACCGTTTTTTATTGTGCCATTGTGGTATAAGTAATACGAACTAGTTGTGTGATTATAGAAGATGTTCAAACTGGAGGCCGTTCTCACGTATTCAAAGATTTGCTCTTTTCCTAATATTGTTTACAGCTCTTTGAATATTTCTGCCTCGAATTGTAGAAAATGCATGCAAAATGTTTCTTCTTAATTCCTCCCTATTATTAAGCCTGTTCTCTTAGATTTTATTTTTGAGGTTTCCCAACAAAAAGAAATCTAAAGGGGACAAATCAAGTGATCGAGCAGGCCATTCCACAACTCCAGGGTTGCCTATCCAGTGATTATGGAAATGCTGATTGAGAAAATTTCGTACTGGAATAGTGTAATGGGGATGTTCTCCTTCTTGTTGCATCCACAGCTGTCCTAGCCGTAATAAAGGGATGTGTTCAAATAGTCCATAAACTGAGTCCTAAAAAAATTAAGATACCGTTCTCACTATCCGTTACTATTTCTGTAATTAACAGCAATTTTCGGCAGTCAAAAGTCATCATGTTATACATCGTTGAAAGCATAATCAAAAACTCTATCCGATGCTGTAAAAATCCAATATACCGCCCATAAGAAAAAACAAACCTGAGGATGATTCCGAAAAACCGAAACAGGGTAGACAAATTTTGATACCACTACAGTATTTCAGTTAAAAAGTTGCTTCAAGAAAGTTTTAACAGATTTGAAAAAAATTTAATAACAACCAACTTATGACC
The DNA here is from genome assembly GCA_963082805.1 of Hemicrepidius hirtus. NCBI lineage: Eukaryota > Metazoa > Arthropoda > Insecta > Coleoptera > Elateridae > Hemicrepidius > Hemicrepidius hirtus. The sequence goes on from OY720159.1 coordinate 23,740,107, forward strand.
AAAAAACAAAATTGCCATTTTTCGGTTTTTCGGTCATAATAAAAAAACTAAGGTAGATAGGTTAAATTTCTTTTTTAATTATTGATCAGCACTATATAGCGCAACTTTGCCCCAATTTAACCGTCTTCCTATCTCTTACGGTTTCCGAGATCCCAATGGTGAGCCTCGAATTTGAATAACCCTGTATACATCCCACCAAACCAATCATTTGATCTACACACTATAGAAAATATCATCAGTCAGCTACCAGCCCCTTATATAATATTAGGGGACTTTAACGCACACAACCAAATATGGGGATCAACGTACACAGACAAAAGAGGGAAAATCCTAGGACAACTTCTACAAAATGATAACTCAAGCGTCATCAACGACGGTAGGCCCACAAACTACACTATTGCTACCGGAAAACTCTCAACCATAGATTTGGTTTTTTGTCATCCAAAACTAACACCTCTCCTACAATGCAACACTCTAAACGACCTACATAATAGCAACCACTTCCCTATCGTAGTCAAAACGTCAACGCAAAGTCCGCAAGAAATTCCACCAAAATGGAACCTAAAGGCCGCAAATTGGTTGCTCTTCCGAGAGGTAATAACCAATAAACTGGCCACTATAACGCACATAAACAGCACAGAAAAACAGATGGAAATTTTCACAAACATAATCCGAGAAGCCGCAGGGGAAGCCATAGGAAAGAAAATCAACACAATTCCAAAATCCGTACCATGGTGGAATAAAACCTGTGAACGAGCAGTCAAAGAAAGGAAAAAGGCCTTTAACCTTCTCAAAAAACATCATACTGTAGAAAATCTAATAACTTTCAAAAAGGCAAGAGCAGTTGCAAAACGCACGCTTAAGGAAAGTAGACAAACAGCTTGGAAAAAATATGTATCAGAAATCAAAAATGATACATCCCAAACTCAAATTTGGACAAAGATCAAGAGATTTAAAGGCATCGGCATCGCGCTCAAAATCATCAGCCTCGAAAAAGACGGAGTAATAATCTCAAATCCAAAGGAAATCTCCAACGCTCTGGCAAAAACCTTCAAGAACAACTCCAGCAACGAGCACTATGGTAAAAAATTCCTAACATACAAGCAAAATAAGGAAGCAGAAATCTTAAAAATAGAAGATGATCAAACAAATTCCATTAATAATAATTACACTACAGCAGAATAAAGAATAAAAGCACTTCACAATTCAAAAAACTCCAGCCCCGGACAAGATGAAATTACATATGAAATGCTACGCCAACTACCCGAAAATGCAAAACAATACCTATTATCACTGTACAATAAAATATGGAATGAAAACATCTTCCCAACTGCTTGGAAAACAGCAATTGTCATACCAATACTAAAAGCAAACAAAAACGGATTAGAACCAGCAAACTATCGACCAATAACCCTAACAAGCTGTATCTGTAAAACAATGGAAAAAATGATAAATCGTCGTTTAAAATGGTATCTTGAATCCAACCAACTTATCAATAACTTACAAGGAGGCTACAGAACAGGATACTCGACAATGGATCAACTAATATCCCTAGATTCGGAAATAAATGATGCCTTCAATAATAAACAGCACATGATAGCAATCTTCTTCGATCTAGAAAAAGCGTTCGATACCACATGGAATCGTCAGATCATTGAAACAATACTAAACTATGGATTAAGAGGACACATAGTACATTTCATACAAAATTTCCTAAACCAAAGACAATTCCAAGTAAGAATAGGAAACACGCTATCGGAAACTCTCACCCAAGAAAACGGAGTACCCCAAGGGTCCATTCTCAGTACAACCTTGTTCAATATAGGCATTAACATGATAGACAAAGCCATCACAACGCCAACCAAAGCCTCCCTCTATGTAGACGATCTAGTTATATACTGTAAGGGAAAAAGTTTATCATCCATTCGGAAAAACCTACAAGTTACTATTAAAAATCTTGAAAACTGGTGCGGAAAAACAGGCTTTAACTTCTCAATCACAAAAACCAAATGCATGCACTTCTGCAAACTACAACAATGCAACTTAAATCCAAAAATAATACTGAACAAGAACGAAATTCAATATGAAACATCCATAAAATACCTAGGAATGAAATTAGATCGAAAACTTAACTGGAAACATCTAGGACACTTAAAAGGCGAATGTATGCGGGAAATGAATATAATAAAATATCTAGCACACACCAACTGGGGAGCGGAGAAAGAAGTACTACTAAATCTATAAAGAGCAATAATTAGGTCTAAAATCGACTATGGGGCAACCATATACCGTGTGTCCCTGGGAAGACGGAACATAGGGATCTTACAATGGTAATTTTTTTAAATGATCCACGAGTGCTTTGAATTTCTATTTGGTGGAAGCGTCGACGTCGTTATGTCAGCTGTTTAACGCGCTTGCTAATACAGATGTAATACGTGCGTGCGTTATACTAACAAACGATTCAACAATTATTTGACAGCCGCGCTCTTGAAAATCAGTTAGAAATAAAATTATTAATTATTTGCTCAAATTGGTTCATGTAAATGTAGATAGTGTTTTAATTAAATTAAATGAGACTGGGTATCATTATAAAGGTAATAAATACAAAATAATTTGTTTGCAGTTGACGTTATGGTTCTAAGATCTTTTTCAGATTATGATGGATTAGGTGAACAATTAAGGCTTTTCGCAAGTTACACTTATTAGAAAGTGAAAATGAAATTACGAAAATTATACTAGTAGGTACATAAAATAATGCTGTGGACCTGTGTTAGAAAACTTTCCTTTGTGGTATGCAAGAATCCGGCTCCTTAAAAATCAAATACTTTTAATGTAACAATTATTTGATCACATTAAATTGCCGTAGAAATAAAGATTTCATATTCGTACACACTAACTGATATTAATATTTGCTTTTTCTTTGATATCATCTTAATACAGTCTTATGCAATTAGCATTGTAGCATGTTTCATCATAAAGCTGATTGTCGCATCAAATTCGTCGGTTCATACATCAAGATCATCCTATTAAAGTAAATTTTTACATTTCACATGTAATTTAACTGGGATTACTGATTGTCAGCTCTAAACTGTACTTCAGTTAAGGTAGGACCCCATTTAAAAAAAATTAACGTGAACATAACCTTTAATTATTGTCTTTGACATTTAAAACACAAACAAAAATGTTGATCTGGAGACGATCATACATGATCGGCATGGAAATCGTTAACGATCGATGAGATTCGTGTAATTGTTTCAAGGCAAATGCTTCAAAGCACTCGTGGATCATTTTAAAATATTAGCATTATAAGATCCCTATGTTCCGTCTTCCCAGGGACACACGGTACTCTTCGGCCACCCCTACAACACTTAAAATCATAGATCCTGGACACCACGCAGGAATAAGAATTGCGACCGGAGCCTTCTGCACAAGCCCAAGCCAAAGCATACTAGTAGAAGCAGGAGAGCCACCTCTACGAATTCGGAGAAACAATGCAATATTAGCTTATGCAGTCAAAATAGCCGCCTATCCCAAAAATCCTGCCCATAAATACGTCCATAAAAGATCGACTGATAGATACACCTGCAAACAATTCCTTAAAGCATTTCAACACCCGTTTACAACACCTACAAACCAAATAGAGCGTCAATTTCCCACAAATTCAAACACTCACTCTATCTCTCCGCCGAAAATAATATTGGACCTATCCAGATATCCAAAACATGACACACACCCAGAAATCTTTAAATCAAAATATTATGAAATTATAAACTCAATGGAAAACTACAAACACATTTTCACCGACCGACGCCTCCAAAATGGGAAATGCTACTGGGACAGCCTATGTTTATGAAGACACGTGTCACAAATACCGCCTACCAGACGAAACCACCATATTTACAGCAGAAGCTTACAGTATCCAAAGGAGTCTCGCACGAATATCAAGCAGCACAGACAACAAATTCATAATTCAATCAGATTCACTAAGTGTACTCACCAGTTTACGAAACACATCCACCCATCCAACGATAATAGAAATTCAAGAGTTGTTACAAAATCTACTAAACGACAACAAAGATATATATCTAATGTGGATACCACATACCGCATAAAAGGTAATGAAACAGCTGATCAAGCAGCAAAATCAGCTACAGAAGAGGTAAATATAACAACAGAAAGCCAATACTATCAAGATGCTAAACTGACCATAAAGAAAATTATTTTGGAACAATGGCAAAGTGAATGGAACAACACCAACAATAACAAACTCAGAACAATAAAACCAACAACTAAACCATGGACCTCTCCCGTAACTTCGTCAACAACAAGTGATACTAACAAGGCTAAGAATAGGGCATTCCCGGATTACCCACTCACACTTAATCCGATGAGAAGATCCACAAATATGTGCCACCTGCAATACCAGAATCACCATCGAACACCTAATAATCCACTGCACAAACTTCGACCAGGAGAGAAGAACTGCCGAAATCACATCAAACAACCTCGCGAAAATATTAAACAACGACAACGCCAACACAGCAAAAGTCTTACACTATATGCAACTTACAGGACTCATAAATAAAATATAATTATCTACTGTACCGGGGCTAATAACCTATGTAGTTGATGCCCGAAATCATTGAATTAAAAAAAAAATTATGCTAAACATTTATTAGAACAAAATCAGACATTGTCTTCTAATACAATTAAATTTTTACATTTTCTGATAACAAACATAAATTAAATATTTTGGAAGCTTTTGAAATTTATAAACATACAAAAAACAATACAGGGTGTTTCTTAAATCGCGGACAAGGAGAGCACCACGCGATTCTCCTGTTAAAACGTGGTGAAAAAAGTCTAAGCAATTTTGTCCTAATGTATTTAGTTTCAGAGTTATTCGCATTTTAAGAAATTAAAATTTGGCAACATTGCATGCTTGCACCGATTTATATTTTAAATGTGTGCTGCTTTAATGAATTATTACGAACAAGTTTCCTAGGTAATAAACTGTATACCAATAAACTGAAGTCAAAGCTGGTGTGATACATTTATTTAGTTATTTTAAAAATGAGTACAATAGTAAATTTTTATTTAATAATTGTTTTTAAAATGAGCGCCCCATTCTCAATACACTTTGTTGCTCGTCGAATTAAGCTTCCTTAAATATTTTGAAGCATATTATTGTCACTAACGGTTGCAGCTGCTTGGTTAATTCTTAGAATCAATTCATTTTCGTTTCTAACTGGCGTTTGATAGACAATTTCTTTGATATATCCCAAAAAAATGAAATCCAGTGGAGTTAGATCCGGTGATCTAGGAGGCCATGCAGTAGGTCCTCCACGTCCAATCTATCGTCTTTGATAATTCGTATCAAACCACTCTCTTGCCTGGATACCCCAGTGTGCTGGAGCTCCATCCATCTGGTACCACATATCCCTACGAACTGCTAAAGGTATATCATCCAATAACTTGAATAAATCATTTATTAAAAAATGCACGTAATTTTCGGCATGTAAACGACGTGGAAGAATATGTGGCCCAATTAAAAAATTTCCAATTATCCCATCCCAAACGTTAACACTAAAACGCACTTGATGGTTTCGTTAATGTTTTGCGTGAGGATTGTCATAAACCCAATTGTGTCTGTTGTGGGTGTTAAATATTCCATCTCGAGTAAATGTAGCCTCGTCGGTCCATAAGATGTTTCTTAAAAAGTTAGGGTTTCGTTCATGCTGATTTAGCAACCATTGGCAATACCGCATACGTGCTGGAAAATCTTCCGGTAATAGCCCTTGTACTTTTTGTATGTGATAAGGATGTAAACCATCATCTTTAAGTATTCTGAATACAGTAGTATTGCTTACATTAAAGAGGCGTGCAGTACCTCTCATACTAGTTCCAGATGCGTTTTCGAATGTTTGCAATATGTCTTCTTCCAACTGCAGAATTCTTACACCTCGTGGACGACCACGATCTGCTGTTTCATTAGGTACGAGATATCCAGTTTCTCTCATTCTTCGGTCCAGTCGTCGTATACCATTTGCATGTGGATGGCGTCTATTAGGATAACGATCACGGTAAAGACGTATAGCTATATTAAAATTACCATGAGATTCACCCAACATCAAGTACATATCTGCATATTCATTCAAAGTATACTCCATGGTATAAACAGGGAAACGGTTATAAGAACTCAACAAGAAAGAAAAATTAACACGTGGCTAGCACCGCAAGATCATCTGCATACGCTACTACTTGTGTGGATTTATTGATGATTGTTCCTTTAAGGTTGCACTCTTGGACTATTGCATCCAATGCTGCGTTAAATAATGTTGTTGACAGCCTATCTCCCTGTCTTACCCCTAAGTTAATTTCAAAATTTTCGGTTTCTCTCTCATCTGTCATATCAAACGTCATCTACTCCGAGAGAGGAAGATCTAATTGATCTAGGTCAAGAAACCTCTCATGCTTCGACTGTTGAAGGAAGGCGGAGAGTATCTTTTTCACAGGTACCTTCGTTGTCTGAGGTACGCCCTACTTCAAGGGTTTCCGATAGGTTACGATCTATGAATTTCGGAAGTCCGGTGAACAACGAGGCCTCTCGGACCAATTGTTCTTCGTTATCTACGACTAGGGAAGATTCCTTTCGTATTCGACCTTGTCAGATTAGCAGTTTGCCAATTAGCAAGTGGAACTTGCATTATGATGGGGAATCCGCAAGTTTGAGTAGTCTCCTGTTACGTGTAGAAGAGCTTCGTGTAGCTAGCGGATTTTCGAAGGAACAGTTGTTCAATGCTGCCGTGGAGATCTTCAGTAGGGATGCACTTCAATGGTTTAGGGCTTCTCGCCATTCGATACGAATTAGTGGCACAACTGAAGCCGACTTTTCCGTCTCATGCTTATGAATCAAGTCTTTGGGACGAGATCCGCAATCGTACACAGCATGTTTCTGAAAAAGTAACCATTTGGGTGTTTGCGGTCTTATAATTTTATTTTTAAGGGGTGATTAACCACCTTAAAAGAAGGTGATTAAACCTAAAAGTCCTTAACAAAAGTTGCATCATAAGAGAGATATGATTTTTTTTAACAATTTTTGACAATTAACTTTTTTATTTTATTTACACCAGTTGTTCTAAGTTATCGCCCTGTTGTTGAACACAAAGTCTCGCTCGACGTATCCATGAATCGGCATAACTTGCAAGCCCTAGGTCTTGCCGTCGAATTGTCGTCGCAGCTGCTTCAACACGGTTACGAAGATCTTCCAAGTCAAGTATGTATATTTATAACACGTATATCCACGAATTTGTTATTAAGTAGGCTGCTGTCAGTAATTTTTCCCATCTGTGAAGTTATTTCATCTGTTTTCACTACACTGTTGGTTTTCCTTAAATTGTTGTGATAATTTTGCTAAAGAAAGTAATCACGAATGGCTCATCGCACTAATAATGAATACGTCGACATGTTGTTAATTTATGGGGAAGCACACCAAAATTCTGTCGCTGCAAGCCGATTGTACTATGAGCGGTTTCCTAACAGAGTAACGCCTATTCCACAAACATTTACTGCCCTAGTACTCCGTGCAAGAGAAAATGGCGTGGTGGACCTGGCCGACATCGACGAATTTTGCATGCCGAAGAAGAAGTATTAAACCTAGCTGAAGAAGATCCTTCTACTAGTACTCGAAGAATATCTCGCCAAGTAGGTGTCTCAAATCAGATTGTCTGGCGAACACTGCGGGAGAATCAGTTGTACCCTTTCCATTTCCAAAAAGTGCAAGCTTTGCAACCTCAAGATCATCCTCTTCGTGTGCAATTTTGCAGAAGGTTTCTACGAAAACATGCTGAAAATCCAAATTTTTCCTCCTTTGTATTAGCGACTGATGAAGCAACTTTTACACGCAACGGCATAAATAACTGTCGTAATAGTCATCTCTGGGCGGCCGAAAATCCACATGCTGTTCGTCGCAATCATTTTCAGCACAGATTTTCGATAAACGTTTGGGCTGGACTGGTTAACGGCCAGCTTGTTGGCCCTTTTGTGCTTCCACATCAATTAACAGGAAATGACTATTTATTATTTTTGCAAAATCATTTGCAAGAACTTTTAGAAGAGGTTCCTTTGGATGTACAGTCAGCGACAAATGTTTTCACCAGTATGATACCACTGAACACGTTTTTCTGAGAAATATAAGAGGTACCACAACGTCGTTCGTATTGTTTTATATAGGTATGTTGGTAACACTGTTAACAACAAGATGAAATGAAATATAGAAATGTGTTATATTTCTCAGTAAAGCGGGTTACAGTGGTACAAGACTGGTGAAAACATTAGTCGCTGACTGTACGTCGACAAATGTGGTTTTTACAAGATGGCGTAACCCCCATTTTAATCGTTTAGTTCGGCAGCATTTGAACATTGCATTTGAAAACAAATGGATTGGTCGAGGTGGTCCTGTTCCGTGGCCTCCACGGTCACCCGATTTGACACCCCTAAATTTTTATTTATGCGGCCTTATGAAGAGTATGGTATACACCAATGAAATACTTGACTTGGAAGATCTTCGTAACCGTGTTGAAGCAGCTGCGACGACAATTCGACGGCAAGACCTAAGGCTTGCAAGTTATGCCGATTCATGGATACGTCGAGCGAGACTTTGTGTTCAACAACAGGGCGATAACTTCGAACAACTGGTGTAAATAAAATAAAAAAGTTAATTGTTAAAAATTGTTAAAAAAATCATATCTCTCTTATGATGCAACTTTTGTTAAGGACTTTTAGGTTTAATCACCTTCTTTTAAGGTGGTTAATCACCCCTTAAAATTAAAATTATAAGACCGCAAACACCCTGTAGTCCGATTATGGAAAATTTATTTTTGCGTTTACCGACGTTACCTTCAGAACCAACTAGGCTGCAGATCATCCGGAAGAATCTACAACCTTGATTTACGACACAGTTGGCCTTATGTCCTATTTATTCTTTGGCCGAGTTAAAGAGAGTTTGTAGGGCGATTGAAGACGCACAGTTAGCGGCTAAGAAGTTTACGAGTCCTGCCCTGGACCTCTGTGGATCTCTGTTAGAGCTGGACCTGGGTGTCAAGAATCGTCTTGCAAGACCGTACACTTGTGTCGTGGAGGAATCCACTCAGTCGTTTGAGGCCCCTGTTCGGGAAGTTGTTGCGGAAGTTGCTGTTTCGTCTGTCAAATGCTGAAATTGTTCCCAGTCTGGTCATCGGTTGAGTCAATGTCGAGCCGCTAAGCGTGTACATTGTTTCAAGTGTGGAGCTCCGAATATCACTACCCGTACTTGTCCCAACTGTTCGGGAAACGGGAACAGGGCACATCAGTAGACCAGGATGTGTGCCTCTGTTCAGAAGTTGCGGTCAATCCTATTTTAGATTACATACTTAGCCATTGTGAAAGAGATAATCGTCCTTATCTTAGCATTGATATTTTAGGCATTCCGTTGAAAGGGTTGTTGGACACTGGAGCGTCTAGGACTATTTTAGGTGCTTCTAGTTGGAGATTGATCCAGTCGTTAGGTGTAGAGGTTATGTTGCCTGCTACAACTCATTGTACCTTAGCCAACAATGATGTGTGTATGGTTTTAGGAACGGTGACACTTCCTGTGAGATTAGAGGAGACAAGATGGTTTCGATGTTATTAGTACCGGAACTTACCCATCCTTTGATTTTAGGTATCGATTTTTAGATTCTTATGGGAATCATTCCGGATTTGAACAAAGGATGTTGGTCTTTTCATACCGAAGCTGTTAGTCACCCTACCGTTAGTGCTATTCTAGCAAATATATTTTATTTGCCGAACAACTTAGTCGTTTGGATAACCTTGCCGACAGATATTTTGATCGCATGGGAAACAAGTTGGAATGTACTGATCTGATTTCTCACAAAAATCATAACGACCGCTTCTCCAGTACGCCAATGAGCTTATAGGGTTTCTCCTGCGATTCAAGAGAAAATCAACGAGGACGTCCAGAAGATGTTAAAAGATTTTATTGAGCCTTCTACAAGTCCATGGCCTTCACCTGTCTTTATGGTTTCGAAGAAAGATGGTACTTACTCAGATTTTGCGTTGACTATCGTCAACTTAATAAAGTCACGCAAAGAGATGCTTACCCTTTACCTTTTCTTTCAACCATCCTCGATTGTCTGAGGAACGCTAAGTTCCTTACGTCTTTGGATGTCAAATCTGCCTATTGGCAAGTTTCCGTTGTGGAAGCAACAAGATACCTTTCACAGCATTTATTATTCTAGGCCGAGGTCTTTTCCAGTTTAAACGCATGCCGTTCGGGTTATCCAACAGTCCTGCAATGTGGCAGAGATTTATCGATCGTGTTCTTGGTCTGGAGCCACATGTTTTTGTTTATCACGGCGAAGATATTATTCAACGTCTGACCAAGGCAGATCTGACCTTATCGCGGGAAAAGTGTAGGATGTGTTCTGTTCTGAAGTATCCCAATTTTAAGTTGCCTTTCATAGTTCAGACGGACGCGTCAGGATATGGATTAGCAGCCGTTTTATCTCGATAGGATGAAGATACAGAGAGTGTCATCTGCTATATCAATCGATCCTTGAGTACAGCAGAGAAAAGGTATTCGACTACTGAACGGAAAGGTCTGGTGGTTATTTGGGCCATTGAGAAGCTACATCCTTACCTGGAAGGTTACAAGTTTTCTGTCATTATGGACCATTATTCGTTAGTATGGTTGCATAATTTAAAGGAACCTTCGGGTAGATTAACTCGATGGATTTTACGCCTTCAGCAGTTCGTTTTTACAATTCATCATCGTAAAGGAAAGGATAATGTTGTGCCAGATCTTCTGTCTCGTTCCATACCAGATATTAACCCTGTCGATGTTCTGGATAATGTAGAGCTCCTGTTGTAACTGATCGTTGGTACCGGAAAATGTTTAAGTTGGATCAAGCCTTACGATGTCCACAGTGGAGGGTCGAGGGTAACGTCTTGTATAAATATGTTAAATGTTCCTTTCCTCGGCTTAGGAAAGCCACAGATTTTTCGAAAACTGTTGTGCCGAAAGCACAACGTCGAGACATTACAAATGAATGACTCTACCGAGGGATGTCATGCAGGAATTTTTAAAACTTACAAAAAAGATACAAGACCGTTACTGTTAGCCCAAGATGCGTGCTGACGTCACTAACTACATTCGACATTGTACAATCTGTCGCTCGAAATCCGACCAAAGACCAACTCCAGGATTACTAGCAAGGTATTCTACCGTTCAGAAGCCATGGCAAACGATAAGTGTGGATTTATGTGGACCATTACCTAGATCAAGTAAAGGGTACAGTTATATTTTGGTAATATCCGACTATTCTACAAAATACTATACTTACCGTTTTGATTCCGTTGCGTAACGCTACTGCTTCTGCTGTAACTCAGGCAGTGGAAGAACATATTTTTAGTTTATAGTACGCCTCAAATCTTGATTTGTGATAGCGGAGCCCAATTTAGATCTGGAGAATTCAATCGTTTGTGTGAAGATTATCATGTGAAGATCAACTTTACGCCTTATTATCATCCCCAAGCTAATCCTGCTGAGCGTGTGAATCGAGTGGTTAAAACCATGTTGAGTTCTTATTAACCGATAATCACAAGAATTGGCATAAATTTCTTCCTAAGGTTGGTTGTGCCTTAAGGACAGCAGTTAATGAAGCTACGGGTATTATGCCTTTCCTTGCGAAATTTAGTAGAGAACATGTCTTCAGTCGAAATCAATCAATTTCGATCCTAATGAACCTTCTGATAGAAAGCAAAATTTTGCGAAATTGTATAAGGAGATTTAGAAACGTTTGGCTGCCGCACATGCTCGTGCGAAAAACCGTTATAATTTACGTCGCCGAACTGTTGAGTTTACTGTGGGTTCAAAGGCTTATCGTTGAAATTATGTGTTGTCTGATGCAACTAAGAATTTCACCCGGAAACTAGCTCCTCGTTATGTTGGACCTTTTCTTATTAAACGTAAGTTAAGTTACTTATGAACTGATGGACGAAGGTTGTAATTCAAAAGGGACCTGGCATGTTAATGATATTAAGGAGCATCCACCAGATTTTGAAGATGTCGCTTATTGTCGCCTTGTTGATGAAGATCCTGATTTTCCTTTCGGTTAGCGACATTTGTTTCTTTACTAGGGTGGTTGGTTGGGCGTTTGGTGGGTCACTTGGGGAGGGGTTGTGTGGAATCTTCTTCCCTTAACACTTTTCTCCCCGCCGGTACCCACCAGACTGTCTCTTTCTGGCGTTTCATCTGGTCAATGTTGGTGCTTTGGTGTTGATATATGATTTCGTTTTGGAGTTTGTGAGTAGTGGTTAGGATAAAATTAAAAACTATTCTCCAAATGGGATAAGGTAGTAAAATTAAATAAAATTAACTCCTAGTCAATTTCATGAATTTTAATAAAGGTTTAAAGGAAAAAATTGTGTTACATGTTTCGAAATGTTCATCATGAGGCATCTTAAAAACTAAAGAGAACATTCATAAGACTACCTTTACCGTTTAAATGGAGAATCTCAAAATCAGTATTAACATTAAAAAGTATTTTCAAAATCTTGACCTTTCGTATAATTATTAAAATAATGAAGAAATCTTGGTTTTTTTAGGTCAATAAAAACAACAAATTTAAATTTAAGGTTTAATTAGCGACGTTTCGGTTCATTAAAGAAACCATTTTCAAGCATCAAAAAATATATAAAAAATTATTAAATTATGGAATCCATAATTCAAAAAACATGACATAAACCTAAAAATAGAAACGATGTCTAGAAAAAAGAAATTACAAAAGTGTGATTATAAACTTACATGTAACATGTTGTAAAACAACAGCATCAAAAAATACACATAGCAATTAAGGCAGCAATAAAATGAAATGATAATGCTTCATTTTAAAGTTAATGAAACACTTAAACATCTTGGATGGTATTTGAAATAAACTTTTTTAAAAAAGAATTAACACAGAACCATTGAAGGTCAAGAATGATCAGCCATTTTAACAATAATAAAATAGTCACAATGACAACCAAATAAAAGTTAGAAAATAACAATTCCCCAAAAATATTGAAATTATACAGTGACAATGCAAATAAATGTAATGTGTAATAATTTTTAATATTAGATAATGAAAACAAATCTACAAAATATTGAAATAAATTTTACTTAAGTTATTAATATCAGTACGGAAATTGACAGCGTTTGTATTTCTTTTGATGTTAACCATTTCTAAAAATAATCTTTTGTTAAATTTGCTTCAGTATCTAAAATCTTTATGCTATTATAATCAAAGTTAAACGAGTGACCAGTATTACAACAATGGTCACACAAAGCAGTGTCCGTTTTCTTATTTTTAACAGAGAGAGCATGGTTACTAATACGTTTGTGCAAATACTGCTTTGTTTGACCAATATAGCAAGCATGGCAATCGTTGCAATCAATTTTATAAACAACATTTGATATGTTAGTTTTAGGGGTGACAGCTTTTAAATTTGAGAAAAATTGACTTGAAGAGTTTATATTTTTAAAAGCAATTTTAAAATTATATATGCTTAGTATAGTAGTGATTTTATGAGAAAAATTAGTATTGATAAAAGGCAAAATGGTATAAAAAACAGGTTCAGATGTAAGATTTTTGTTAGGCTTATAATTATTATATATATGGTGAATTCTTTTTTTTCTCTCTGTTAAAAATAAAAAAACGGACACTGCTTTGTGTGACCATTGTTGTAATACTGGTCACTCGTTTAACTTTGATTATAATAGCATAAAGATTTTAGATACTGAAGCAAACTTACAAAAAAGATTATTTTTAGAAATGGTTAACATTAAAAGAAATACAAACGCTGTCAATTTCCGTACTGATATTAATAACTTAAGTAAAATTTATTTCAATATTTTGTAGATTTGTTTTCATTATCTAATATTAAAAATTATTACACATTACATTTATTTGCATTGTCACTGTATAATTTCAATATTTTTGGGGAATTGTTATTTTCTAACTTTTATTTGGTTGTCATTGTGACTATTTTATTATTGTTAAAATGGCTGATCATTCTTGACCTTCAATGGTTCTGTGTTAATTCTTTTTTAAAAAAGTTTATTTCAAATACCATCCAAGATGTTTAAGTGTTTCATTAACTTTAAAATGAAGCATTATAATTTCATTTTATTGCTGCCTTAATTGGTATCCGTATTTTTTGATGCTGTTGTTTTACAACATGTTACATGTAAGTTTATAATCACACTTTTATAATTTCTTTTTTCTTCAAGCGTATCATAATATCCGTATTGTTGTACAGAACTGGCTATGTAGAAGGAAGGCATTTTCTTAGTAGTCAAAAAATGAAAAATAATGTTACTAGTACAATAATGTGTTTACGTATCCATGGCAACGGCAGTATTTTAACCGTAGCTCCGCCCCCAAGGATGGTCGAGGGGAGAGCGTTGTCCTGTAGAAATGACTTTTTAGGAAATATTTATTTACAGCAACAGAATATTTTTACACTTGAAGAAAAAATAGTATATATTATTCGGAGTAGAACGTCTTATTTGTGTTTCGCCCACTTGCACAGCCTCGGCGCGTGCGCCTCGGCCGCAATATGAGCTCAACACAAAAAGAACTCTTTCTACTCCTAATAATATAATATACTATTTTCTAGACATCGTTTCTATTTTTAGGTTTATGTCATGTTTTTTGAATTATGGATTTAATAATTTTTTATATATTTTTTGATGCTTGAAAATGGTTTCTTTAATGAACCGAAACGTCGCTAATTAAACCTTAAATTTAAATTTGTTGTTTTTATTGACCTAAAAAAACCAAGATGTCTTCATTATTTTAATTAACATTAAAGGAATGATGGTTAAATAAAACATGACTAGCAAAAGCCGATTTAGAAAAAGGAGAAGATAAAGTAATATTATTATTTTTAATTAAACTGTTGTGTTCAGATAAACGTTTTTTCAAATTTCTACCAGTCTGACCTATGTAGAAGGATGCGGACAGGAACCACAATTAAGTTTGTAAATACCAGCTCTCTCTATAATAGGGATAATATCTTTATTATTGACTAAAAGATTTTTAAGATTGGAAGGGGAAGAAAAAGAAATATTAATATTAAATTTCTTAAGAAGGGTTATGTTTTAAACCTAAATTGAGAATATCTAATTTTTACTATTAAACGAAACTTGGCTGAGGTTCAAAGATCTTGGATGAAATGTGAAAGAAGAAAAATTATTAGATTTTTTTTAAAAATAGACTTTGATAATTTATTGACATTTTCAAGCTTTACTCTGTTAAAATTCATAATTATAGAAATATAAATATCAAATAAAATATCGATTTTAACTGGAATAACAATATTTATTTTGCTTTATACAATGTGCCATTGTCAAAAGCATATAAGATATTTAATAACAAATGCAAAATGATTTATACAGTAACTGCTTGATTCTATTATTTTAACACTGCGTGAAGCAGTTGGCCGCAGTCAACCCGTCGGAGGTCAGTCGCTTATCAGTGTTTTTAAAAGATATCTATTCGAAAATCTTCAGTAAAGGAGAATCTAAGAGTTCAATTTGCTCATTCATTAAAGGTATGTTGTTTTTTGTGTGTTTATAAATTTCAAAAGCTTCCAAAATATTTAATTTATATTTGTTATCAGAAAAGTGCAAAAATTTAATTGTATTATTAGATGTCAATGTGTGATTTTGTTCTAATAAATGTTTAGCGTAATTTGATTTATGTGCATATTTATGTTTGTAACAACGGATATGTTCTTTTTGCCTAATACTGGAATTTCTAATTGTTCGACCTATATAGACTGAATTACAATCTGAACAATTTAAATTATAAATACCTGATTTTAGTAAATCATTAGTTTTGTCTTTAGCATTGAAAATAGTATATAGAATATTTTGATTTGTTTTAAAAATGACTTTATATTTATTTGTATTATTTATAATTTTAGCAATATTTTCTGAAATATTACCAAAATATGGAATTGAAACGTATTTTAGTTTTATCAGATTTATTAATAGAATAAACTTTTTGAATGGTAGCTAATTTATAATGTTTCTTTTTAATTTGATAATTATTCAAATTTTAAATAATAAATATTAAATAAAATATCGATTTCAACGGGAAATAACAAGATTTATTCAAATTTTGGTTAACTTTAAGGTTATTAATCTTACAAAGTAATTTTACAAAGAGATGGTTACCAAAATCGAAAATCCTCAACTTTTTCTTTAATTGGAGATCCAATGAGGGTCCATTCTAAGTGATGGATTTTATTACTAAGAAAAAGATGGAGAGAATAAGGTTGAGAATTTAAGCAACCTCTTTGTTTATACCATTTCTTGATTTCGGTGGAAAGCCAAATGCGTTGACCTGCTTTGATGGCAAGATGAGATTGATAAGAATTGTTGGATTTCACGTTAAAGTAATTTGGAACCAATTTTTCTTTACGACACGTCGAGTTAAACCAGATTTATTGAAAACGGTGAATAAGATTTGCTTGACTGGCTAGGTTAAAATTAAACACTGGTTGAGCCATTTCTTCTCCAAATGGGATAAGGTCGTAAAATTAAATAAAATTAACTCCTAGTCAATCCCATGAATTTTAATAAAGGTTTAAAGGAAAAAATTGTGCTACATGTTTCGAACTAAATATATTATTTATTTCGAACTATATATGTTTTGTTATAGTTGTATTATTGATTTTGTATTTCCCGCTTTTCGGGTTTAGTGGTTTTTAATTTTATATTTCATTTGGTTTGGTTTGGTGATTCTGTTAAATTTTACATTTACCAGATGGTCGTCATTCAATGTGTAACATTTTTAATTTATTCCGATTTTATTCATTCGGTTTTGTATTTATGATGGAGTTTGCTCCTATAATTAGTACCTTTTTATACGATATTTTCTAGTTTTTTCAATGCTTAATGTGCGTTTTTCAAAGTTTTAATTATTAATTTTCCCATTTATTGGTAAGTTATAAATTTTTAATTTTGTAATTGGAACTTCATTAATTGAATTATTCTCTTCAGTTTTTAAGATGCCTGATGATTGTTGTGTTTTGTAGAGAAAGTTTATATTGATATAAATGAAACACAATTTCTTATTAACCAAACTTTAATAATGCATGGTCCGGTTAACACTAACTTTTCCATCAACTTACTTTTAATCGAACTTGCGCTTTTGAAGCGATGTATCGCGCAAGTTCGTCAAATATGAAAACCAATATAACGTACAATATACTACATCTCCCTCCTTTACTTAAAAGTAAAGTTACCAAAACCAAATTTTTATTTGTACTTAAGTAATTCCGGAGGTTTAACTAATCTACCAAATTGAGTAACAGTGTTTCTATAGGTACAGGGTTCATTTTCCTTAAACAAACTATTATCTAAATCTAACCCATCATCACTCACATAAATTACATCTGTATCACTAACTAAAGTTTTATCCTAAGGGTTCTAAAGAAATAAATTTTCGATTCCTATCAATAACATTTCCCTTTTCTAATTGTATTTTATATGACCTAGGATTTGCATTCCTTCTAATAATCACACCCTTATGCCATTCTTTTCCTCTCTGTACTCTAACGTTTTGATCTGCGTCTAAACTTTTTAATGGTTTTGAACGCAAATCATAGTACTATTTTCGTTTGTTTTGCTTAGCACCTAGAATGTTCTTAACATTATCTAAATTTATTGTTTTCGGAGTTAGCTTTTCGTCGGTGGTTGGTAAAATACCTCTCAGACCTCACAGGCAAGATGTTTCACGTGGGAAATTTTTGCAACGTGTTTATGAATTAAGAGAGAAATCGTCATTTTTCTAGAAGAGGAATACCGACTAGAAGCCGAGATGTTTTGAGATGATTTATTTGTCATGAAATTGAGTTACTTGGTCGACATAATACCTTGTTTATTCAACTCCAAGGAGCAAAAACATATGTTGGATACGAGTGATAAAGTTAATGATTTTTTGTAAAAAAGTGGCATTGTGGAGCAGAAATTTAAAGCAAAAAACCTAGAAATGTTTGCAAATGTGGATGAATGTATTAAAACTTACAAGTCTGAAGAACAACATGTGAAAGTTGTTTTTGTAACCACTGAAAGTCATTTAGCTTTACTGGAAAAGAATTTTAAAAAGTATTTTCTTGTTCACGAGAACTTGGTAGCAAGTTACGAGTGGGTTAGGGACCCATTTCAAAATACTCCCGAAGGTCTCTCAACTGCCGAAGAAGAAATCTTCATAGATTTCACGGCAAGTAGCGAAATGAAAAGATAATTTAGTAATAAATCACTTTTTGAATTTTGGGCAGGGGTGGATGATGAGTTTTCTGCACTGAAAATAAGAGCATTTCGTATACTATTACCATTTTCAACATCCTACCTTTGCGAAACCGAATTTTTTTCGGGTGGCTGCTTTGAAGACAAAATATAGATCTCGGCTGAATATAGAAAATGATCGCAGGGTCTCAATTTCTAATACCAAACCTTCTTTCGAAAAATTTTGTTGTGCAAGACGGACCCAAGGAAGTCACTAATAATTATTAAATTTGTTTTTAATTTAGTACTGGGAAGTTAATTTATTATTAAATACATTGTGCAGTACTGATACAATCCTATTTATAAGTGTATTACGTATATTTTATTTTTTATTATGTGAGAATGTATTCTGTTTTGTTTGCATTTCAGTAAATTAAATAATTTTTTAATACCGTTTTTTCTTGTTTTTCGATATTCTCGCGCCTCTTCTTTAGTGTTATCACGCCTCCCTAGAAAGGGCGCGCCCCACAGTTTGAGAACCGGTGCAGGGCAGATGTGGGGTTTGTGATAAAATTCAATTGTGTCCCTTGTGGAAATTGTGGGCGAATCAAGTTGTGGGCGGGGGATTGTGCCCACAGTAGGGATTGTGTCCATGTAGGAGATATGTCCAATGTGGGGATTGTGGGCAAAACGAAATGTCGGCATTGTGTCCAATGTGGGGATTGTGTCAACGTGGGGGTTGTGTCGATTGTGTCGGTTGATTCGATACTTCGAGTATAGAAACGGGATCGGCGTTTTCGGTTGATGTATCTCGATTTGTTTGTTGATATAGTAAATCCTTACACGTTGAGTGCCAATTTAAATATCAGGCATTGTTGAGCAGCCGAGCACTGTTTCGAGTATATTGTTCCATCCATAACTACCGAATAAAAAACGGTAAACAAAAAACCAAGATATGAAAATACGTGTAATTTAACTACCCAAGAAGCCACCTTAAAACTGTGGACATACTTGAAACGCCGACGTTGTACTGACCCGTTTAGTAAACCATGCCGCATGGCTCACACGTTGAGCCATCGGCTTCCGGCGGAAATCCGCATGACACATACCGTGAGTCATCGGCACTCAACGTGAAGAGTAAACTGTTTTAGACTTTGCCGCAATTACACCGGTTACACTTAAATAATAAGCTTTGCTTGTATCCATGGAAATTAAACTTTTAAGCCACGCTTATTAGTTAAGTGCAACCGGTGCAATTGGGCCATAGTCACTTATAATGGAACTTTATAGTATAGAGCATAAAGGCATCATAACAGCATTAATTGTTTCTTATTTTTGTTTCAGAATATGAAGCTTCGTGGATTTGCATCCTACAGTCTTGGCATATTCGTTACAGTGTTTTCAATAGGTAATCTATTTCTGAATTTACTTTTGCGTTATCCTACGTTTTCCTTTCACAATTTTACTTCAATTTTAAAAGATCTGACAACACGACTATCTTAAAAAACTCGTCAGTTGCATTGTTGAAACTTCTTTGTCTCCTTTCAGGACATCGCGACGGCGATAGGTGAAAAGGACATTTTTAAATTTTCAAATTTACATTTTTAGTTTCAGTTGAATTTACTCATCCGTGTTTGCTGGTGAGTGGTGATGGTGCTGTTTTCGCAATTTGTTTATGATTTATGTGTGAAAAAGTGCTAAAAGAAGTTGTAAGTAATTCAAAGAGCACGTGGCATCTTGCAATACAGAATTTGAATTATGTGTGAATAATGTGATTAAAGTTCATTATTACTTATTTGTTTCTAGTGTGCAACAAACTATTGACATGACTAATAACTTTATAGCTAATTTAGCTTTTCCCAATGTTAATATGTATACAGGGTAGGTATTAAAGATTGGACCAAAGCCGTAGCGCCCAAACGCTTTGAGATATTAATTTGAAATTTGGAACACTTCAATACGACATCACATCGCATACTTTACAGTATAGAAAAAATTTCTTTGACTCATACTTTCGGAGTCCGGCCGCCATCCTGAATTTTCTTAAATGGTAATAGGGGTAACGCAATACATCCTTAGAAAGCTTGATTATTTTTCTTTCTAGTCATGGTAAATTAATAAGGGGTTACATAAGAAAATAATGCAAAAAATTAGAAAACAATTTGCCGTAGGTATGCTCAGACGGCTATTATGGTATGCTTTAAATCTAGGTAGCTCTGCATTAACACAATGTCAAAATTAAACAAAAAACAAAATAAACAAACAATGAATAAACACAGTACCTACTAAAATTAAACAAACAATTTTAAAAGTTAAAAAACAAATACCATGTGATTGTTAAAACTATGGTATCAAAAAACTGCTTAAATTCACAAAATATGTTCAAACTGTTTTCTATCACCATACCCAATCAGTTTCTGTCAACCAATCCATGTTTAACAAAATTCAGATAGTTAAATTTTTACGAAAAGTATGACAATGTAGGCTATAGTTGGGGCACGCTAATGGTGCATCTACGTCATCAATCGCATTTTCTGGTAATTTTGTAGTAGCAATCTTGAAACAGTATAAAACTAATTTTTTTGCGAATTACGTAGGTATTAAAAGTATGCTTTTTATAACCCTATAGAATGTTATTTTACAGTCGTTATTTTTATTAATTAGTTCTATTCATATATTATTCCTGCAAAAAATAAAAACGTTTACTAATTAGTATTTTTTTCGTTCTATAAGTTGCTATTCTAGCACCATGATCATTGTTGTTTTTTTTATTGTGTGTATATTGCTCAAACGTCACTCTGACAGTTTGAGAAACACATTAAAGCAAATGACGTTTTAAGAAACAATAAATAAATATAAACAGAGTAATTCATGACGTCATGGACGCCATTAAAAAATTGATGACGTAGATGCACCTTTAGCGTGACCCGACTATACCTACTGTCATCTGCTAAACAATTACTGATTGATTTTTTTGTTTAATTTTGAAGCTCTGTTAAAGCAAAGCCACCTAGAATTAAAGTATACAATAAAGAGCCATCTGAACATGCGGCAAATTGTTTTCTATTTTTTTTGCATTATTTTCTTATGTAACCCCATAATAATTTACCACAATTAGAAAGAGAAAAAATTAAGCTTTCTAATGATGTATTGCCTTACCCCTATTCCTATTTAAGAAATTTCAAGATGGCGACCGGACTCCGAAAGTATGAGGCAAAGAAAAATTTTCAGTAGTGTAAAATATGCAAAGTAATGTTGTATTGAAGTGTTCCAAATTTCAAATTAATATCTCAAAGCGTTTGAGCGCTAGGACTTTGGTCCAATCTTTAATAGCTACCCGTACTGAAATTTATTATTATTACATCGTTACAGGTCCACAATTATTCAACCGACCCGGAATTAGATGCATTATTTATTAGAACCAGAACTTATATTACAAAAATGATTCCTTTAGAGAAACCACTAATTTTCCTTGCATTTATGATTAATACGTTTTACGCGAAACGGTCACGTGATTTTGTGTACATTCAGGCCATCCTTACGGCAAATAAAGGGATCGTGAGTTTCTCATTGCTTTCATATTTTTCTCAAGATGAATACCCTCATGGGTGTGTGCTTAAACTTGCTCAGGTGAGTGACGTGCCGTGATGTCACTTTGAAGCATTTCAACATTGTATATCTCGTCTAGTATACTTGTGCGCTTGCACTTTGCAATCCAATGTATGATGTTACAGGTTAGCTGCTGAGAAATGAGAAGAGTCGGAATTTCGTGTCGGCAAACTTAGGAGTGTGGGGGTGGTCATACATTAAAGAGAAAAGGCGTTTTGTAACTACTGTATTTCACTTTGAGAATTCAGATGCGAAACTGATACTGCTACTTTAATACAATAAAGGTAAAGATAATGTAGTAGCCGATGCTCTTCCTCGAATAGAAATAAACACCCATGAAACAGTACCTGACGACGATGACTTAGACCGGCTCCCCATTTTGCCCCCTGACAGAAAATATTTCCTTGGATGATGTCGAAAATCTCGAGAGTAACACACAACATACAGCAATAAAAGTCTAAATTTTGTAATAATTAGTGATTAAACAATGTCAAAAAATTGTCATGATTAATTTCATCACGATAATCCGGATCTTTTTGTGTTGAAAGAGAATATCAAAGTTGTCCAGGAATAAAATCATTTGCATTGCCAGCATGCAATATAATAACGAGAGATCAATAAAAAAATCAACTAGGGTAGGCTGTGAAATTGATTTATTTTGGTACTTTAGCCACATCCATAGAATAACATTTTATAACGTTTGTAATTTGACATTTTTATTGTAAACAAAGTTTATAACCTTAAATTGAAACTTGAAATTTTCTCACCAAATCAAATAAAAAACTTAAAAACTTAAGCCCGTATGACACGGTGTTAAATTTGAAACAAAATTTGCGTGTAAATTGGCACGTAATTAAATTTTCATATCAGAAATGTCATTCTGTGGATGTGGCTACAGTACCAATTTAAAATAATTCAATTTCACAGCCTACCCTAGTTGGTTTTTTTATTGATCTGTTGTTATATCTTTAAAAAATAATACTGTAAAAATTGCCGTACTTACACATTATGATCAAATTTCTTACTTTCTAATATCCATGTTTCATCGAGAAACACAAATTGCCATGGATTACCAGCATTCAGGTTCAAAATGTAACTTTTTAAAAACTGAAGTCTGGTAAAAGCTACATGGTCCAATTCCATAAGGCCTCGTGGATCATTCTTCCATTGGAATTCGATGCCTTTCAACACAATTCTTAAAGAACTCCACCATTCGTCCAGAATATACCTTTTTTTTAATATAGGTATGATGATAGTGAAGTTACTGTTATGTGTTGTTCTGTAATCATGAACTCCCATTGCAGAACTACGTAAACTCAACAAACTCGATTTTTAGTTAGTAGTTTTGTAAAGTGCGTACACACCATCTCGTATTTCCACTTGTGCTCCATTTATATCACACACAGATTTCTTTCTTTGGACTACGGACTGATTATTTATCACAAGCTACGATACGCCGCTCAAAGTTTTCATGCGCAAATTTAATGCATTTGCAATTCTCTACAAAAATTATAGAATAATAATTTGTAGTCGAATAAAGACATTGTTACTTATCTCTCATACAGCATTCAATGGAATCAGAGAGCCACCGTTAGTACGTTCTCGTTCGAAATAATCTATTAAAGAGACAACGAGTTGTTTGGACTGATTGCTTAAAGGTATCGGCCGGGCGATTCGGCGCCGGGCAATTCGGCGCCGGGCGATCTAACCTGAACACAAACTAAGGTGCCATGTGCACAGACTGCATTGACCATCTCCTTTTCGTGCAAGTTCTTATTTATACATATTTATATATATTACCTGCAAAGAGCAACTAACCTGAACACAGACTAACGGCCATGTGCACAGATTTTCGTACCATGTACACAGACTGTATTGACCATCTCCTTTTCGTGCAAGTTCTTATTTATATATATTACCTGCAAAGAGCAACTAACCTGAACACAGACTAAGGCACCATGTGCACAGATTTTCGTACCATGTACACAAACAAGAAAGATGCAACATGAATATCCCTCAGCTTACCTGCTAACCATTCTTTGTTTTCTTTTATGAGGAATGAAAATCCCTCAGCTTACCTGCTATCCATTTTTGTTTTCTTTTATGAGGAATGAACATCCCTCAGCTTACCCCCTAACCATTTCTTGTTTTCTTTTATGAGGAATGAGCATCCCTTTGTGTTACCATCTTCTTTTTTTTAGCCATCTTTCTATACAGGGTGATTCCTAAGTACGTGTAGAAAATGAAGATGGTGATTCCTGGGCGAAAATTAAAGCTACTTTTTCCTATAAACGCGTATCCTAATATGCTTCCCTGAAGAGTTACGCCTCTTCAAAAATGGAGTCAAAATTTGCTTTTTAGATTTTATCTCAAATTTGGACAAAGAGAGAAAAATAAAAATACATGGACGTGTTCTACTAACAGGAAGGCCCTTTATGGATATTTTCTTTATTCACCTGTATTGTTAGAAGGGGATGAAACTTACAGCCCCTGTTCATTTTTTTATTAGAACTTTTTAATGCACCGGAATTTTTAATTTAAAAACTTGGCATGAGAAAGCCTTATTCATTTAGAAAATTATTTATCTTTTATTTTTATCGTGAAACAAATAGTTTTCGAGTAAAAAATTAAAATCGATTGTAATGTGCGCCTCAGTTTCGTGAGAAATTGTAGTAAATTTCTGAAAAAAAAGTCTAGGTAGGCGGATTTCATTTTTTGTATGCAAACTTACTAACAATTATTATTACTATCAAAAACAACAAACACAAAAAATGAAATCCGCCTACCTAGACTTTTTTTTTCAGAAATTTACTACAATTTCTCCCGAAACTGAGGCACACATTACAATCGATTTTAATTTTTTACCTGAACACAGCCTAAGACGCCTAGTCTATGTTCAGGTTAGATCGCCCGGCGCCGAATTGCCCGGCGACGAATCGCCCGGCGCCGAATGGCCCGGCGTCGAATCGCCCAGCGCCGAATTGCCGGCGCCGAATTGCCGGCGCCAAATTGCCAGCGCCGAACTGCCGGCGCCAAATCGTCCTGCTCCGCGCTGTCACAACTTCAAAATGCACCGCGGCAAATGTAAACGTTTTTAAAATAATACCAACATAACCATATTTTCTTTATTAAATATAACACGATTTGATTCATATTAACAGAATTAAATGAATTTTATGGTTAATACGGCTGTCCAATTTTCGCATAGCTTAAAAATAATTTGCCAACATGTATTGTCATTACATTTTATATTTGGTGTTTCATATTATTGGTACTGTTGGTCATGTGATCTATGACGTATTACCTGTTTCCTCACACCGAGTATTACCTACAGTTTACATGCAATTGTTTAAACCTACATTTTTAAATTAAATTAATTTCACGTTTTGTGGAAGGCTTGTTGCCTGTAAAATATGAATGGACCGTATTAATTTAGAAAAGTTAACTACAATTTCGTTATTGTAACAAATACAGCTAATGGAAATAGTTAATGAAGTGTCCGTCGTAATTTATTGATACACATCTGTTATTCAACCTTTTATTCTTGTTTTACACATACACATATAACTTAAAACGTTCCATGAAAAAATAATACTTATGCTCCGCTGCTGTACTTCTAGCTAAGTAGGAGGGGCCTACCAGCTGTGGTTAGCATCCTGCCTTGCAGCCGCATGTGGCAGTGGCTAGAATACCTTACATACACTACAGTTAAGACAACAAAAAATTTAAAAATATGAAGTTCATTAAATTATAACTTCATTCTAAGATCTGAATTCACATATTTAGTAGTAGAAAAAGTATAGTTGCAACACGTGTGGAATCACTATTCGGCACGCGTGGAACAAACTATCCACTCATGCGGATTATGCTATATTCCAAACTTGTTATAGAATAATATGCATATTATGCTATTTTCTAATTTAAACATCTTATACTGTTTCTGTGGTGCACTTGTTGTGTTTCTTTGACGCTTTTACGCTTTTCTCTATAAATATGTCGTCAATAACAATATATTTTATAGGATATACAAAATAGGCTGCTGCATATTATTCAAGTAACATTTTATTCATTAAACGTTGAAAGGACATTTATTATCGAAATACAATTAGTGTTTATATTACCATGATACCCACAGCAATCTTCAAATTTTGTGTATTGTGATGCATCTCAAATAATTCTTTCATTCTTTCTAATAATATTATGTTAGTCAAAGAATTGTCTGATAAGATATTAGTATTAGAAAAAACCGCAAAATAACTAATGTTTTACAGTTTTTAACCGTGCGGTTCACGGCCTTTTCAAACCTCGATGTTGGCAATATTAAAGGTTGAAGGATTAGTAACACAGGCCTATTTTAAGTATCCCGAATTACTAGGGTTAGATGGAAGAACAGCTTAGTAAAACCTCGTAAATTTGTCTTTGCTCCGGTGCTTTGCTAACGAAAGTAATTTCGTTGCTGAATGTTTTGATGTTGTCTATTCTCTTGTCTTGATTAGTGATATTCTGATAATAGCATGTTCTCCTGTGTGCACATTTGTTGGTCTTGCAACTGCTTCCTTCTTGTTTTCTCCAATGTTGTTTGTATTTTCAGTAAATGATATTTTCACTGTGTATGTTCCATAGATTTCTCTTATGCGTGTTCTTAAACATACGTTGACATTTTTGATCTGCCTCTGACAGTATTGTTTCAGTTTCGACTTCTACTTCCCAAATTCGTGAGTTGCTGATCTTGGACACATCCCGTCATGCTGAGAACTGTAGTTTTCTGATGTATTTGTTCTTCCCTGACAGTATCCATTCAAATTCAGTGACCCGGACTAAAAATCCTTGTTTTAGCTTTTGCATACCTTCTAACATTATTTCTATATAATTAAAAATAAACAGCTGGGAAGTTTTATCCACTTGGTTTGGAGTAGCAGCCAATTATACGTTATTTTAAATAAAACAAGAAGTTTCATTCATGTCATAGGTACATATTGTATTTAAAAAAAAAAAAAAATCTTCTCTTTTTTTTAACGTTTCGCCGATTAGGCTTCTTCAGAAATAAATATAAAACACAGTCTTTACAATGGTTAGGCTATCTTTTTTTATTTTTTTGAATATTTCTGAGCTTCTTGAACCATAATTTAGTTGGATTTGATGATAAAATTCTTGATTGAAGTCCATGATGATGAATTTGTGAAGTTGTAAGTTTGTATTCTTGATGTTGGAATGTAAACTTGTAAATGTGAAATAGATACTGATTAGTGGTTAGCAATGAAAAATCAACCTCCAAATGTTGATTTGGGTATGTAATTAAAAATAAACAGCTGGGAAGTTTTATCCACTTGGTTTGGAGTAGCAGCCAATTATACGTTATTTTAAATAAAACAAGAAGTTTCATTCATGTCATAAGTACATATTGTATTTAAAAAAAAAAAAAAATCTTCTCTTTTTTTTAACGTTTCGCCGATTAGGCTTCTTCAGAAATAAATATAAAACACAGTCTTTACAATGGTTAGGCTATCTTTTTTTATTTTTTTGAATATTTCTGAGCTTCTTGAACCATAATTTAGTTGGATTTGATGATAAAATTCTTGATTGAAGTCCATGATGATGAATTTGTGAAGTTGTAAGTTTGTATTCTTGATGTTGGAATGTAAACTTGTAAATGTGAAATAGATACTGATTAGTGGTTAGCAATGAAAAATCAACCTCCAAATGTTGATTTGGGTATGTAATTAAAAATAAACAGCTGGGAAGTTTTATCCACTTGGTTTGGAGTAGCAGCCAATTATACGTTATTTTAAATAAAACAAGAAGTTTCATTCATGTCATAGGTACATATTGTATTTAAAAAAAAAAAAAAATCTTCTCTTTTTTTTAACGTTTCGCCGATTAGGCTTCTTCAGAAATAAATATAAAACACAGTCTTTACAATGGTTAGGCTATCTTTTTTTATTTTTTTGAATATTTCTGAGCTTCTTGAACCATAATTTAGTTGGATTTGATGATAAAATTCTTGATTGAAGTCCATGATGATGAATTTGTGAAGTTGTAAGTTTGTATTCTTGATGTTGGAATGTAAACTTGTAAATGTGAAATAGATACTGATTAGTGGTTAGCAATGAAAAATCAACCTCCAAATGTTGATTTGGGTATGTAATTAAAAATAAACAGCTGGGAAGTTTTATCCACTTGGTTTGGAGTAGCAGCCAATTATACGTTATTTTAAATAAAACAAGAAGTTTCATTCATGACATAGGTACATATTGTATTTAAAAAAAAAAAAAAATCTTCTCTTTTTTTTAACGTTTCGCCGATTAGGCTTCTTCAGAAATAAATATAAAACACAGTCTTTATTCTTCTATTCTTTATTCTATTATTTCTATATACAGTACATTCGCTAAGTTTAGGTCCCTAATAGATTAACGCAGAATTTATGAAACGACCTACTACTATCGGTTGTCTCCGTTTTGCTTATGGTCATCGCATACCTGAACCTTGAACGTAAATCTCTAAGATTGTTCATACTCGTTTAGCTTTCACCTAATGCGTTAAAGTAAGATAGGCAATAACTGGGGCGTCGTATAACAATCGCAAAGTAGCCAGAAAGGTTTGTCAGTAGCGTTCAAAACAAATAATTTTACAGGACTCTTAGAAATTTCTTTTCTCTTGTATCTATAATTTTATTGATAATTTTGTTTGTAATTTTTTATATATTTTATACTATAATAAAATTGTATGAGATTATTTATTTATTTGCATCAAATAACATGGGTAGAGACCCATTTACCTTATTCGGCAGTTCTGGCCCACCTATACCTTAATATTTACATCCTGCTTACAAAAAGAACTAACTAATTATTCCTGATACAGAATAATGAATAACATTAATAATACCTACAATTATAGTATAATATTATTATTACCCCAGAGGAATTCATTTACCATATCAATTGAAGTACTAAGTAGTATCCATTCCTACAATTAGTAGATAATTGAAATTATTGAATAGGTAATTGGCTCCCCTAGTGCAGTAACTACATCACACACAACACAAATACAACAAATGGCTTTAGATTTTTAGAAACAGAAACATCAGCATCCTGTCCACGCTATACCTTATTCCAGAAATACTCTTTCAAATTCTTTTTACACCGTTGAGTGGTTATATTAAATATATTGCTTTCTGATTGGTGGATATAATCATTGGTTGCTATCAGCATCTTTACCAAAAGAGAATTTAATCTCATATTTGTTCGACATTTTGGGATAAAAAAAAGTAGCTTTTGGTCTAATTCCTATGTGCCGGTTAATACAGACTGACTAGAGATAATAAGTTTGCACAATCACTCCTTCTCATCTATATTTTAGTGGTAGAAAGCCGTGCTCCAGTCTTATATTTCGATATTCGTCATAATTGGGGTATGACCATACTTTTTAAAATGCAAATATTTTAAAAATTTATTTTGAACTGTCTCTATTCTTTTGTAATGTGATTTTAGTTTGAAGTTCCAGATGTTACTCGCATACTCTAATTTGGACCTCACAAGTGTGTATTATACAAAATTTTTATAAGTATACAGGGTGATTTCTAACGGACGGAGGAAACTGAAAGGACAATTAGAGGAGACCAAAATATAGTTTTTTTTACAATAAACTTTTGATCAAAATCGAATACTTAACAAGAAAGTTACAGCGATTTAAAGTTCTTATAATTTAATGCCCACGTTTTGAGTACCGCTGAGCTTATTGTATTCACTTTTACATCAGAAATACTTCTCACACAATCTGATAAATTGCTGCTGTAATTTTGACTTACCTACATGATCAGATTATGTAAATCAGCGGTTGTCAATAAACAAACACCTATAACTGAATATTTTAAAGAACACTTTCGTCTTATAAAAATTTTTACTGAATTTTTTTTAATTAGCTTACAAATATACAAAAGTTGAATTCAAAACGTAAATAATTACCGTATTTCATTAAAAAAATCCTCAACTTTATAAGAACTTTAAACTGTTGTAACTTTCTTGTTATTCCATTTTGATCAAAAGTTTATTGTAAAAAAAACTATGTTTTGGTCCCCTCTAAGTATATAAATAAGGAGTGTTCTGGCGCAGCACCTCCCATAAGAAACCCATATAAAACGAAATATGCTGTTTTTCGGTTTTACATCCGGTCTGGCCGTCCACGTATACGACGTATCAACCTGCCCTCAGGGCATTAATTTCGAACTTTGATTTGTATTTTGATTGATTGATCTAATTAATTTATGTAATTTATGACTTTGATTGACTGGATTAATTAAATTCTTGTTTAATTCGTGGAATTTCGGGAATTAATTCACGGGTTGATTGACCTGATTAATTTAATTGATATGTGTATGTGTATGTAATTAATTTTTATTGATGTAATTAATTTTGATCGAGCCGCGGGGTTGATTCAAGGTTCGGTTTTACATCCGGTCTGGCCGTCCACGTATACGAGGTATCAACCCGCCCTCAGGGCATTAATTTCGCACTTTGATTCATATTTTGATTGATTGATCTAATTAATTTATGTAATTTATGACTTTGATTGACTGGATTAATTAAATTCTTGTTTAATTCATGGAATTAATTCACGGGTTGATTGACCTGATTAATTTAATTGATATGTGTGTGTGATTAATTAATTTTTATTGATCTATTTAATTTTGATTGAGCCGCGGGGTTGATTCAAGGTTACGCCTCCTTTAGAAATATGAAATACAAAACTGCAAGTCGAGACGTGTTTACAGTTTAAAAACATGACGTCATCAACCTTCAATGAGTAAGAGTGAGATAACAGACATTTAAACAGAGATGGAAATAGTAATTAAAATAGAAATTTTGAAGTAGGTCTTAAAGATTATATGGAAAGTCCCTTTAGTGATTTGTATAGCTTAAAATATCTTAAAGGAATTTTTACCTAATTTCATACTTTTCGTACTTTGGTTGGCCTGTGAGTTTAATTGACGCATTGAATCGTTATCCTTAGACATTAGAAACTTTCTACACTTTGCTGCATTTAAATAATTACTCAAAAATATTAAGATAAATATTTATCTTTAGGAGAATTAAATCAGGAAATAAAAAACTCAATTCATAAAACATTTTATTGTAGGAAATACAAATACACTAGAATTATTATTTCTATCATATTTATCTCACATCTCTAATAGTTAAATTAACAATGAATATTTTTTTAAAAAAATTAAAAATCATTTTCCTATAATATTAATTATTTTACAGATTACCATAAAGGAAGTTGTTATCATTTACGTCACCACTGACATTTAAAATATGATTTTTATATAAAATTATAACATATGTAATATTACAACAAATACGTTCTTATATGACCTTCAATAGGATTACGACAAATAGGGCATTTTGATAGACGCATTATACAAGGGGGGCGCATACACAGAAATGGCCAAAAGAGCTTATTGTTAATGTAACTGAATTGATCAAACAAACTTTACATAGGAACTGATTTGACCCTCGATCAACTATTTCCTGGGATGCAGAATTCAATGATTTTAATTCATTTTCATGGGGTGCTGAATTCACTGATTCTAATTCATTTTCCTCAGGCGGACATTCACGCTCAGGGTAGCTGTTGGGTCTATACTCAAAATAATTATCCCTCAATATGAATGCCGAATGAGCAATTAGGACTCCAATGTATATGATCCCCCATAGGAGTGTCACCTACAGTCCAATCGCATAGTGCAATCTAATAGTTAAATTAACAATAAATATTTGTTTCAAAAAATTAAAAATCATTTTCCTATAATATTAATTGCTGGGTTGATTCAAGGTTACGCCTCCTTTGGAACTATGAAATACAAAACGTATTTTTTCTACAGGTCGAGACATGTTTAAAAGTGGGTTCTCACTACGTACATGTCCTGGATAATACAAGTATCATACAAGTATTTAAAAAGTCTAGAAAAATTTCAGATATGTTTAATACAAGTTGTAGATTTTCAGAATTATGCAACTGCATTTGTTGGTGTATAGGACATGTATTATACAAGTACGGCCGATCCGAAGTGGATGGAAAACACATACATGTCTGACAACTTGCGACTGCACATTACGTATTTTCAAAGCCTTCTATAGTGTTTTATCGCAAATGGAGTGGTCAAAAGAGAACACAATTCAATTAGTTGAATTTTTAAGGCAGAATGAAGTATTATTGATCGAAACGCAAAAAACGATGCACTTCGTTCGATTACTGATAATTTAAAATTCAGCGAAATAGATGTGGATAAAAAAGTTTCTACTCCACCACCTTTGCCTTCTTTTGGGACTTTCATTATTATTACTTGCTAATCGAAAATTAAATAACTTGACGCGGCAGAAACAAACATATAAGTTCTTCGTTTGAAGCCATTTTGTAAACAACTTTACAATACAATGTGAACCAGTAATGTTTTATACATTATCTACTACTTGTATTTAAAAATGTATAAGACTTTGTTTATGATAAATTTGAGAAAGTATTATACAAGTATAATACATGTATGCCAATTTATCCCAGACTTGTTGGTAATATAAACCCCGCTTAACAGTTTAAAAAACATGACGTCATCTTCGAACCCTCAATGAGTAAGGGTGGGGGAAAATTGTGATTTTAATTGACGCATTGAATCTTTATCCTTAGAGATTAGAAACTTTCTACACAGGGTTTTTGATGTACTTAAATAATTACTTGAAAATATTCAGATAAATATTTATCTTTTGGAGAATTAAATCAGGAAATAAAAAACTGAATTCATAAAACATTTTATTGTAGGAAATACAAATACACTAGAATTATTATTTCTATCATATTTATCTCTAATCTAATAGTTAAATTAACAATAACTATTTTTTTCAAAAAATTAAAAATCATTTTCGTATAATATTAATTATTTTACAGATTACTGTAAAGGATATTGTTATCATTTACGTCACCACTGATATTTAAAATATGATTTTTTATATAAAATTATAACATAGGTAATATTACAACCAATACGTTCTTATATGACCTTTAATAGGATTACGACAAATAAGACATTTTGATAGACGCATTATCCAAGGGGTGCATACACAGAAATAACCACAGGGGCTTAATGTTAATGTAACTGAATTGATCAAACAAACTTTACATAGGAACTGATTTGGCCCTCGATCAACTATTTCCTGGGATGGAGGATTCAATGATTTTAATTCATTTTCCTGGGGCAGACATTCACGCTCAAGGTAGCTGTTGGATCTATACTCAATATAATTATCCCTCAATATGAATGGGCAATTAGGACTCCAACGTATATGATCCGCGTACACCCATAGGAGTGTCACCTACAGTCCAATCGCGTAGTGCAACTCCGCAAAATTCACATTTAACAACATCATACATTCCCATGTTAGAATCCTGCTTGAGCTAAATCATGAGGCTTAATGAACTTGCATGACCAATTTCTAAAGGAATTAAACCTATGCGTTTCAAGTTGCATGTCCATGGCTACTGAGGTTTTATGAAGTGAAAATTCTACTTATCCACCACCCTCCACTAAGAAAAACGTAATAATTTATAAAAAAGTTTTTTATTTTTTGTTATATTTTATTATATATAAATATGACATATTTCAATAGAGACCCTAACATTACTACCAAGTCCTCATTTGCTACTCACATTTTATCATCCAACCATCAATTTAATATTAATTCTGATATTAAAATTTTACACGTTTGTAATAAAGG
Organism: Hemicrepidius hirtus; assembly: GCA_963082805.1. Lineage (NCBI taxonomy): Eukaryota > Metazoa > Arthropoda > Insecta > Coleoptera > Elateridae > Hemicrepidius > Hemicrepidius hirtus. Next base: position 23,773,797 of record OY720159.1, read on the forward strand.
CCCGAAATTAAATGTTTTGAAAATCTTAGAAATTAATAAAACTTACAAAAATAATCCAGGTTATGTCTTGAAGGAAATAACTAATTTCAGTATTTTTAAACTTAAAATAATTTTACAGTTTCCTGTAATTTTAGTAGATTTCTATTTTAACTTTGTAGATTTCTAGTTCAATTTGTTGCAATTTTTCAAATTTTTCATGATGTGCTGTTTCAATTTTTGTGTTTGTTAAATTTTATAATAATCCTATGGATTTCAGGACATTGGTTCCTCAAACCCATGTTCCTTTTGTGAACCTTTTTATTTAACACTTCATGTTATTTAAAATTTAAATTTTTATGAAATTTTTATTATATTTTACTATTTTTACATCTACCATATGGTAAGTTCTTATTAATGTATTTAGACCTAAGGCTTATTTGTTATACATTTTTAGCATCTGAAGATGCCCTCTTAAGGGTGAAAACGTGAATGCTACTTTAATTATTTTTAAATTTACATCAATTAAATCTGTGGGTTATGACTAAGTGTTTTTAAACCTTCGTTTTATTTCATTCCTAACCCATTTTGTATTCCAATCAATCTTAATAATTTAATATGACATTTGTTATAGCGCATGAGCATACATTTAAATTATGATTAAAACATTTAGGCGGGCTAGGTTTAAGTTTGAATTAATTTCTTCAATAGAATGAACTTTATCATACAGAAATCCTTTTAAGTACAAATTACATTTTTCAAGGCCTTTACAATATACTAGATCAACATTAGCAGTATGACATTGTAAAATTTCAGGTGTTTAAACAAGATGTATTAAATTTAAAACATGTCTATGACGATCATGTCGGAACAGATATACCTTTCGAAGAATTCAAAGCCGTATGTGCAAAATGTTGGAAAGAAAAATATGGATTTATTGTGATAGATAGATACTGATTCTAATATTAATATGGGTAGATTTCGTAAGGGTTCAATTGTTATATAAGCATATAAACAGTACCAAGCAGTTCAAGAGCAGTCCAAAGCAGTCCAAAGCGGTTCAAGAGCGGTTCAAAGCAGTTCAAAAGCAGTTCAAGAGCGGTTCAAAGCGGTTCAAAGCGGTTCAAGAGCGGTGCAAAAGCAGTTCAAGAGCGGTGCAAAGCGGTTCAAGATGGATAAATCAGATATAGAGAGTTAAAGAAAAAATCATTCAGGCCCGCAATTCGATAAAGCACAAGTATGCTGAATTAAGAAAATGTAAACGCTTTGACATCACTCGATCTCGATTGGAATACCAAGAGCCCCCAGAACATTGGCGAGTACATAGGTAATTACTTCCATGGCATATGCTAGTGCTGTGAAAATTATGAAGTGTCCATTCAATGTTATTTTGGATGAAGAAAGCTATAAAAATTTAATGAACATGACTGACTATATCGGCGCACGTATGGAGTTACTATAGCAGTACGGGTTTACAGAATTTTACAACGCGATGCTTATACATTATGATGGGGACGACAGCCTTTTTGAAAAATTTAAAATATGCACTGTGTAAAATAAAAATGGACCAAATAGGTGTAATATGGTTGAAATGCTTATGTTATATCCAGAAAAAAATATTAGACGATTATATAGCTAGCCTAAAAACTAGTGGTACTCTATCAAAGTCCTAATCATCGTCACGTATACGCGTCGTGTACTGAGTGTAGTAATTTATCGAATTTATAAGTAGAGTGCTTATTAATTAATTAATTAGTTAATTAATTATAATATTTAAAGTTTATATATTTGTAACGCAAGCATTTCTATGCATTTTAAGACTTGTATTAAACTTGCAAGTTCAGTTCACGACTAGGAATAATCAAAACCTTTGTGGTTTGGTCATAAACAAGTTTCGACATAAACAACCTATAAAGTGTATAAAAACGGCTCGCTAGTGTAAGATCACCCTCAATGTTTCTACGTCAAGCGCTTGAAAATAGTTAGTAAAGTCTAGTTTTACCAAATTCACTAAGATATACTCCAGATATAGTCGTTGCTATGAAGATGGTTATCAACCACCAGCACCACATCAGACAGGACTTCAAGGAGGTCCTGCTAAACAAATCAAGACAGCTTCGTCGTCGTATCCGGGTGCTTATTTTCATCAATCACCAATTTTTTAACTTAGCGCTGAAGATTTCAAACGTTTTGAAAATGAACCAATGAAAAAATTAATTTAATTGATACGTGTATGTGGGTGTGTGATCTACTTAATTTTTATAGATTACTTTCAGGGGTTCGTGCAGCTGAGCAAGTGCAGTCTCCAGGTGTTGATCACCCGCGCCTTGATGCTGACCCCTTGCGTCCACAGACCCGTTGGTTTTTAGCTAGACGAAACGCAGTGGCCTGCGTTTCTCGGGGCTGAGGTCGCAAGGGGTCAGCATCAAGGCGCGGGTGATCAACACCTGGAGACTGCACTTGCTCAGCTGCACGAACCCCTGAAAGTAATCTATAAAAATTAAGTAGATCACACACCCACATACACGTATCAATTAAATTAATTTTTTCATTGGTTCATTTTCAAAACGTTTGAAATCTTCAGCGCTAAGTTAAAAAATTGGTGATTGATGAAAATAAGCACCCGGATACGACGACGAAGCTGTCTTGATTTGTTTAGCAGGACCTCCTTGAAGTCCTGTCTGATGTGGTGCTGGTGGTTGATAACCATCTTCATAGCAACGACTATATCTGGAGTATATCTTAGTGAATTTGGTAAAACTAGACTTTACTAACTATTTTCAAGCGCTTGACGTAGAAACATTGAGGGTGATCTTACACTAGCGAGCCGTTTTTATACACTTTATAGGTTGTTTATGTCGAAACTTGTTTATGACCAAACCACAAAGGTTTTGATTATTCCTAGTCGTGAACTGAACTTGCAAGTTTTATACAAGTCTTAAAATGCATAGAAATGCTTGCGTTACAAATATATAAACTTTAAATATTATAATTAATTAACTAATTAATTAATTAATAAGCACTCTACTTATAAATTCGATAAATTACTACACTCAGTACACGACGCGTATACGTGACGATGATTAGGACTTTGATAGAGTACCACTAGTTTTTAGGCTAGCTATATAATCGTCTAATATTTTTTTCTGGATATAACATAAGCATTTCAACCATATTACACCTATTTGGTCCATTTTTATTTTACACAGTGCATATTTTAAATTTTTCAAAAAGGCTGTCGTCCCCATCATAATGTATAAGCATCGCGTTGTAAAATTCTGTAAACCCGTACTGCTATAGTAACTCCATACGTGCGCCGATATAGTCAGTCATGTTCATTAAATTTTTATAGCTTTCTTCATCCAAAATAACATTGAATGGACACTTCATAATTTTCACAGCACTAGCATATGCCATGGAAGTAATTACCTATGTACTCGCCAATGTTCTGGGGGCTCTTGGTATTCCAATCGAGATCGAGTGATGTCAAAGCGTTTACATTTTCTTAATTCAGCATACTTGTGCTTTATCGAATTGCGGGCCTGAATGATTTTTTCTTTAACTCTCTATATCTGATTTATCCATCTTGAACCGCTTTGCACCGCTCTTGAACTGCTTTTGAACCGCTCTTGAACTGCTTTGAACCGCTCTTGAACCTCTTTTGAACCGCTTTGAACCGCTTTGAACCGCTCTTGAACCGCTTTTGAACTGCTTTGAACCGCTTTGAACCGCTCTTGAACTGCTTTTGAACTGCTTTTGAACCGCTTCGAACCGCTTTTGAACCGCTTTGAACCGCTTTGAACCGCTCTTGAACCGCTTTGAACCGCTTTGAACCGCTCTTGAACTGCTTTTGAACTGCTTTGAACCGCTCTTGAACCGCTTTGGACTGCTTTGGACCGCTTTGGACTGCTCTTGAACTGCTTGGTACTGTTTATATGCTTATATAACAATTGAACCCTTACGAAATCTACCCATATTAATATTAGAATCAGTATCTATCTATCACAATAAATCCATATTTTTCTTTCCAACATTTTGCACATACGGCTTTGAATTCTTCGAAAGGTATATCTGTTCCGACATGATCGTCATAGACATGTTTTAAATTTAATACATCTTGTTTAAACACCTGAAATTTTACAATGTCATACTGCTAATGTTGATCTAGTATATTGTAAAGGCCTTGAAAAATGTAATTTGTACTTAAAAGGATTTCTGTATGATAAAGTTCATTCTATTGAAGAAATTAATTCAAACTTAAACCTAGCCCGCCTAAATGTTTTAATCATAATTTAAATGTATGCTCATGCGCTATAACAAATGTCATATTAAATTATTAAGATTGATTGGAATACAAAATGGGTTAGGAATGAAATAAAACGAAGGTTTAAAAACACTTAGTCATAACCCACAGATTTAATTGATGTAAATTTAAAAATAATTAAAGTAGCATTCACGTTTTCACCCTTAAGAGGGCATCTTCAGATGCTAAAAATGTATAACAAATAAGCCTTAGGTCTAAATACATTAATAAGAACTTACCATATGGTAGATGTAAAAATAGTAAAATATAATAAAAATTTCATAAAAATTTAAATTTTAAATAACATGAAGTGTTAAATAAAAAGGTTCACAAAAGGAACATGGGTTTGAGGAACCAATGTCCTGAAATCCATAGGATTATTATAAAATTTAACAAACACAAAAATTGAAACAGCACATCATGAAAAATTTGAAAAATTGCAACAAATTGAACTAGAAATCTACAAAGTTAAAATAGAAATCTACTAAAATTACAGGAAACTGTAAAATTATTTTAAGTTTAAAAATACTGAAATTAGTTATTTCCTTCAAGACATAACCTGGATTATTTTTGTAAGTTTTATTAATTTCTAAGATTTTCAAAACATTTAATTTCGGGCCTTTATTACAAACGTGTAAAATTTTAATATCAGAATTAATATTAAATTGATGGTTGGATGATAAAATGTGAGTAGCAAATGAGGACTTGGTAGTAATGTTAGGGTCTCTATTGAAATATGTCATATTTATATATAATAAAATATAACAAAAAATAAAAAACTTTTTTATAAATTATTACGTTTTTCTTAGTGGAGGGTGGTGGATAAGTAGAATTTTCACTTCATAAAACCTCAGTAGCCATGGACATGCAACTTGAAACGCATAGGTTTAATTCCTTTAGAAATTGGTCATGCAAGTTCATTAAGCCTCATGATTTAGCTCAAGCAGGATTCTAACATGGGAATGTATGATGTTGTTAAATGTGAATTTTGCGGAGTTGCACTACGCGATTGGACTGTAGGTGACACTCCTATGGGTGTACGCGGATCATATACGTTGGAGTCCTAATTGCCCATTCATATTGAGGGATAATTATATTGAGTATAGATCCAACAGCTACCTTGAGCGTGAATGTCTGCCCCAGGAAAATGAATTAAAATCATTGAATCCTCCATCCCAGGAAATAGTTGATCGAGGGCCAAATCAGTTCCTATGTAAAGTTTGTTTGATCAATTCAGTTACATTAACATTAAGCCCCTGTGGTTATTTCTGTGTATGCACCCCTTGGATAATGCGTCTATCAAAATGTCTTATTTGTCGTAATCCTATTAAAGGTCATATAAGAACGTATTGGTTGTAATATTACCTATGTTATAATTTTATATAAAAAATCATATTTTAAATATCAGTGGTGACGTAAATGATAACAATATCCTTTACAGTAATCTGTAAAATAATTAATATTATACGAAAATGATTTTTAATTTTTTGAAAAAAATAGTTATTGTTAATTTAACTATTAGATTAGAGATAAATATGATAGAAATAATAATTCTAGTGTATTTGTATTTCCTACAATAAAATGTTTTATGAATTCAGTTTTTTATTTCCTGATTTAATTCTCCAAAAGATAAATATTTATCTGAATATTTTCAAGTAATTATTTAAGTACATCAAAAACCCTGTGTAGAAAGTTTCTAATCTCTAAGGATAAAGATTCAATGCGTCAATTAAAATCACAATTTTCCCCCACCCTTACTCATTGAGGGTTCGAAGATGACGTCATGTTTTTTAAACTGTTAAGCGGGGTTTATATTACCAACAAGTCTGGGATAAATTGGCATACATGTATTATACTTGTATAATACTTTCTCAAATTTATCATAAACAAAGTCTTATACATTTTTAAATACAAGTAGTAGATAATGTATAAAACATTACTGGTTCACATTGTATTGTAAAGTTGTTTACAAAATGGCTTCAAACGAAGAACTTATATGTTTGTTTCTGCCGCGTCAAGTTATTTAATTTTCGATTAGCAAGTAATAATAATGAAAGTCCCAAAAGAAGGCAAAGGTGGTGGAGTAGAAACTTTTTTATCCACATCTATTTCGCTGAATTTTAAATTATCAGTAATCGAACGAAGTGCATCGTTTTTTGCGTTTCGATCAATAATACTTCATTCTGCCTTAAAAATTCAACTAATTGAATTGTGTTCTCTTTTGACCACTCCATTTGCGATAAAACACTATAGAAGGCTTTGAAAATACGTAATGTGCAGTCGCAAGTTGTCAGACATGTATGTGTTTTCCATCCACTTCGGATCGGCCGTACTTGTATAATACATGTCCTATACACCAACAAATGCAGTTGCATAATTCTGAAAATCTACAACTTGTATTAAACATATCTGAAATTTTTCTAGACTTTTTAAATACTTGTATGATACTTGTATTATCCAGGACATGTACGTAGTGAGAACCCACTTTTAAACATGTCTCGACCTGTAGAAAAAATACGTTTTGTATTTCATAGTTCCAAAGGAGGCGTAACCTTGAATCAACCCAGCAATTAATATTATAGGAAAATGATTTTTAATTTTTTGAAACAAATATTTATTGTTAATTTAACTATTAGATTGCACTATGCGATTGGACTGTAGGTGACACTCCTATGGGGGATCATATACATTGGAGTCCTAATTGCTCATTCGGCATTCATATTGAGGGATAATTATTTTGAGTATAGACCCAACAGCTACCCTGAGCGTGAATGTCCGCCTGAGGAAAATGAATTAGAATCAGTGAATTCAGCACCCCATGAAAATGAATTAAAATCATTGAATTCTGCATCCCAGGAAATAGTTGATCGAGGGTCAAATCAGTTCCTATGTAAAGTTTGTTTGATCAATTCAGTTACATTAACAATAAGCTCTTTTGGCCATTTCTGTGTATGCGCCCCCCTTGTATAATGCGTCTATCAAAATGCCCTATTTGTCGTAATCCTATTGAAGGTCATATAAGAACGTATTTGTTGTAATATTACATATGTTATAATTTTATATAAAAATCATATTTTAAATGTCAGTGGTGACGTAAATGATAACAACTTCCTTTATGGTAATCTGTAAAATAATTAATATTATAGGAAAATGATTTTTAATTTTTTTAAAAAAATATTCATTGTTAATTTAACTATTAGAGATGTGAGATAAATATGATAGAAATAATAATTCTAGTGTATTTGTATTTCCTACAATAAAATGTTTTATGAATTGAGTTTTTTATTTCCTGATTTAATTCTCCTAAAGATAAATATTTATCTTAATATTTTTGAGTAATTATTTAAATGCAGCAAAGTGTAGAAAGTTTCTAATGTCTAAGGATAACGATTCAATGCGTCAATTAAACTCACAGGCCAACCAAAGTACGAAAAGTATGAAATTAGGTAAAAATTCCTTTAAGATATTTTAAGCTATACAAATCACTAAAGGGACTTTCCATATAATCTTTAAGACCTACTTCAAAATTTCTATTTTAATTACTATTTCCATCTCTGTTTAAATGTCTGTTATCTCACTGTTACTCATTGAAGGTTGATGACGTCATGTTTTTAAACTGTAAACACGTCTCGACTTGCAGTTTTGTATTTCATATTTCTAAAGGAGGCGTAACCTTGAATCAACCCCGCGGCTCAATCAAAATTAAATAGATCAATAAAAATTAATTAATCACACACACATATCAATTAAATTAATCAGGTCAATCAACCCGTGAATTAATTCCATGAATTAAACAAGAATTTAATTAATCCAGTCAATCAAAGTCATAAATTACATAAATTAATTAGATCAATCAATCAAAATATGAATCAAAGTGCGAAATTAATGCCCTGAGGGCGGGTTGATACCTCGTATACGTGGACGGCCAGACCGGATGTAAAACCGAACCTTGAATCAACCCCGCGGCTCGATCAAAATTAATTACATCAATAAAAATTAATTACATACACATACACATATCAATTAAATTAATCAGGTCAATCAACCCGTGAATTAATTCCCGAAATTCCACGAATTAAACAAGAATTTAATTAATCCAGTCAATCAAAGTCATAAATTACATAAATTAATTAGATCAATCAATCAAAATACAAATCAAAGTTCGAAATTAATGCCCTGAGGGCAGGTTGATACGTCGTATACGTGGACGGCCAGACCGGATGTAAAACCGAAAAACAGCATATTTCGTTTTATATGGGTTTCTTATGGGAGGTGCTGCGCCAGAACACTCCTTATTTATATACTCCTCTACTTGTCCTTTCAGTTTCCTCCGTACGTTAGAAATCACCCTGTATATATATTTCGCATTAGAAAACCTAAACTTCTTAGTGCGGAGTTGACTACATTGTCCACATGGTCATTGTAACAATTAAACAACACTGTGTAATTATTGTTTATTAATCAATTTTTCCTAAGTCTAAAACGGTTACATTTTTATTAGCACATGTTGTTCTCTAGGTTAGGTTCACAATATCATTGCCAACAGGCCCCCTCAAATACCCTAGCTAGTTGGTAACGTGTATCTATTACATCTCCCCTCTTTTTTCCCCAGGGAAGTCGATTTCAAACCCAGACAATCTTTGTGGCAACTTAACAGTTCTGCCACTCCTAGTTACTATACTATTTCCAATGTCACTATTAACTACACTAGAGTTATTCCTAACAACCTCACTATTATTATAGTCCACATTGATTCCCTCTTCGACATTGACAGCAACATTAGCGTCATTCGCACTATCTGCAAGTTCCCCTTCTTTGATTCCTAGTTCATGCTCAGGGAAGTCGGGCAAAGCACTACGATTCAAATTACAATTAATCTATAATTTAAAAATAATAAGTCATCCTCACACGATATATCACTTTGTAATTTAAAGAACAGTCTAACATTTTCAGGAACTTCTTTTTTATTTTTTGGCCAACCTTCAAACAAATATTTTCTCAGTTGCGATAAAATTGGGTCGGCTTTAGTTGCATTCTGGAACTGTAATCGCTTCTCATCAGACATGTTTAAACTAGTACTAATTGAATGAATCGTTTCTGTGATCCAGCTATCATCTTCAAGACTTTCATTTTTTAAATATGACCTAGATAATAAGTCAGCAATGAACATGAGCCTTCCTGGCGAATGTTTCAATGTTATGTCATAATTCAGCAATATGAGTCTCATTCTTTTTAGTCTGGACGCTACTGATTTGTTTAATAATCCTACAAGAGGTTTGTGGTCTGTGATGACCCTTATTGTTCTACCATAAATATAATTGTGAAACTTTGTTGTGGCAAACACAATGCTTAATAGCTCTTTTTCTATCTTCGCAAAATTTTGTTCGGAATCAGTTAAACTCCTGGACGCAAAAGAAACCGGCCTACCATCTTGAAGTAGACAACACCCTAAACCACTTTGTGAGGCATCAGCTTGTATCGTTATTTCCTTGCCCGAGTTAAAAGTTGCTAATACTGGTGCCTTACTGATTTTATTCTTAATTGCATCAAAAGCCTGTGTATGGAGAAGTAACCATTGAAATAACACGTTATTTTTTAATAAGTCTCTTAATGACTTCGTGATATCAGACAGATTGGGTATAAAAGGTCTTAAATAATTGACCATCCCTAGTATTGATTGCAGTTCTTTCTTTGACTCAGGATTTTTAAGTGATTTGATTGCTTGCACCCGGCCAGGGTCTATTTCTATTCCATTTTTTGAGAATATATGCCCCAAATACCTGACAGAACTAGTCCTAAATTGAGTTTTGTTTTTGTTAAATTTAACTCCTGTCTCCCTAGCTCGTTGTATGACCTGTTTTAATATTTTACCATGTTCTTCTAACGATTCAGCAGCTATAAGGATATCGTCGAAGTAAACCAACACTCCCGGGATTCCCCCAAAGCATTTCTGATTAATATACTGAAAGTATTCTGGTGCAATATTTATGCCAAACGGTAGCCTATTAAATTTCCAGCATCCGAATGGAGAATTAAAAGTACACAAGTCACTTGATTCGTCAGTTAACTTGATTTGCCAAAAGCCATCCTTGAGGTCCAATACAGAAAATACCTTCTTATTATGGAGTGTTTGACTTATTTCCTCTAGAGTAGGAATTAATATATTTGGAGATCGTTTAATAGCTAAATTCAGGTTTCTTGGATCTAAACACAACCTAATTGATTTATCCTGTTTCTCAACTATTACCAAGTTGCTAACCCAAGCCCCTTGGATTTTCAACTTTTGAAATTATGCCCCTCTGTTCTAATTCTAACAGCTTGCTTTTAACTTTATCTTTTAAGGAATAAGGTATACGCCTAGGTGGATTAAATACCGGTTTGATTCCATCTTTAAGCTCAATTTCACATTTTTCTTTAAATGTTGCCAGATCTCAAATACATCCCTATTAGCCACAATAAAACTATCCTTATCTGTTACATTTACAACAGTTTTTACTCGCTTTACTAAATCTAACTTAATGCAAGTTTGTTAGTAGTCCTAGAATTGGTGCAACACGAGCTTTCGTAATTATAAAATCAGTAGAAATTTCTCTATTTCTTAGCCTGCATTTTAAATTTACTATCCCTTGAGGACCAACTTTAGATCCCCCAAATGCCTCTAAGATGATGTCAACAGTTTGTTCTTGAAGGCTTCTAAGTTGTGCCTTCGTTACTTCTGCCACCTTACATATCTCCATGGTTTTCCTCAAGGTTAGATCTTCACTCCTCAGCAGCTTCTCTCGGAGTAACAGATCTCGTATTCCTAGAATGATTCTGTCACGTATCATTTGTTCATTCGAACTCACAGGTTGCAGCGAACTTTCTCATTTTTAATTATTAGTAAAAAGGGGTACTTCTTTACTTTTTGTTGTATACAAACAATGTTCTTGACATATTGAATAATGTTTTGATACATTTTTTTTTAAATATTTTTGCAGGTACAGAGAGTATTGAGCCTTGTAGCAATAATAGATATTAATTACAATATGGATTTGAACGTGAAATAGTAATAAGATTTTTTTGCTTAAGGCCCCTGTGAAGTGACCGTAGACGGGCCGGCAAAAAGACAAATCTTTCTAGTAATTTCCTGCTGTTATAATTAAACCCAACAAAGTTGCCGACATCGCATCTTATTTGTAATAAAGAGTACATTGGTCGTACGGAAATATATTTTGGCTATAGGTTCAATTTTTGGGTTTAATTTGATTAACTAATCAATCTTGCTTAACATATTACTCGGTTCCTAATTCGAATATTGAGTCAAACTTGTATCGCCTAATAAAGTACTACGTCCGTACGGAAATAGATTTTGTTAAACTTCTACGATAATCTTATAAATAAATTAAATAGTTTTGTTATAATAATGCAATTTTCCAAAAGTGAAGCTAAGTTAGACTACCCACCAGTGGCGGATCTCGGACAAAATTCATGTGAGGTGAAAATAAAAAACTCTTTTATCCACGACTACTAAATTATACATCGATTATTCATGTGTTTTGTTAAACATAAGACTACCCATAATAAATTGCCGTGAATTATGGGAGTGAATAATGACCCATTATTCACTCTAAATCACAAATGTCAAAATACATGTGAACTATAACCCAACTTTGTTTTTATTTAATTTCTTACCTTTGTTGCAAGATATTCATTATCAGATGCTTCAGTAAGAAATTTATTGATACATTCAGGTGTAAAAATGCTAGCTTTCTTGGGTCGGAAACCCTCGGACTTTCGTTTCAAAAGTGCTCGCAATTTGGCATAATTTTCTATATTTATACCTTGATTGATATTAATCGTACTTCTAAGCATAGAATACTGAGTCCATAATGAAGTTGGTTTGTATTTCAATGCTAATTCAGAAAAATAAACTAATAGCACATCTTCTGAAAAAGAATTTGCCTGCTTCTCCACCTTCCAATTCAGGAAAGAATTGTATGTAGCAATATATAGTTTTTGTGATTTTTGAGGCAGCAAGGTCAACGAAGTCAGTTTCGCCGCTTCTTTTATATGCGGTGGTGTACTACAAGACATCTCGTCACTGTCGCTTTCCATTTTTAAGTTTTTTAATATGCCCACAACAAAATAAGTACTTACAAAAGGAAAATCTCGCGCACAGTATTAGTCAGTATTAATTGTTTGACGTTTCTCGAATAACATCAAAAACAATTGCTGCCTTTGATATAGGTACAATATCATGGCTGATTAGATGAAATTTTTAAAAAAATGTTTATGGTAATTATAAATTTTTACAAAAATTGTTGTTATTTAGTAATAGTCGTGGACAAAGTATAGTATTTAACTCGCATGCGGCTCGTTTCGTAAATGTAACCGTCGTGAATAATAGCCATCCTAACATGCTCGTTGAATAATATACTATTATATACCTAGTGTATTTATTTTATGTATTTTAGTCTTCGAACATAATTTTAATGCAATATGTAACACAAACAAAATCGTCATTAGGTTATGTTTTATATTCTAAATCTAATAATAATTTGTTTTTTATACTTAATTTTTTTTTAATATGGAGCTACATAAATTGTATATTTGTGTAAAAATAATAATTTCGCATTTTCGATATTTCCACCATTGACCACGCTACTACAACAATCGCCTCTATAAGCATAAATGGGAAACGAACTACAACGAGAGGAACCGATCTTTTCGCCTCAAGAGACATCGTAAGAATTAGAGAGAAACAAATAGGAATGAAAAAGGATGCATAGCATTAAAATTACAATTTTATGTGGTGGCTGTTATGATCGCATATATGCGCGATATATGCAACTCGTGCGCGTCGGTCGGTAGCGATCGTCCGGCTTCGCCAGCTGTAATTTCAAGCTGATTACTACAGATAGATATGTGTCTTTCTTCTGTACATGTCGAACTCGCATAGTCTCGTTTTTCTAGCTACGCATTCAAATGATTTCCAGAGTCTGTCTCGCGAACTATTTTGTTGAATATCAGAAACGAAATGTTTATTTTTAGTATGGAAAAGTCCAGGGGAGGTTTTCACCTCCACTTTTTTTCTCTCGACTTTCCATTGCTCGCAGTTAGATTAAAGCCTTGTTTCTATAGAAAGGCTTTCTCGGTCCACCTTGGCTAGTTCGTTCAATAGCTGTTCAACTTTTTTATATTCTATAATTTTATGACGATTGAGAATCTAAAACGAAATTCAGGATATTTTGGTTGGTTCCTGATTTATCACGAAAAAACTGAAAATAGTGATTTCAGAAAAAAAATCATGGTCTTCAATTCCTTGAAGACAATATTTTTTTTCAGACGCTATTTTAATCAAACTTTGTAACTTTATGGTTTTGGCCACTCCGAGTTGGTACATTCAGAAATTCTTTAGATCTTCTAGATTTTATGCTGCAGTAGTCAACTTTTTTATTATTATGGGCGCCATATTGGAGTTTCACACCATTAGCTAGACAAAAAAATAACTTTTCAGATTGATAACTAACATAACCATGTTTCCGGAAATTTTTTTAAAGTTTCTTATTTTTTTTGTTCCTTATTATTATTATTATTCGAATATAATTATTCGAATAAAAGTATTCGAATAAAAGTATTCGAATAAAATTATTCGAATAAAAATATTTGAATAAAATTATTCGAATAAAATTATTCGAATACAATTATTCGAATAAAAGTATTCGAATAAAATTATTCGATATTATTCGATATTTATGATGATATGTCTTGCTTTTAATATCTGTTAAAATTTCTTTAGTAAACCAACAAGAAAACTTATTCGATTTTTTTTATATATTTTGGTACATAAAAATTTATAATTGAATAAAGTGTCTCATAGGAAAGACCAATATACCTAATTTGTGCTCTTAGATTCTCCTTTACTGGCAAGTTTGGAATATAAGATGTATTTAATGGAATCAGGTACCTAGTTGCTATATAAATCATTATCCATTTGTTAATAAACATCTTATATTATGCTTTTGACAATGGCACATTGATGCCGAAATACGTATTAAGCAAATAAATTTTATTACTATTTCCCGTTGAAACCGATATTTTATTTAATATTTATTATTGCTATAATTATGGATTTTAACAAAGTAAAGCTTGAAAATGTCAATAAATTAATAAATTATTTGAGCCTTATTTCCCGATTTATAAATAGTAGTTACTCTTGACAATTTTCATCTATCAGGAAATGAGCTGGTTTTTAATGCCAAATTGAATAATACAGTTAAGGGAAGTTTAAAGAATGTACTACATGCTTTATATACATAAGGTGGTATCAAGTGGAGTCCAGCTGATTTTTTCGGTTTTAGTATCTTAAGTAATACCTCGACTTCTGCAACATTAACACATTGTACGTTACAATTATTCCCCACAATATAGTTTGCTTCCGTTACAATTTCGTCCGTGTTATATAAGGATTCATTTGAGTATACCGAACTAAAGTAATTGGCAAATTGCTAGGCTACCGCTTCATTAGGTACCTATCTTGTTACCTTGATATGTGTATTCTTGTTCATATGGACTTGATTTCTTTCTTGACTTAATAAAATTCCAAAAACCATTCGTGTTTATAGTTATTTCATTCTCGATGCTTGCAACATAATTTTTATATGCCAAAGATACATCTCTTTTTATTTTTGCCTTAGACGTTTGAACTCTTCCCAGTGGTATTCCGAATTTTGTCTACGTTTATGATATGTCTTGCTTTTAATATCTGTTAAAATTTCTTTGGTAAACCAACAAGGAAACTTATTCGATTTTTTTTATATATTTTGGTACATAAAAATCTATAATTGAATAAAGTGTCTCATAGGGAAGACCTAATGCTTCATTCACCTCAGAAGAGTGCTGCAACATATCCCAGTATGTATCTCTGAAAACTTGGTAATATAATAAATAAATATTCGGTGGTCTATAATTGTAGTTTTGATGCATATTTAATGGTTCCCCTACATTAATATTGCTGAGCCTAACTGGCTAATCTAACCGTTAATAGTAATACAATATTAATTAATGCATCATCAGCCAGACGTATTTCCACATTCATAGTAGTAATTACTAAGGCCCGGTCTTTCCATCTCCTATTAAACTTCCAAATAAGTTTATTCAGCCATTAACCTTTGAAACTGTCTTTCCATCTCCCAATAGCACTGATTCAGCTACTAACGGGCGTTAATAGCATGATTAGTTATTTACTCACTGGAGCACCTAGTAAGGCCTGTAATCGTCTATTAAGTAGTGCGTGCGCAAATGTGTCCAGTTGACACAACAGCTGATATATTGTTTTGGTAAACAGATTCTAACCTTACAATTTAATTTCGACAATTTGAATTTCGAAAGGATGGACATTTTCGAGGATATTGATCACATTCTAGACAATGATCTTGCTGAAATTGTAGATTTCGTCAATCCTGAGCGGTATCCATATACAGTGCGCCCAAGACCGAACAATTTCGAGAAGTGGAGTGCTACTGAGTTTGTGAAATGATTTCGGTTATCTAAAGATTCAGTTCAACAAATACTTACCGAAACAGAACCGAATTTGGGACAGTATTCAGATAGGTATGTACTTTAAAATAATACTACAAGTACTTATAGTAGGTATTATATTAATAATAATTATGTATTTGTTAATAACATGTAAATGTAAATTGTAGAAATCATGCAATTCCACCTTTGGAACAGTTACTGCTGACATTGGGATTCCTTGCTTCGGGAACCTTTTATATTACAATAGGGGACTTCGGAGGCATTCACAAATCTACAGCCGGAAAAATTATACGACGCGTGATTAATGCTATCGCCGAACGAAGACCACACTATGTAAAATTTCCAGACACCCCAGAAGAAAGGAATCGGAAGGTTGTGGAGTTTTCCCAAATTGCCCGTTTCCCTCGAGTGATTGGAGCCATTGATTGTACTCACGTTAAATTACAATCACCAGGTATGTTTGTTACTCTGATGGATAAATATTGTGATGTAAAGCTAGATTCACAGAGCAGCGGTGGCGGTGGCGGTTTTTTGTTGACGCAGGACGCATCTCTGTGAAAGCTTTGTAATTGCAGATCAAAAATTTAACCTGCCACTTCGTAATTTCTCAAAATCAGGATCTTGCTGATCAACCTCGAGAGTAGAAATATTTAATTAAGTGCATCATTTTTAAAACAAACCACAAACAAACCAAAACAAACTTCTAAACCTCAACCCAACTTCAAAAACCACGTGGGAAACAAAGAGCGGGAATGGATATTTGTTTATAACGCTACTTTTTGACGCACAAGTTCGAACTTTTCGGCGTCAACCTTGAAATTTTCTGCGTCCGGCAAATATGCAATTTCATTGGTCTGTTGGTAACAGCTGATGGGTGACGCTACCGCCGCCGCTGGTCTGTGAACCCGGCTTTAGGCTTTATGTTAATAATTTAATTACATTACAGGTGGACCAAATGCAGAAAATTTTAGGAACCGAAAGGGGTACTTTTCCTTAAATGTGCAAGCTGTTTGCGATGCAAATACTTGCATAACCGACATAGCAGCTCGGTGGCCTGCAGCCAGCCATGACACTCACATTTTTAATAATTCCGCAATTATGATGAAGTTCGAAACCGGTGAAATGGACACTTTGGTACTTGTAGGTGACAGTGGATATTCATTACGGTCCCATTTGTTGACCCCGATTGATGAGCCACGAACAGAGGCTGAAAATCTTTATAATGAGGCCTACATTCGAACTAGGAATGTTGTTGAACGAACGTTTGGTATATGGAAGCGACGTTTTCCAGTATTAGCAATCGGATTACGATGCATGTTACCTCTGGCACAAAAAATCATTATTGCAGCTGCAGTTCTACACAATATTGCTTGCCAAAATAATGATGATTTGCCATTAGACGAAGTGGGAGCAGAAATAGAAGTAGATATACCTCAAGAGAATGAAGCAACTGCAGGACCGAGACGACAAAATGATAATCCTACTCGAAGAACCATAGTGGGGTATTTTCAAACGCTACTGTAAAAGTTTTATAGATTTTTATTTTAAGACAGTATAAATGTTTTTGTGTACCTATATTTTTATAATTCATTTTGTTTAATTTTAATTTCCAATTCCATTTTTTGAATTTCAAGCAATAATAATTTTTCTTTTAGTTCACTTTGACGCTTGTGTGTTGCCTGCATTTGAAGCATCATATCATGTTGCAAGTTCAAATTAGCCATTAGTTTGTTATGTGCTTCCTTTCTTCGCTCTTCCTCATTATTTAAAAATTGTAGCTTGTTGTCTCCCAATTCCTCGTTTAGTTTTGTTTCTTGCTCGGCAATTTTCACATGAGTTTTTACTAATTCATTTCGTGAATCGGTAAACACATCAATTTTTTTATTTATCCCATCCTTTGTAATATTTTTTTGGGCGGTTTTTAATAGAGCTTTATGTTTTTTTTTCTTTTAATTGGTGAGGATTCCAACTTTTCCATTTTGCTTCCTGGAAAGTATTGGTATACAATATAATTATGTAGGTAATTATTTACTTTAAAAATAAAAGTTTTTGATAATATACCTCAGCTGTAATGGTAGTTTCTTCTGTAGGCTGTGGTGGCAACTGCTCCTTTTGCATGGTCAATATGTTGTCATTCCCTACGACATATTTACCAACAATATCTGCTTGCTCATTTATTACTATATTTGTATTTGCTGAAGGAGTTACAAAATTACTATTATCATTAATTCCTGCATAAGATAACGATATATCAGGCTGCAAACACCATTGCTCCGTCGTGTCGGTGGTGGCCGCTATTATAAACATTAATGGGATTGGAATTTATAACTTTACTATTATAAAGACTATTATAATACGTGGCAACATATTGTCGCAATCATCTTCTGCAGGTAGACCCTCCACGCTAAGTGTAATATAAGATAATAATTTTTCTTCGTAATCTGTGAAGAGCTGCTTTTCTGCAGAACCTCCACCAGTCTTAAAAATCTCAAGTTTGTTTTTTAATTTTTTTTGTTTAATAATGCGCTTTATGCTGTCATACTTTAGCCGCAGAACTTTGCCAGCTCTATTAACACACCCTGTGACAGCATTAAATCTTGTGGCTATGTCGTCCCACGCTTTATTCTTTTCCTTGGAAGT
Organism: Hemicrepidius hirtus; assembly: GCA_963082805.1. Taxonomy (NCBI): domain Eukaryota; kingdom Metazoa; phylum Arthropoda; class Insecta; order Coleoptera; family Elateridae; genus Hemicrepidius; species Hemicrepidius hirtus. The sequence continues at coordinate 23,792,236 of OY720159.1, forward strand.
CAGGACGCCGGTTTTTTTGTTTTCTATAGAGGCCGAAAACCTTAAAGCAATATCTACTAAAACTAACACTTCTAATTCGGTGAAATTTACAGCACGTTCTCTTTTTGGTTTATCCATATTTATTATGTAGTATATATTATATTGTAATAACTAATACCGCTTTTTTACATAAGAATAGAACACCACGGTTGGGTTTCCCGCCACTATGTTGCTATCTTGTACTGTATCCTTGTCTAACTTACACATTATGCAATATAGGTTGCTTTATTTAAAGAACTGCAATGAAGTTTTCCTATACTTATAAGTTAGTGTAACAAGGTGTGCCAACCTAACAAAAACTACTTCTCTGTATTTAGTAGCTGAATAGTTGTTTGGCTATTAAGATGGGATGGAAAGACGCGATTGAGATATTCGTCTATTAAAAGCTCCTACTAAAGTTGAATACCTAATAGGAACTTTAGTAGGAGATGGAAAGACCGGGCCTAAATCTAATGTCCTCAGTTGATCATTCAATACGTTATTAAGCATATTCATGTTGAAAAAATTTCTAAAACTTTCCAGCTGTCGGCATGTTTTATTACCCCCCCCCCCCCCCCTAGATTATAATGAGCTCCATTTATACACAGCAAATTAAAATCACCTACTATGATACTACCGATTTCATAAAACAGTTCACAATTTTCAATTGCATTAAAATATACAAAATAGTTTTGTTACGATGATCTTGGTGGAAGATACATGCAAATAATAAAAAAATTTTTACTATGTAAACTGTGACGCTTTTTCGGTTCGGGTTTGCTCGGGCGCCAGATTTCAAGGAGTTTTCTCTCCAATGGCTTCTCGCCAGTAGTCGGTGTCGGGGGAGCGAAGACCTAGGTAACTTCAGTGAAGATATAACAGGGTGATTTAAATGAGAAGGCAGCTTACGGTAAATAAATAAGCACAATAAAAGAAAATCAAACAATAGTAAAGTTGTACAGTAGATACAAACGGAAAATAGTTTTATCGGTGCAAACGGTAGAAAATCTAAATTTTTAAAATTGAAGCGGTGGCGGTATTCGGAAGTAACTCCCTGAGAAGTTTGAATAATGTCTCCTGTTTTAACGGTAAAAAAAAACTAATTACGGGGAAGCTTACTTTACGGGACAAAGATCAATAACAACCTGGACCGCAATGACGACAGCTCCGCCAGAAGCCTAAACAGCACCAGGTCGCTAGTGACGGACTAAGGGGTTTTCAGTACTCTGCACCTGGACAACGTGACAACAGCAATCAATACACCCCTTCACGATTCTTATTAGACGCGTTTATGTTTCTATCATATCTGAAAACAACATATCGAGAGTCAAATATTCTCGATCAAAAATTAGATAATCAATCAAACTTACCTAAGTGTAGTTCGATTATAATAAAATTATACGAACGCCTTGTCCGTATAGATTAAACATGTAGTACCTCCAGTTTACACTCTAAGTATCACGATTTAAAGTTAAAAAAAGCGCGCGTAGTCCCCTTCCAACCACTTGCGTCCCTTGCTAAAGCGTCATTATTCAAAACCTGTCGCAAATAAACGGGGAAACTGCAACGGGTCTGAGAGGGAGTAATCTATTCGGACAAGGCGTTCGTATAATTATAATCGAACTACACTTAGGTAAGTTTGTTTGATTATCTAATTATACTTCACACCTTGTCCTTCATAGATTAAACATGTAGATGTTCAAAGCTAAACTACAAATTTACGACAATGACAACTGGAGACTTTAAAAATTATCAAGTTTCTTTTATGAGAACTCTGAAAGGTAGGGACCAGAACACTATTATTCCAGCAAAACAAGATAAAAGGAAAGGGGCCTTAAACTTTTTACAAACAATTTAGCACTGCTTGTGCGAATGAACCAGCCTTAGACACCGGCCTATTATAAAAGGTAGCAAACATCTTAGAATTAGCCGACCAGCCCGCAGTCTTCCTAATTAATTCTATGTTTATACTGCTACGGCTGGCAGCAGAAGTCGCTGCATCTCGGGTGCTATACGCCGAGAAAATACTTGTGTCCACCCCGCTAACCTGCAAGACCGATTTTATCCACCAATTAATTGTTTGAGTTGACGCTGCATAATGCGGTCTTTTAAGTAAGCAGGAGCGTGTCAATACTTCCTCGGATGGCTCTCGTCTTGTTAAGATATGCCATCAAAGCATTGGCCACACATAACTGTAAGTTTTTCTCAAACCTGGGTAAAAGCAAAAGGGGTTGTGGCCTGTTAGGTCCCGAAGTCTTAATGCGGTCAGAGATGCCTATCTCTAGGCCGTCTTCGGACTCCTGGATGTTCGATATCTTTATCTTTGCCAGCGTCTGTAGTCTATGACCTGTGGGCTAACAAGAAAGTAAATTAGGATTAATATCCAGAAAAACTGGCTGCTTACGGAGGAGACATTTAAACGGTGGATACCAAGGTTGTCCCGGCCAATTAGGCACCACAACGATGCCCTCCGACTCTTCCCTCTTGATTTTCCCCAACATTTTTAAGATAATTGAAAATGGCGGGAAGGCATAAAAACACCACCCCACCCATGACATGGTAAAAGCGTCTACCTGGAACGCACCTGGGTCGCGTACCCAAGAACAAAATTTTTTACACTTGGCATTGATTCTAGTTGCAAAAAGGTCAATATTTGGTTGGCCCAGGTTAAACACAAACTTCCTGAAGGCATAGTCTGCAAGTTCCCACTCCGTCTCTGGTTCCAGCCGCCGGGATTCCTCATCTGTCTCTTGGTTATTGAAAGACCTAATATAAGAGGCAAATACCTAAATATCCCGGCTCTCACACCACTGGCACTGTCAGATCTCTATATCTATTACGTTAAGGTTAGAACACCGCACTCCCCCCATTCTGTTGATATACGAGATGGCCGTCGTATTGTCTATTCGTAAGAGGATTTCAGAGCCCCTGATATTGGGAGCAAAGCATTTTAGTCCAAAAAGGGCAGCTCTCAGCTCAAGCTGGTTAATGTGCTCAGTTTTCTTAGAGTCCTTCCAATGACCATGAGCTATCTGACCACTTGTATGACCACCCTGTATTGGAAGCATCTAATTTAAATGAAAACTGACGTATGGGGTTAAAGGGGTCCCCACCAAGGGTCGTTCTCCTCCAAGCAAAATCATCCAGTGATAGCCATAGTAGCTTCATAATCCTGTTTACTATTGTTAAGGGCGAGACGCTTTTCCCTCTCAAAACCTTTGGTATACAACCATGCATATTTGGCTGCGGGGCAGACTGAGACCAACGTAGCCACAAATCTTGCAAACTCCCTGATGTTGCATTGCGAAAGAGAACTAAATTTAGTTATTTCTGCTTGGAGCATAGCCTTCTTAACTGAAGGGAGCTGAAGACACAAGCGTGACGAGTTGAGAACAAAACCTAAGAATTTATAAACTTGCGTTGGTCTGAGTTCACTCTTCCCATGATTAATGATAAATCCTAAGTCCGAAAGAAGCTGGACAGTTCCCTCAACATTAATACTCAGGCACAAAACGGTTTCCCCTAATATCACAAAATCATCTAAGTAACATACCGACTGCAAACCCCTCAAACGCAGTTCCGTCAGAACCGGTTTCATTAATTTAGTGAAACCGAAAGGACCAAAGGCCAAACAGTTAAATTCAAACATACGGTTCTCAAACCTAAATCTAAGAAATTTTCTATATGCTACATGTACAGGTACTAAGAAATATGCATCTTTTAAGTCTATCGTGGTCCTGTCTGGGACGGTCCTTGGAGAACCGATTGTTGTTCCGGTACGAAGGCTTGCATGCTTGTCTTGTGGCGGTCTGTCTTGGGCGCGATACAAAAGCTTGTAATCAAGTGGCTTGTGGCCGGGCCTGGTTGTTGTATCGAGTCCTTGCTCCACCAGTTGCCCTGCCTGTCGGGCGGGTTGGTGGACCTCTCCAGTTTAAATATTTCTTAGCTCTGGGTTTCTTGGGCACCTTCAACAAACAACTAGATTTTTGTAACTCCTTGGCAAACTTCACCATCTCTGTTAGATCTTCACCAAATAAAGATCCCCAATAGGAGCAGAGGACAGAGTCTCACCCACAACCTTATTAAGCCCCAAAATGACGAAGAACCTCCTGTTTGTCGAGGTCGTGTGGAAATAGTCGGCTAGCAACCGGACTGACAAGACCCACTGCTTCTTTCCGATCTCCGGCAGCAGCTTCCTGCGGTTGCTCCTTTAATAACACAGAGAGTGTCTTCCCGAGGACAGGTAAGGAAGCCTCTAATTGAAATTGGGCCTCAAGCAGCCTCTGATCCCTGTTAACCGCTGCTTCGGAAAGAGCTCTTACAACCTCAACATTCATCTTCGGTGGGACTAACCGTTCACAGTTCGGTGGTGCAGGGTACCTCTGCAGTAGCTCCATTCTCTTTTCCTCCGGCAATCCTTCGGAAAGGACCCCAGACCAGCGGGAGGCAATGTCCTCCTGTATTGACTCACCTGCTTTTTGAATTGTTATAGGATCGTCCCCAAGCAAACACAGAACATCCGGCTGTAGGGTGCTAATAACCCCGGCTCCCGGGGATACAGTTGCTTCCTCGTGCATTGAAGGCTCCCTGCTTGCCGCCCTAGCGTTATTTTTGCTACAAGAGGGAGCAACATCCCGTCCTGGAGAGGCTCTGCTTAACGCCCTTGACTTAGTGCCACGAACTGGGCTTGGCGACCTCGACCTACTTCTATTACGGGTCGAAGATCGTGATGTTGAGACTGATCTGTGACCGGACTCAGAGTCACTAGTCGAACCTGAAAACATACAAATGTTCGAATCTTCACTTGGCATTGGAGTGCAACAAAATGCATACGATGTATAATGTTTATAATGGTGTTTAAATAGAGACAAGCTAGAATTGATCTAGTTGGTGAGCAGTCTAGAAGAACACCAGCTAAAATTAATCTAGTTGGTTAACAGCCTAGCAAAACACAAGCTAGAATTGATCTAGTTGGTTAACAGCCTAGTAGAACACAAGCTAGAATTGATCTAATTGGTTAGCTATCTAGTATAACACAAGCTAGAATTGATCTTGTTGGTTATTAATCTAGAACACAAGCTAGAAGTGATCTAGTTGGTTAGCAGTCTAGTAGAACACAAACTAGAATTGATCTAGGGCACTTGTAATCTATTAACGTAAGCTAGAATTGATCTAGTTAGTTATTGGTTTTAAGGGTACTTACTGCTATCAGAAAAGTCCTCCCTGTACCGAAAATGGCGGACGGGACGCCGCCGGCTTGGCCCAGCACATGGCGTTTCCAAGGTGTCCCTGCGCATTTGACGCCTCGAGTGGGAACGGCGCGGCGGGCGGCCATAGCCCATCTTCTTTTCAAGCTGGGCGGTCGCCCGGCCCTTAAGCCGCCCCTGTTCTTAGACCTTGAACGTTTTGATAATAAACAACAAATTCAGATATTTCATGGCATATAAAATTTCATTTTAATATAATTTTAAAATAAAATTTACACAAATTGTAAGAATAAAATCAGTGTGGTACTGTCATCTCAATGTTTGATTTCGTCCTTTTTTTGTATTAATAATATGCTTATATTACAGTCTGCTCGCATGGAGCAATAAGTAAATGAGATTGTAACCTATTACATGATTGCAGAAGTTGTCCAGTGACAATACTCCTAAATTAAATATATACACAACAAATTAAATTAAATTAAATATTGTTAACAAAATAGGAACGTATATGTATTTTTATTGTTTGAGGTCAGTAGGCGATTGTCTTTTTAATTTTTTGTGCACTGCTGGGGGAGCACTTAATTGATTAATTAAAACATTTTGATGTCCTGGGAGGTGATTTAAGTAACCGGTGGCTAGTCTGCGAATTTCATCGTCCACAAATGGTATATTCGAATCTTCATGGAGGGATTTATTACTTTTAAAAGCAACAAAAGATACCTTCCTATAATCTAACTTGCGTTGCGATGATGTCTTCCCACGAAGCTCATTGCGGTTTCTTGTTCTTGTTCCGTGGATGATGCATGGGATGATGTCTCTGCCACCCATTTATTAGGTGTATTCTAAGTTTTTAGGAATGATCATGGATAATCGTGTGATGCTTAACCTCTTGCTGTGGATTACCCTCTTGAAAATGTCGTGGAAGGTTGTCCATGCCGCATAGTGTCGTTCGAAAATTGGAATGTGGATCCTGGGTAGCACAATGTGGTCTCGCTCTTCTTCGTTGTTGGAAAATTGTTGTAAAAGTTCAGTTGTTGATGCCTCCCCTTGTCTCTCGAAATTCTCTATCTCCGTCATACCCGCAAGTTAAAATTTGATGTTCCAGTCTTCTTTTAAACTGGTTTTGGAAAATTCGTAGTAGGATTTCGCGCATGTAGGGCTAAGGTTGTTGTGGAGTTCTTCTGTATTACTTGGGATTGTGTCTAGCTTGATCTGCTTAAGCGAATATCGCGCTCTGGATCATTGAAGTTGTAAAGTATGTACTGCTTCTGCAGATACGTGTGCGTTTTCTGCAACAGCTATGTTTTTTTTAACTCTCCCAGGAATTCCTTTAGTAATTCGGCGTGATTAAGTTGAAATGCTTCGCAGAATTGAATTGTTGTTTGTGGTTTAACGGGTTTCAATATATTATGCGGTTTTTCATGTTCGTGATTGACTTGCGGATTGATTCTGCTGAATTCTTGGCTGTCGTACAGTACAATTCGGTCTCATGATACTGTTGGAAAGTTTAATTATTAACGTTCAAATTTAGGGGAGGGTTCAAAGACAGATTGAATAACCAAATGTATTAATTTAGGGGGCGGCCCAAGGATGAATCGAATGATCAAATATTCAATATCTGTGCGATTACCTGAGACTGCTGGTAATCTTTAATACGTCCGTAGTCAATAGAGTTTTTGAGCACTATAAGCTAGAGTACAGTAACGCTAACTGCAACGTTTTTGCTAGGCAACATACTGTTTTGCTAAGCAACATATTGTTTGGCTTTGCAAAGACGTTAGCGTTAGTGTTACCTTACTTTTAGCGTATGGTGCTAAAAAACTCTGTAATGTAACACAGAGATACTTAATGGATGTTTAGGAAGGAAGGATGTTAGATTATTAATAAGGATTACTAATGCTTTGTGCAGCCTCATACGAAGAGTGATTGATGGCACTTAACCCAAAGAAATCTAATATTTATATACAAAAATTAAACCCTGACTGTAGCCTGAGGTGTAGAATGACAAAGTGCAAACTTGCATATTTGCAGTTAAATGCTTTGGAATTTCTGCTTAATTGTTACATTTCGTAATAGAATATTTAAGCTGTCAGTAAAGGTAAAAAGCGGTTAATTGAAAATAGTTAAATTCTAAATTAAAGTAAGAGTAATTATACGAAAAAGTAAAATGATTATGTTTGAAGATCAAACAACACTATACACACAACTATAAAATCACTTTCTACAGATATAATAATAAAATTACAGAACTTTACTCCTTTACAATTATTAATGGTTACACTTATTAAAAGGTATACTATTTATGAATACTAGGTAATATATTTATTTTTGCTTACATTTAGAAGGTATTTGCATTTGGCCAGTGTGTAAGTTTGTTGAAATAAATTAGTACCTAAACCGCTGCAAAATTGTGAATTGTCAATTTGACACGTCATCTAAATTCCATAAAGTGGCGAAGTCGACCGCACTTGTTTCTTTCGTTTCTCTTTAGCCTGCGAATCAGAAATAGACGTAAGTTGAACGTGTAGGTATCACCAGCCTACGATTGAAGCCCAAATCAGTAAAGGGCTATTAGTGGGAGTGAACAGAAGGTATTCGTACAGTTGATCTGTATAGCCTCGAAGTACATAAAGGTTTATAATTTACTTTACATTGTTTTAAATGACGTTGTTCACAATGTACCTTATTTTAATGTAGGTTTATGGACACCTATAATTATCCATATATGCTACAGAAAAAACGTAAATTTAAATTTAGCGCCATATTTGGGCCAATCGCATCATAACGTTGTTATTTGGTGTTTGTTTTGATGTGATTGTCGTCTTTTCGTGGTCTATCCGTTTTGGTTCTTAGGTTCTGACATATTTGCAGTCTGTCGTTGTTGATATGGTCTTGCTTGTATCATGGTGTGCGTTTGAGCCGCAGTAACAATAATAATATTGTTCGAGATGACAAATGACTCATTGTTAAATTTATGTATTTTTTAAGGACATTCTGAACACGTAATTGTTACGGTTATACTATTTTTAAATAAAAAATACGGTTTATGTACTTCTGCTTACGGCCATGGTGACACCCCAGTAATAATTGAAATTTATCTATTAAAATTATCTTTATGTAAAGGAATAGTTAAACCTATATAATACTGAAGATTTATATGCTGCTAATTTATGTATAGTGTGATAACAAGATTCACATCGTTGCCTAGAAGTTAAATCCTAAAATTACAGAAAACTATTTGCATAGTCTAGCTTTGGTTAGAAATTGTTTCTTTCTTAGTAAACCTTATAGTATTATAGACATACAAATTAACAGGTAGAGCAGTAAAGTCAATGTTGGTTAAAGTTTTCAAAATAATGCTGAGATACGAGAATTTTGTATGTCATCATTAGAATAAAAACTGAGTTAAGTTTTTATTTTTGGAAAGAACGTTGCAATTTTGTAAATTAAAACTATTTGCTTGATAGTTCGAGTTTTTTTTATATTTTAATTTAAGGAACGGAACAGATATGGTTATAAAAAACTTAAATACCTATATATTTAATGATGTAAAGCATCATAAAAACCATGGTAATCATCATGAATTACTGATTTTAGTACTGAAGATGGTTGAACTTATTCCCCTTAAGAGGGAGCGGTTCGCTATAAAGTTTTTTTTCTTTTCCAACTTTGTTAAGTTGACGAGGTAATCAGGTAATCGATTATGCAAGTTGCTGCCCATCCCACCTTCCCCCTCATGCCGCACGTAGCATACAACTTTTTTGTTTGCCAAATTATAAATGGCGAAGTTGTGGCATGCCAGTTTCTACTTAAAATGAACCATACGCGCTGGTATATAAGGCAGAAGCTGAACAGGCTGAACATCCATGGTAAACACATAGATCTCTCTTGGCAAAGCTTTCTCTTTGTCTAGCTTCTTCTCTTGTCTGGCTCTATATTTTTGGGCAATATGGGCACTATAGACATGCTGTGAAACTTAAATTGTTTGAAAAATACAAATCACACTGGTATTTGCGAGAATGAAAAATATCTATATTCAGAATAATAAATAAAAAATACGGTAAATATCGATAATTTTTCAAAACTCTGTGCCTATTTAAAAAAAGAAAATAATTACACACCGAAGAAATGGAGAATTCTTAGTAAAGAACAGGTGGATTGATTCTTGAAGTGTGCTCCTGATAAGCAATACTTGATGATGAAGGTGTGTTTTAGTTTTAAAATCGAATATTTTACGATAATTAAATTTTGACGTTTGTAGGTTATATTAATTTTGGGTGTTGCTGGAGCTTGTCGCTGCGACGAGTTAGTACATTTAAAGATTAATGATATTGAAGATCTTAAGCCCGTTTGTAACATTCAATTATTTAGTACAAGTTTCAGTCATTTTTTTAGGAACTAAAAGATTGACCGATTCATACAACCATTTCATCAATTTTTTCGTCCTTAAAAAAATGGAATGAAAAGTGTCCTATTTTGTTTACTATAAATATTTACTGTCATCTGCAACTGTCATTGCTGCCATTAGCAATAGAAATAACGTTAATAGCTGCAGCAGCCAAAACCAATATGTCTTAAATTCTTATCCATTTCAAAAGCGATTCTGAATAGTTTAGATTCAAGACAATATTACTGTCAATCTGTCAATTTTTTAGTTTCTGAAAAAATGACTGAAACTTGTACTAAATAATTGAATGTTACAAACGGGCTTTAAATCAGTCTTACTGATTAAAATTCCTAACACTAACTAATAAGGCTAGATCATTTACTGTGATGGGAGATAGCTATTTAAATTGTAAATTGTAAATATTTACAGAAAATACGTGACCCTTCGCCCGCCAAACTTTGCAGAACCACGGTTTTTTGTAAAATACCAAAATGGAATATGTCATCGAGTAGTAGTAGGAATTCATAAGATTAGCATTGTTCCACAAGAGATCGCAAAATTTTTAAATTTAGATAATGCGAAAGAATTTACAGGCCACTGCTTACGACGAACTTCTGCCACGTTTCTAGTAGATGCTGGCGGTGACCTCACGTGTCTTAAAAGACATGGTGGTTGGAAATCAAGCACTGTGGCAGAAGGATACGTCGAGGATTCTTTAAAAAACAAGAACGATACTGCAAAAAAATATTGGGACTGGATCAACCTAGCACAAGTGGTAGCATCAGTGACAATAATACTAGCATAATTAAATTACGATGACATGGAAACACTTCCTAGAGCAGAAAGAAGTCCTGGAAAAGAATCGACTATTCAAGATACAACTAAAACTGCAATTGTAGATGTTCAAAGTGATCTTAATAATTCTAAAAAGCTCAAGATTGTTGAAAGTTAAAGTTTATTCAATTTCAAGGATCCTCAAATTGCACTTTTAAAATTGAAATAAGAAATTAATTTATTGTTATAATTTTTGTGTTATTTAATTCGGAATCTATGTGATTCTTTGTTTAATATCTTTGTAGTGTCTTTCTCAAATAAATGTTATTCACATAACAAACCAAAATCTTAACCAAAAAAGTTAAAAGTAAAAGTTCCTAGGAAGTAAAAGTACTTTTACTTCCTAGGAACTAAAAGTATTGCCTAGCAACACACACATTTTTTTACTAATAACAAAAACATCAACTTCAATGTCCGTTTTTGGTATTAAAAGTGTCACTTTTAAGACGGTTGCGAAAAAACTCTTTAATTTTGATCCTGCGTTCTCTGTTGATCGGTTTAACTTTATTTGGAAATTGCGAAGCAGCTAGTATAATACCAGAATCATGGCTTTGCTACCCAACTAATGACACTCCAGGAAGTAAAAGTACTTTGTAGAAGTAAAAGTACTTTTACTTCCTAGGAACTAAAAGTGTTGCCTAGCAACACACACATTTTTTTACTAATAACAAAAACATCAACTTCAATGTCCGTTTTTGGTATTAAAAGTGATCACTTTTAAGACGGTTGCGGAAAAACTCTTTAATTTTGATACTGCCTTTTCTGTTGATCGGTTTAACTTTATTTGGAAATTGCGAAGCAGCTGGTATAATACCAGAATCATGGCTTTGCTACCCAACTAATGACACTCCATTCTCCCAAGCCTAGAGTACTCAGAAACATTTGCTTGCATACCGGAAACAGGGTATTGTTGACTGTTAAGATATAAAATAAACTAAAGTTTCGCCGAGAATTTTCATTTTTTATTCTTTTCTGTTTGGTTGAAATCTTATTAACTAAAGTGGCAACAAATATGGAATGGTAATATCAGTGTGTATATAGGATTTCTATTAATTTCTATTATTCGTGATAATTGTTGTTTTAAAACACCTAGAAAATGCAAATGATTAACAATACACCTGTCGTAAACAAACACAATGCAGAATATACCTACAGAATTAGTGTAGAAGAGTTCAATATGAATTTGGAATTAATACCGTGGGACAATATTTTTCAACTTAACAATATTAATGAAAAGTTACTTTTCTTTAACGAAAATTTGCTTCATTTATATAATTCTCATGTACCAATAAAAACCGCAAAGTTTACCAAATCTCCTGCTCCGTGGTTAACGGACATAGTCAAATTGATGCAAAACTGCGCGATAACGCCTTAAAACGATTTAAAACAACTAAACATATTCATCACTGGAATTACTACAAGTCTTTGAGAAATCTAACTACAAATGCCATTCGTCGCGAGAAAAAAGCCTACCTTGAATACAGAATACGGACTATCAACAAAAAAAGTCCCTGGAAAGACTTAAAAGATCTTAACATTTATAATAAAGTTTTAAAATCTGATATTCCTCAACATTTGCTAGATGTTAATAAAATCAATGACTATTTTGTTGACTCGGTACGGAACATTTCTATTGCGCCTGACCCTAATTTAATAACATTTTGCACCGGTAATGTAAGAACCAACGATGTTTTCTCGTTTAAACTATTGTCTGAGGAGGATGTCGCCAAGATTATCAGAAATATCAAGGCAAAGTCTGTTGGTACTGATAATATCGGCATCCAGCTAATCAATTTAGGCTGCCCCTTCCTAATCCCTTACATAACGCACATAGTAAACTTCTGTCTTGAGCTTAGTGTATTCCCGGAATGTTGGAAAATAGCACGTATTCGGCCACTGCCTAAAATTAATGTCCCTCTAAATTTTAAAGATTTGCGACCAATAAGTATTTTGCCCACGTTTTCAAAGATACTGGAAAGAGCAATGGAAGGGCAGTTGAGAACATTTTTACATCAGAATAAACTGCTTCCCGAAACCCAATCAGGCTTTCGTGCTGGTTATCGTTGTACCACGGCGTTGTCCAATATTCTAGACGATGTTTTAACAGCCATTGACACAAATAAACTAACCGCGCTTGTCTTGTTAGACTTCTCAAAGGCTTTTGATACATTAAACCACAACGTTTTATTATCCATACTGCATTATGTCGGTATTAGTAACGGTGCAATTTCATTATTACAAAATTACTTGTCTGGTCGAACTCAGATGGTTCAAATTGCACAACAAACATCAGATTGTCGAGGTGTGGGTAGCGGCGTACCACAGGGTTCAATATTGGGACCATTACTTTACACTTTGTACACCTCAAATTTGGGCAATGTTTGTAAATCATGTAATTACCATTTTTATGCGGACGATATACAGGTATATTATTCTTTTGATTCTAATGACGTCGCTACTGCCAACAATATCATTAATACTGACCTTAATTTATAATCTAATTAGTACAGCAGAAAATCATTCTTTAATAATTAATCCTTCAAAATTCCAGGTAATGCTATTGGTAGACGTAAGATACGAAAAAGTGTTGTAAATCACTTAGCAGTTGTGATCAAAAATACGAAACTACCGGTTACAGACATGTCGCGGAATCTGGGGTTATATGTTAATTCAGAATTACGATTTAAAAAGCACGTAAGTTTATGTATTCAAAAGGCATTTTCTAACTTAAAATATATATATAATAATATTTAAATAAACATATTCTTAATACAAAAACAAAAACGGTCCACGTTGAATGCCAATGACTCAATCGTTGTGCCATGCGGGTTTCCGCCGGAAGCCGATGGCTCAAGGTGTGAGCCATGCGGCATGGTTTACTAAACGGGTCAGTACAACGTCGGCGTTTCAAGTGTGTCCACAGTTTTAAGGTGGCTTTTTGGGTAGTTTAAATTACACGTATTTTCATATCTTGGTTTTTTGTTTCCGTTTTTTATTCGGTAGTTATGGATGGAACAATATACTCGAAACAGTGCTCGGCTGCTCAACAATGCCTGATATTTTGAGTGGCACTCAACGTGTTAATTGAAGCTCTGGTTCAATTTTTGTGACACAGTCTACGGACCATGTTTGGACAGTACGGATGTCACTAGAATTCAAAGAATACAAAATGCTTGTCTACGGTTAATTTTTGGTCTGAGAAGGAGGGATCATGTATCTCACAAGCTAAAGGAGCTACATTGGTTAAATATGTGAACAGGCGTGCATTGCACTCCTACTGTCTGTTTCATAAAATAATTATTTCCAAAACTCCGCCATACTTATTTAAAAAAATTAACTTTAGAACTAATGTTCATAATTTAAATTTAAGAAACAAGGGCCTTATTACCCCTCCTTTTCACAGAACAGCTCTATTTCAACGTTCCTTTACCTACAATATTGCTATGTTATACCTATAATTCCTTGCCTTTAAACTTTAAAAATACTTCTCATGCTAAATTTAAAAAACTAGTATTTTCCTTATTATTTGATAAACAGTAATATCTATTATCTTCGAATCAAATCAAATCAAATTTATTTTAGATTGCACATACATTGAAAAATAGTACATAGAGAGTAAAGAAAAAAATGAATTTCTCACGGATAATCATTAATTCAATTATTTTAATCTATTTAGTTACCATTACAATTTCCAAAGAAATCCAACTTAAGAATTCCCAGAATTGCTCTTGCAATCTAAGCAAAGCTTGTGTATTGAAGGGCAAGTCCAGATTTACTGTAATTGTATAAATACTGTGTCGTTGCGAAATTTGATAATAACTAGTGATAGTTTAAATTTACATTCATTACATGATTATTTTTGTTTTGTTTTAAGAGATGTTATAAGTTGTTATATTGATTCTAATAGGTTAATTAATGGGCGTATATCATTCGTCAGTAAAAATAAATTTAGTTGTTTTTTAAATGAAAATAGATTTTTTGTAGCTTTTAGTGTAGTTGGTATCATGTTATATAAACGTGTACCCAAAAACGTAGGGCTTCGCGTACCTATAGTTTTTCTTGCAGTTGACGTAGCTAGTATTTCATTTGTTATACTTCTTTTACTATAATTATGAGTAACGTATTCTTTATTTTGTATATGGATTCCAATTATAAGTTTTTTATGTAGAGGTTTCTGACATTAAGTATTTGTGTTTCTTGAAATAGCAAGTCACTTGGATACATTGAATGTTTCATGTAAATAATTTTTAAGATAGTTTTTTGTGTAACTTCTAATGGTTTCAAGTTACTTTTCTTAATTCCCCCCCACACACTTATTCCGTAAGTTAGAATTGATTGTACAAGTGCATAATATACTGTTTTCATTTGTTGCCATTCTAAATAGTGTCTTAATAGTTTCTAACAAGAAAAATTTTTTTCTTAATTTCTTAATTTGTAACGTGCTTAAATCACGCTACAACGTAAAACAAGTACCTCAGCTAAACTCTGTGGAGACGGGTGGGTTCTTCAATTAACAACGAAATAATATTAACAGAAGATTAACAAAATGGGCGCCACTGCAACAATAAAATCCTGAAATGCTAGTCGGTCAGTTGCAGATAACCGAAGAAAAGATGTAGATATAAAATAAAATGAAGATACACAAGCAGTAAGGCTAACAAAGTTTTAATACAATAATAGTCAATTAAAGACAGAAACAAAATGTTAAAAATATCATAAAAGATAATGCTAATGTAAGTAAATAAAGGGTCGTCACCCAATAACGTTTTAGAAACTACTAAATCTGATTTAATTGAATGAATGATTGATAATAATTTTAATAGATATTCGATTAAATGCAGTTTCTCTCAAACTAAATTATATATAAGTAGGCAGCTTTCAAAATATACCAAATTCAAATTATAAAAATAAATTATAACATATTAAATGTTTGACTTCAAATTATAGTTTATCAAAAATTATACATTAAGGAAATGATCCTTATTGCTTTTTAAATCTTTAAAATTGTTTTCTAAATTTCAAATATAACCAAATCACACTTATCTTATTTGTATTTGTTTTTCAAAAAGGCTTGTAGATGTTGAATTCCTCGATACGGGAACGAAACTGAAACTTCCAGAATCTAGCAGTAATTATTTGAACCCATTTCACAGGAAAAAGCACAAAACTTGACCAACCGTCAAAACTCAATTGATATCACTAGTCAGCAAAATGTTCAAAATCCGGGATATGACCCGTAACACTCTAACTCGAGTAACACGATAAATTACTGACTTTTATCACATCAAATACTACCAGAATCGAAATTAGCGAGAAACGTTCACCTTTTTCTTTTTAAATCCCAAAACTCTCTCTTATTTATTATATTTTCCTAACAACCCCCAAAATAAAATCCATAGATCTCTAAGATATTTAGATTCTCGAAATGTATAAACATTAACGACTAGGATAACGTCACAAATTATAACGATAATTATTCACTATAAATAATAAATGCAATGCCATCAGCACACGTTAAGTAAGTCTTAAGTAATTTTATGTTAATTTAATTTATGCTGCATCGCCTGAGATCTGCGTTTCTTAAATCTTTTATAGTATTATTATTATTATTTTTTTTTTAATCCTGATGATTAGTTCGTTCATTTATTTATATATTTTTGATTTTGGTTAAGTGGAAGAGCAGTGGCTTCTTAGAAGTCGCTGAACTTCGCCTTTTGCTACAATGGATTTTTAATTTTGTGTAGATGTATTTTTAATTTTGTGTAGCAATAAAGACAATATTATTATTATTATTATTATTATTATTACAACTCGAATAAATTCGCGTCCGCGAACTCAACAGTAAACATAAAACATACATAAAATAAATCTGACAGAAACTTCAAATTTCTGCTGTCAATTGTTATTGAATAAATACAGTTGAGGTAATAGATGGCACTACAGCATGCGCTCTACTAAGGCCAATTGTATCAGAGCGACTGATGTCAATAGCTTTGCTTATAGGGAAATTTACGAGTCTGACGGAGGCTTATTATTTAGTAATGTAGATTTATTCTTCTACTGACTGCTTCTGTTTCTATTGTTTTAGTACATAGCACTAATTTGCCTCCTGCATTTACACATGATATGAATAATTTGGCTCTCTCTGAAAATACACCACTTGGAAAAGTAGTATTTACGTTAGAAGGAACAGATCCTGAAGGCAGTCCTGTTTATTTCGGTCTTACTGGTGTAGATCTTCTTAATGTAGATGCTAGTACTGGTAATGTTACTGTGGTGAAGCACTTAGATTATGAGGTATATTGGTTACTATAAATTGTTTAATGGGCATTTAATTGTATTGTTTATTTTCAGGCAAATAACACGTTAAATTTTTTTCTAACAATTGAAGATGAAGTCAAAGATGCTCCTATAGGAGGGAATAACATTGTAGAAGTACCTGTTACTGTAATAATACTTGATGAAAATGACAATATTCCCAGTTTTGAAAATGTATGTTTTTAAAAATATTGAATTTCTTGAGTAAAAATTATCATTTTAGGTTCCGTACACTGTTTTTATTACAGAAGATACTCCAATTGATACCACTGTATTTTCAAATATTTTTGTAACAGATCCTGATACAGTAGGAAACACATTAGAGGTTGAATGTATAAATCTTCCTAATTTTTATGATGCATGTAATGTATTCGACGTTTCAACTATGGATGCTGCACAAAATAGTTACCATGGTGTATTAGTTTCAAAACAGGAATTAAACTATACCCTCCAAGAGGAGTACCAGATATTGTTAAAGGCAACGGTAAGTTAGCATGCTCAAGTAGTGAAACATGAAATTAACTAAAATGATTTTAGTCTTTAATATCCATTTATAAACCTATAGATTTTTTTAGATTTTCTATTAAACGTGCGTAGAAGTATCAACCGAAATTTGTTATAAACAAAAATTTAAAATATCACAAAATTTGATATTATTGAACATATAATAAATTATGTAATTTACTCATTCATCAGAGTTCTATAGACAGGTCCTGTTTTGTTTTTTTTTTTTGTTTTTTTTTTTTTTTTTTTTATATATTATATTACTTTTTACAATCTGTTTACTACAATAAGCAAAATTTATGTATGTTATTAATAGGACATGAATACTGACTTTATTGAAATCCAACGATTTGCAATTAATGGTTTTCTACGGACTACATTATATTAGTTTATTCGAATCTATTTGGTAGGTCTAACGGTTTGTGTCTCTTTAGTCTGTGTAGGGTTTCACTATTATCAAGTAGGTTGATAGCCAAAGCATTTGGGTGTTGTTCTAGTTTGCTTAGGTATTTAGCACTGGACTTAACTATCACTTCTTTTACTGTATCTATTTTCAGGTCGCTCAGAATGTCTGTATTTCTCACAAAGTATGGTGCATTGCACATTGACCGTAGCACTTTAGATTGAAATCTCTCAATTATTTGAATGTTAGAGTTAGCCGTTGTTCCCCAAAGCTGTATACCGTATGTCCATACGGGTTTAAAGATCGCATTGTAGATTAGGAGTTTACTTGCTAGGGATAATTTGGATTTTCTGCCTAGTAACCAGTAATGCTTATTGTACAATATGCCGAGTTGTTTCCTTTTTTTCCATATGTGTGGTTTCCAGGTTAGACCTTTGTCGAGGTGTAAGCCAAGATATTTAACTTCATTAACTTGGGTTAATGGAATATTATTTATTAGGACTGGTGGTGTATTTCCTCTGCATTTGGTGAATGTGATATGAAACGATTTAGCTTCATTGAGTTGAATTCGCCATCGTTTGGTCCACTGAGTCAATTGATTTAAACTCTGTTGAAGGAGCTGGGCCGCTATAGTTGGATCTGTATGTTTTATCATTATGATCTTGTCATCTGCAAATGTTGCAGTGAGGGTGTGCGGACTAGTTGGTATATCTGCCGTGTACACTAGATATAGAATCGGACCAAGGACGCTTCCCTGTGGGACCCCTGAGTTGATTGCGTGGAGCGCCGATTGATATTGTCCAATTTTAACGTGGAAATACCTTTCTTCCAAGTACGATTTAAAAATAACATATAGTGGGTGAGGTAGCAGTTTCTTGAGTTTATACATGAGACCAGTGTGCCACACTTTGTCAAAAGCTTGGCTTTCATCAAGAAGTGCAGCTGTGCAGTATTGCTTCTCTTCAAAAGCTTGATTTATGTTGTCGACTATACGGTGCACCTGTTGTACGGTAGAATGATCCCTCCTAAACCCAAATTGATGATCTGGAATTATGTTACTGTCTTCTAGAATGGTAGTTAGTCTTTCAGCTAATAGTTTTTCCAATACTTTACCTGCCACTGACAGCAAGCTAATGGGTCTGTAGGAGGTGACTTCATATGCTGATTTCCCTGGTTTGAGTATCTGGATTAACTGCGCTACCTTCCACTGGACCGGGAAGTATCCCAGTCTCAGGACTGCATTGTAAAGCATAGTTAGTAACACTAGACCCTTGCGTGGTAGTTCTTGGAGTAGTTTGCCCGTAATCAGGTCAATGCCTGGAGCTTTCCTGGGATTGAGATTGAATCTGATCATTCTTTTTACTTCCTTAACTGTGAAGCAGTCCAATGGCAATGCTAATTGATATGGCATATCTAAAGAGTTTTGTATTTCTGCTTCTTCTTCGATAGCAATTTGTGAAGCGATTGGATGAAAAACACTCTCAAGGTGCTGTGCGAAGAGCTCTGCTTTTTCTGAATCTGACCGTGCCCATGATCCATTTGGCTGTTTCAGGGGTGGAATAGGCTGTTTTTGGGCTTTTATTCTTTTGGTTGCCATCCAAAGCGAATAATTTGTATCTGTTGTTGCACTCAGGTTTGCGAGATATTCTTGAAAATGTTCATTTTTTAGTTCTTTGATAAGCTCTTTGAGTTCTGTTGTTGCTTGATTTAAGCGTCTCTTATCAGATGGGTACCCTGTGTTCTGCCAGACACGTCGTAGACGTCTTTTTTCAGCTATTTTTCTTTTTACTATTATGGGACAGCTTTCTTGTAGTCTTTTGCTTTCAATTTTTGGTGTTGCTTCAATGGCAGCTTCTTGAATTATTTTTGTGAAATCTTGTATGGCTATTTCAAGTTCATTATTGTTTTGGAGCGAGATTTTCAGGTCCAAACGGTTGTGAATGATCTCTTTGTATAGCTCCCAGTCGGTTCTTTTGTTGTACAGTTTTGGGTCACTTTCCCTAGTAATGATCGTGCTACTCACAGTTGCTATAATTGGCGTGTGGTCGGAGGTTAGGTCAAGACTTGAATTAATTTTGAGGTAGGTTGAGGTTATTCCTTTGGTTATGATGAAGTCCAGCAGATCAGGTAGTTTACCTGGGTCAGCAGGCCAGTAGGTGGGTTCATATGTTGAGAGGATGCCCAGTTTGAGTTCTTGTATTACTTGGTGTAGCGCCCTGCCTCTGCCAGGAGGGGAGACTCGGGAACCCCACAACGTGTGTTTTGCGTTAAAGTCACCACCTGATAAGAACCTATTACCTAGTGATTTGAAATAATCGATGAAACCTTGTTTGTTGACAGCATAATTTGGGGAGCAGTATGTAGCTGATATGACTAGTGGACCATTCCAGTCTTCTATCTCTATGGATGTAGCTTGAAGGAATTTCTCTTGATAGGGGGGTAACATGTGGTGTTTAATGTGTTTTTTGATTAGAATGGCCGTGCCACCTCTGGCGTGATTATCTGTTTCTGGATGATTTGTGACATAAAGTTGATAATTGTGTATTTTGAAATGAGTATTGCTATTAAAGTGTGTTTCTGAGACAAGTAGGATGTCTATTTTGTTGTGTAGGAGAAACGTTTCTAGTTCATATTTACGATTTGGTAGGCCGTTAGCGTTCCACTCAGCTATTTTGTATACTGGAGCCATTTTTATTTTTTTAATTCTTCCCGGAGGAGTCTAATTTGTGTGGTAAGTTCATTTATTGTTTGTTGTTGTGCTTGGATTGTTTGTTGAAGAGTGATTATTATTGACATAAGATCATAATTTTGAGGATTGTTGTCAGTTATGGTTTGAGGAGTTGGTAGTGGTTGCTTCTGAGGCAAAGGTTGAGATGAATATTGCTGTCTTTGTCTTGTTGATTGCTGTTGTGATAACCACTGATGTCTTTGCTGGTGTTCTTTGTTGTCTCGCTGTTGCTGTTGACTTTGTTGTTGTTGTTGTATTTGTTGATAGGACTGTTGTTGCTGTTGTTGTTGCATCTGTTGCCTTTGTTGTTGTTGGCTTTGGAGACGCAAGGCATAGCTTGAGTTTGCTGAGTTTGGGTGTCGTCTGTTTAGAATTTCGAGGTACACCTTGCACCCTTTGTAGTTAGCAGGATGTTGGCCAAGACACAGGACGCATTTGGGCGGTTTACCATCTTCACGATTTTTTTTACACGTGCGGTAGTCATGCATCTCTGCACATTTTACACAGCGTGCTGGCCTAGTGCATCTATTGCGTGTGTGTCCATAACACTGGCAATTTTTGCATTGTGGTATCTGGGCTTTTTTTATTGGTTCTTCAAAGATGACTACTGCATTTCCGATGTCGGTTATTTTAAAGATTTCATTATTATTTTCTTTTCGCTTGATGTCTATAAAGAATAGGTTCTTCTTTTGTTTAGTCTGTCTATTCATAACATTCATAATGTTCAATACTTCATGATTTTTTTCTGCGAGCGTTGATTTAATGAATTCCAAATCTGTTGTGTGGTGTAGGTTTTTTAGGACTACGCGGAATGTTTTTTCCTCCTCAAGGCTGTAGGTGTGTCTAGCTACATTGTTGTCATCTAGGACTTTTCGTATGATTTTGTAGTCAGCTAAGTTATTTATTTGTAGCTTTAGTTTGTTGCCTTGAAGAAGTTGATATTGGTAATTTGATTTGGAAATATTTTTTTCAATCAGTGTGATCAATGGATCGATAGCTTTAATGTAATGGAGTATGAATGGTGGGATTTGTAACTTAGTTTCTGCTCTTGTATTGTTTGCGTTTGGTTTTTGATTAGCAAGGGGTTGAAATCTATTAAACGTTGAAATGGGCGGATTTGTTTGACTTATGTTTGTGTCTTTATCAGGATCGTCAACAGCTTTCCTTTTTTTGTGCCGTCTAACTTCTTGAAATTCATTAAGTTCTATTATTTGAGATAGTTCGCTTGTAGTTGACATGTTGTCATCTTTGGCCATATTTTCAATAATATTATTTGACGATAAATCAATTTGTGTTTGATTTGAGGGTTTTGTTTGCCACGAACTATGCCAGGAGGTATACTGATGGGCTTGTGAGGGTGGCAGTGCTGGAAAGTTGGTTGCAGCTGAATAATAATTGGCTTGCGGTTGGTTTTGTACAGGAGTTTGAATGGGCATCATAATGCTTTGGGCTGTTGTGGGTAACATGAACATTGGTGTTTGTGAGGAATTTTGTTGGGGGTAGTTTTGTTGAAGCTGTGGTGTTTGTTGTGGATAAGAATTTAGGGGCTGCTGCATATAATTGAGGTATTGCATTTGGTTGCTGGGATAGTAACCATCACTTGTATTTTGCATGGTTGAAACGCTTTAAGCGTTTTAAGTCGGTAATATTAATTTAATAGACTAGAATGGTGTAATATAAAATTTTTATAAAATTTTTACTCACTAAATCAGTGCACTTGACCTGAGGTCAACACACGTTCGCGATAGAATATCTCACAAGCACTTCGCACGTCTCCCTGTTTTGTAGAACATCTTTTTTCTACTCTCCATGTTAAATAATCTATAGAAGCAAGCAAGCAAGCCTATAATAATGCGCAAACTCCCGTTCAATGATTAAAAGTACGGAAGCGTTGAACGCAGCCATCCACTTAAAAGATGATTATTAATATTAATAATACCAATATAATTGCATAAAGCATAATTACTTATTGCTAATTGGAATTTTTAGCTCCTTGTAGTTGCTTATTAAAGTCTAGGAAATGATTATTTCATTTCTATAAATTTGTTCATATTAAAGTACACGAACGCACAAAAAGCGTAACACACCTCACACAGAACGTTTTGACACTTTGCTTTGACAGATTGTGTCGTAGACGTTTGAACATAATTTGGAAACCGTTATTTGTGTATCATAAATACTAACCAAATTATACACAGGGAAATAGAAAACCGAAAATTTAAGATTTTTCAGCCTGTACGGAAAACTGCGCAAAATTTATAGAATTTGAATAGTGATCATAGTTTAGTCCTTAATATGCTGAAATTTTGGATGCAGATGTTCATGTCAAAACCGACGTGACATCATTTGAGTCCTATTATTCTTTATTAGTAGTACCTATAATTTCGGTTTTGCCGGTTTCGGTCTTTCTTTGCTCGGAACTCTTGAGAGTTCGTTCATTGGTTTGTGCGTTTGAAATAGTTAATCGAGTGTTCCATTCTGGTTAATGATAATGGTTAACTGTGCAGCAGATAATTGTGGTAAGAAGCAAAGTCAGGGTATTGCTTGCTTTAAGTTTCCCAAACAAAGACAGCAGTGGGTTACATTGTGCAAAAGGAAAAGTTGGACACCTACTGCTTATTCAAGTCTATTTGAGGGAACTGCTATTTAATAAAATTGGGTTCGTTATTTTGAGAACTCCATTTGATGCAGTAGTTCGAAGTCTCGCAATTTATAGAAAATGCTGATGGGAAAAAAAGACTGAAAACCAATTGTGGACTATTTATTTATAAAGATTATTACATAATAAAGAAACATAATTAAAAAAAGCGCGTTCTCGTTCACGTCTTCCTTCGTTGCTTGTCTAGCGTCTACTGCTACTCATGCGCATCTTGAGCGCCAACAACTCGACCATCCTGCATATCCGGCGTCCCCGCCGATTCCGTCTGATCGTGACCTTGCGTCAGCTGTCCAAGTTGTAATACGTAATCGTCCATCCATTTTGGTCGTCTGCGCTGACGTGGCTGTCGCATCTGGAACTCGTGTCCTTCGTTGGTTGCTTCATCTTCAGTTTCGCCGTCTTGTTGTGGTGTCGTATTTCGCTCCGGTTGTGCGCTGACCTCTGTACTACTATTGCCATCACTTGTGTCAGTTTCCGGGTCTGATTAATCATCGTCGGACTCCTCTTGATTACGATAAGGCTTTAGTTGTGAAACGTGAGCAGTTGTAGCAAACAATCTTCCTTTTGTCTCTTGGATTTGTAACACCCGATACGTGTCGCTAGGTAATACATGAGTCACCACTAACGGTCCTCGATATTTTGCTTGCAATTTTGTAGATTCCCCGGTGTGTTCAGGCACTCGCTGCATAAATACTATTTCTCCTACAGTGTACGTGACACCAGCTGATTTCTTCTGATCGTAATATAACTTTTGTTTTGTCTGCTGTGTCAACACTCGCCCACGCACGTTTTCTCTCAGCTGTTCCCGGTTATGATGTTCGACGTCTACACCTATTATTGTTTTTAATTCACCGTCTACGTGTCGGCGTTTAAATCCATATAAAATTTCGAATGGTGTTCGACCCGTGGTTTTATTAATGTGATTGTTGAGGTTTCGTTCAACCTTCTTAAGATCAACATCCCATGTTCGCTCGTTCCCGTCCTTAAGCGAAGCTATTATAACTGGTACTAGGGCCTTATTCACGATTTCCACTTGCCCATTTGCCTGAGGATGGCGAGTCGCAATTAATGTATGACTTATTCCGTTCGTTGTGCAGTATTCTTCAAAAGCTTTGGCAGTAAAGTACGTACCTCGGTCCGTCACCAGTCGGTCTGGTAAACCATACTCATTTTAATAGTCGGTTTTGTTTTAACACTTTTGACCGCGTATACTCTCACGTGTTTTGAAAATGCGTCACTAATCACCAGTACGTAAGTGTTTCCTCGTGAACTAGTCACAAAAGGACCCAGGTCATCCGCGTGAATTCTCGAAAAGGGTCGCGTAGGGTAGGGTATCGGGTGCAACTTTCCTTGCCGCTTACCACCCGGCGTTTTATTTCAAATACATAACACACACGCCATAATATGTTGACGAACATAGCGTTTCATTCGCGGGAACCAGTAGTTTTCTTTAATTTTCGCAACCGTTCGATCCACCGCGAAATGGCCCATTTGATCGTGAAATTTTATAACGATCATTTTTCTCATTGACTTCGGGATTACAAATTTGAGTTGAACCGTTCCCTCATCTTGCAATTTTCTCATTAGAAGACCGTTCTGCAGGTCGTATTCCCTTGTCAATCGTTTCTCTTCCTCACTCATATCATCACTTCCTTTTTCCAGAATCTTCACGAGCTGTTTTACACTGTCGTCCCCTCGTTGAATCAGGAGTATGTTGTCTTCTTCGGTTAGTTGCTGTAACACACAACTTTTCTGATACACTTCGTCCATTGCATCGGTGCATTGTTCTACAGGTGCACGAGATAAGGCATCTACGTGTGCCATTTTTGATCCCCCACGATGACGTATATCTATGTCAAATTCTTGTAACATGTTATACCAACGCGCAATCTGAGGATTAATTGTTTTCTGAGCGTTCAAGTAGATCAAGGCTTGGCAGTCCGTTACCACTACAAAATGCAATCCTATTAGATATGATCGTAAGCGTCCTATACTGAACACAATCGCCATCAATTCCAATTTGCTAGAGTGGTAATTTCGTTCTTCATTTGTAGTTTTCTTTGATAGGTAATATACTGCGTGCATCTTTCCCTGATCGTCTTTCTGTAAAAGTAATCCAGCCATCCCTTCGCTACTTGCGTCACAATGCAGCTCAGTCTCTGCGCCGGGGTTGTATAACTGCAAAACGGGCTGTTTCGTGAGTGCTTGCTTTAAATCGTCAAAAACTTTGCGTTGCTTCTCCGTCCACTCGAAAGACGTTCCCGATTTCGTAAGATCCGATAATGGTCGCGCGCGTTCGGCGTATCTTGGTACAAATTTACGGAAGAATCCCGTCAACCCTAAATGACATTTGTCATTTTGTCATTTTCATACTTTATCAATATTACAGAGGCGTACACTGCGTGGCGCCCTCTAGACGGCAACAAGTAGTACCTACTACGATGACAGCGTCCGAACTGAATGATCTAGCGAGAACATAGTAAAACCCAACTTCCTTTAATAGAAATTTAACACATAAGTAAGTGGACTTAGCGGTAAATTTCAATGCATGTGCAGTCTCCTTCGACAATCCTTGCATTTCCATTTCAGCAGACATAGTTTGAATTTCGTCGATGTAATTTGGAAAAGTAACATTTAACCAGTGTAAACGATCGTCGGATATGTGAACGTAAGGTGCAATGGAACTATCTAATGAACGTATGTACTGATGGCGGCTTGAGACATTGTGAATTTGGAAGAATTTATACATATTCTGCATATACAGTATAGTAGGATTAACATTATAAAATCGCCGATCACCAGCTTCCTTTAAATATTGCAAAGCAGTCCTGACTATGGGAGAGAAGACTTGAATAGCACGTAATACATTCATCTTTTCAAGATTGCTTGGGTAAAGATGTTTTTTAGTCAAATATCTAACTGGTTTTATAGAAAAACCTTCTTGTAGGTAATATAGCCTCTTTAAATAATCTGAAGAAATCACACCTTTTGAAGAACTCATATCATGATCTAAAAATAAGTTTCTAGCATTTTTGAGTGCGTGGCAAAATCAAAACTGAGAAATAACGGCTATTTGGCAGTAGTGGGTGATCTATAACATTTTGAAGGGATCCATTTCCAAACTTTTTGAATAGAGCAACGTTTGATGAGAAGTTATCTGTTACAATACGTAATACGAGGAACCCACATTCAGTTAACATGTTTAAAACATCCATTGTTAATGAATGGAACTCTTCAGTTGACACAGAAGAATGGAAGTAATATCCAGCAGGAATTGTATATTGCGTCGACAGACCGTGTATCACAAAACATAGCATTTTGTTTGCTAAGATGACCTTATGTGGGATGTTGTGATTCTTGTAACGCACGTGGTTTATGCGTTTTGTAAAGTTTATATTTTTTTAAACATGTTTAAAGTAGATTGAGCGAAGTTGGTTGAGATGGCATACATGGTATCAGGCTAAGACGGCATCGGCATATCTATGTATACCTATGCCATCTCACACCTGTGCTAAGAGTAAATTTTTACTGTTCTGTGATGATGATTGAACAATGTCAAATGTGCCGTAAATGGTGCCATTCAGAATGTATTGGTCTCTCGAAGTCGTCAAAACATGTTATCTGTGATATTTCCAAATAGATAGTACAGGTAATAGGCTATGCCATCTCATCCATGGGGTCGGTTGAGATGGCATATTTGCAGGTTATGGATTTTTTGTTTTTTTAAATACTCCAGTTTATGATTGTTGAATTTTTGTGTTAACTCTGTATTAGTAAATAAACTGTGTAAAAGATACCGCTAGTCTTGTTTTTTACTCGGTCATAGTTTTTTTTTTAAACAGTTTAATTCAAAAAGTATGCCACCTCAGACACACTTCCCCTAGTTTAGGGTTAATAAATTAGTGCAGGGAGTCTAAATGTAGGTATGCTTTCTTGTACTATCTATTTTATAATTTGACAAGAAATTAAACAGTTATTGCATGGAAGTTGTAGTTTAACTGCAAAACATTACATTCGCCTGTTTCCACAGATAAATATGCATAATTCTGCAATTCTGCTATTGGTACTAAAACAATATACAACGATATTAGACTACCTATAGCGTGGCTTGTTGAATAGGAGTTTTAAAGTAAAGTAATGTAAATTATCACAGAATAATTGCAATTGTGATATCTCAAATAAGCCGCTACTATTGTGTTTCAATAAGTACCTATACCACAAAAGAGTTCTAGACGTTCTAACTATGCTTTCCGAACTTCAGAAGCGCTTGGCACCTGGTGAAAAGGGCCACACTATTATTCCCACATACAGGGTGTCCGGAAACAACGTTCCGTAACTTCGGGAGATGATTCTACATCCAAAAATATGAAGAAAAGTTCTCATGAACAGGGGTCCGGAAAAGCTTTCTAACGGAGCTACGGCTCTTTGAAGAGGGGCCTCAAAATG
Organism: Hemicrepidius hirtus; assembly: GCA_963082805.1. Classification (NCBI taxonomy): domain Eukaryota; kingdom Metazoa; phylum Arthropoda; class Insecta; order Coleoptera; family Elateridae; genus Hemicrepidius; species Hemicrepidius hirtus. The sequence goes on from OY720159.1 coordinate 23,819,740, forward strand.
TGTTGTTTTATTAATTAGTTAATCAATACTGAAACGAGATTGATAAAATTTGGTACCCAGGGTATATTTGGTACGGGAAATAGTTTGGTAATGTTAAAAATAGAAAAAAAAGCCAGGGGCGTGCGTAACGGGTAGGGTGTATTGATTAACTAATTAATAAAACAACACATTTTGAGGCCCCTGTTGAAAGAGCCGTAGCTCCGTTAGAAAGCTTTTCCGGACCCCTGTTCATGAGAACTTTTCTTCATATTTTTGGATGTAGAATCATCTCCCGAAGTTACGGAACGTTGTTTCCGGACACCCTGTATAGCATTTTTGAAATTTAAATTTCAAATGTGACACTTTTATCAGTCAAAGTAGTACTGCTTCTTGCCGTTTAGAGGGCGCCACGCAGTGTACGCCTCTGTAATATTGATAAAGTATGAAAATGGCGAATTGGAACGGCCTTAATAAGACGAAGTCGCATTAGATACAGTTGGCCTTGGACATGTCAAAATTAAATTTGGAACGGCCATAATATATAACACGTAAGAGTCAAAAGAATAAAGCTGGCCATGCTTTTTCATTAAAATGGTTTACAACTGGGCTTCGTGTCACTACTTTAGAAAAACATTGACTGCCCTTGGCAATAATGTACTATAGTAAATTTACGTTAAAGATGCCGATACGCCATCAATGACGTTTAGAAGCCCCTAGCAGTGCCAACATAAAACAAGGGGAAAAAATTATTATTTTTTTCCAAATTACGCACTAAGAGTAATTTTATTTACAAGACCGTGGAATGTAATTTCACGAGTTTCGGTATAATTATTTAATGTTTTATAGTTTTCCTTATAACAGGCAAAAACATAAAAATCGTACGGAATATTAGGTTTTCATGTTGGCTTGTGCGACACTGTAGCGCCAAGTTCGTTTACATGTCGACCTCGAACGCAGTTCAGTTGTCGATTATTAACTGGTTGCATACTGTAATTTTTCATATTATTGTAATGTAAATTTACTAAGCTGTGATGTCGTTTTGACGTCATTGTCAGTCGATGACGTATCGGCATCTTTAGAGTAAATCCACTATAACAACCTTGTTGGCACCCCCGCAATACACGTGCAATTTAAACAAAACTGTACATTCTATAATTAGAGCAATATAAGAAAAATGAAAACACGGAAGAAAAATGTAATAAATGACGAACATTTACACTGATCAGAAAGACTGTGGGAATGGGGTATAAAGTTTCAAAAAGATGGAGCCCTTCCTTAAAAATTCCATGAGCAACTAAATTTGTAAATAATAGAATTCCAAGTCGTGAAATGAAATTCAATATAAGGGTTAGGTTGCTAAGAAGAATCAGCTGGATATCTCCGTTATCTAGTATTAAAGTATTATTATAAAGTATTAAAATAATTCTGCTTTTGGTAGGCTATATCGTTTTTAGACTTTTCTGGCGAGATGTAATAAATTGTTTAGTTTCCTTCATAAAAACTATTTTTTTCAAATCAATCCTTTTACTGTGTCTTTATCGTACCGAAAGGAAATTGTCGCCGAGGCGGCTATGGCCGACGAAAGACAATCTCGAGGGTGCTAAAGAATTTCGCGGACAAGGTACACACAATATTTTTTGTGCAACCGTAAAAAATGTGTAATTACAAATGTTATTGCTTTTAGAAAATGAACAGCTTAATTCAGCTTAAATCCAAGAGCAAACTCTGAGATAGAAAGTAGTAACGAGAGATCAATAAAAAAACCCAACTAGGGTAGGCTGTGAAAATGAATTATTTTAAATTGGTACTGTAGCCACATCCACAGAATGACATTTCTGACATGAAAATTTAAAACTGAACGCTCTTGTCTAAGTTTTTAAGTTTTTTATTTGATAATAATATTTTAATAATTGGATAATCAAATAAAAAACTTAGACAAGAGCGTTCAGTTGAAAATTTTCATGTCAGAAATGTCATGCTGTGGATGTGGCTACAGTACAGTGGCGGATTTGCAGGTGAAGCAAGTGAGGCACCGCCTCAGGTGCAGGTCCCTCGACCAACAAAATTATTTTCTATAAAGCGTTGAAAAGAAAAACGATATCGACTAGACTCTAGTTATTGAATATTTTTCTGGTCGCGCTGTCACGTAGAACCTATTAGGTTTTAAGTTACTCTCAGGATAGCTAAGCGACGCGCGACAGCCTGCTACAGTTAAGAGGCGATCTTACAACCGCTACCTAAAATTGTAGTTTTAACACTATGTATCCTTTTTCATCTTTATATGTTACTCTTTATTTAAAACGAAGACTCTTGAGGCGAACGAATCGTGCCTCCCGCCAATGTTCGTTTTCCATTCAATGGTTATCGGCGATAATACTGTGCAGTGCAAGTGCAATTTGTAATTGTCTCTGTCATAATGTTTCCAATGCACGACATTGTACTTTCATTTCATTGAAAGAAACGCCGTTCTGCCAGCGCCCTGAACATGAAAAGAGAAAGTTATTAAAAAAAAAATTTAAACTATGAATTTATTTTTCTAACTACCCGTATATTATGAAATTTTTTCATTAACAGACATCTTATATAACATTTTGCAGAAAAAATCATTGGATATAAATTATTGCCAACACCAAATTAATCTAACTTTATCAAAAATAGAAAAGTTACGGAATGAATCAAAATGTAAGGAGGTAAAAAAAATTGCCGAAATTAAACTTGATTCTGGATTAGAGGTCAATGTGAAATACGGAAATATGTCAACATTAACAACTCGTCAAAGTATAAATGATTCTTGAACAACTCTGTTAAGGCTCCTCAGGAGTGAGATGCAACCCGTTTAACAAACAATCTATTAATTCGCGGTTTTTTCATTTATTTTAGCAAATAAAGAAAAAAGGGCTCCGTAGGGACGTATATACTGTATGTCTGTATACACTTATGCATACAGTATAAACGTCCCTACGGAGCCCTTTTTTCTTTATTTGCTAAAATAAATGAAAAAACCGCGAATTAATAGATTGTTTGTTAAACGGGTTGCATCCGGTTGCATCTCACTTCTGAGGAGCCTTAAACAATTGTATTATGAAATTTTAGATAATATAATTAATCAGTTAAAAGTAAGGTTCAATGATATTGAAAAAATATCGTTTGTAGGACTGTTAAAACAATTCTAAATTTAATGAATACAGTAAAACATTTCCTAAAGATTTTCTAAATAACTTGATTAAAAATTATAAATTTTTTGATAAATTTAAATTGGAAAAAGAACTTAGTATTATTTATGATGACGAACAATTCAAAAAATTGAACATTAAAGATTTTGTGAAGTATTTTAAAGATAACGAACTAGAAGATGTTTTTCCACAAGTATACAATTTAGCTGTGTTATTTATTACACAGTGCTTCCCGAAAGTAACGGATAAATTCAATAAAATAGTTGAGAAAAATATTTCAAATAAATGCTCGGACACGTCGATTTTTATTTTTAAATTATGATTTAGAGATGTAATTTTCAACACCCCACCACCCAACCCCTAAGCGCTGCCAACTCCAACTTTAAAAATTCAAATAGCAAAGAACCATTTCTGATACAGTGATACCCTTAATGCTGAATTCAATAAAAAAAAGTTGTTCAAAATCGGTTGATAAATAACTGAGATATTTACCAAAATGTATTCAAATGAAAGTGCCAATATTTGAGCAGGCGTTGGTACGGCTCTACAATGGGTGGTAAAAAACAATTGCAACTTGTTTGTAATTGAATGTAAACAAAATGTATGTATCTATCTCCAACCCCAATCATCATTAAAACTTCGATTCTTTCAACTTCAGTAAATCTCATTTTTGTTATCTTATTTTTCAATCGTTAATAATAAGTAACACACACTCCACTAAAGTAATGTCAATACATTTTGTTTACATTCAATTACAAACAAGTTGCAATTGTTTTTTACAACCCATTGCTAGAGCAGTACCAACGCCCGCTCGAATGCATTTTCATTTGAATACATTTTGGTAAATATCTCCGTTATTTATCAACCGATTTTGAACAACTTTTTTTTATTGTATTCAGCATAAAAAAAGCTATCAGATGAAGTATCAGAAAGGATTCCTTGCTATTTGAATTTTTAAAGTTGGAGTTGGCATCGCTTAGGGGTTGGCTGGTGGGGGGTTGAAAATTACATCTCTAATTCTCTAAATCATAATTTAAAAATAAAAATCGACGTGTCCGAGCATTTATTTGAAATATTTTTGTCAACGATTTTATTGAATTTATCGGTTACTTTCGGAAAGCACTGTATACACTGCCTGCTACTAGCGTATCACTGTGGAAAGATATATTTCAAGTTTAAAGCGAATTAAAACTTACTTACGAAGAAAAATGATTCAGGAAAGATTCACTTTCTCTTATTTCTATTGAAAAAGAGTTACTATTAACATTTGTAAATTCGGATTTAAAAAATAACTTTTATGACTCTATATTAAAAAAAATTGGAAGTATTAAATAGTATATTATTCAACGAGCATGTTAGGATGGCTATTATTCACGACGGTTACATTTACGAAACGAACCGCAGGTGAGTTTCGTAAATAACCGGAGTGAATAATAGCCAATAACATGCGAGTTAAATACTATACTTTGTCCACGACTATTACTAAATAACAACAATTTTTGTAAAAATTTATAATTACCAGAAACATTTTTTTAAAAACTTCATCTAATCAGCCATGACATTGTACCTATATCAAAGGCAGCAATTGTTTTTGACGTTATTCGAGAAACGTCAAAAAATTAATACTGTCGCGAGAGTTTGCTTTTGCAAGTATTGTGTATTAAAAAAGTTAAAAATGGACAAAATGACTTCTTTAAGTTTGATAAATCTCAGGGCCTCGAAACTAAGTTGGGGTATGTTGTATTGTATTGTATTTTGACATTTGTGATTTTCCCGTAAGAGTGAATTATGAGTCATAATTCACTCCCATAATTCACTGCAATTTATTATGGGTAGTCTTATGTTTAACAAAACACATAAATAATCGATGTATAATTTAGTAGTCGTGGATAAAATAGATTATTAGATTTAGAATATAAAAAATAATTAATTATGATATCATTTGTGCTAATTAATATAAGTACTATTAAAATATTTAGTTGTTTTATTGTCGCCTCACATAAATTTTGCCTCAGATCCGCCACTGCTACAGTACCAATTTAAAATAATTCAATTTCACGCCTACCCTAATTGGTTTTAAATAAAACGAAGGTTTAATAGCACTTAATCCAAAGATTTCGAGTCTGAACTCAATACTATCCATCAAATTGCATACAATAATAACTATCCTTCAGATATTATTAACCAGCTGTTCTCTAAAATTAAACATAAACATTTTATCAACAACTCCACCAACTTAGTTATCAATGACAACCCCCCAATTAAATATTTCACTTTACCTTATTTTGGTTCAATTTCTTATAAACTAACCAATCTCTTCAGATCCCTCAACATTAAAATCTCGTTTTCTGTAAACTTCAAAATTCAAAGCTTCCTCGTTCATAATAAAGACCTTATTGAACCCCTTAATAAATCTGGAATATATCAATTAAATTGTAACTCCTGCCCCTGTCACTACATAGGACAAAGCGGTAGGTCAATTAAGACTAGAGCTTCCGAACATTATAAACTAATTAGAGATAACAACATTATCAGAGACCATGATAACATTATTACGAAATCTTCCTTTGCTACTCACATTTTATCTTCCAATCACCAATTTAATAATAATAACTCAGATATTAAAATTCTCCATGTTTGTAATAAAGGCCTTAAACTAAATTTCTTGGAAATCTTAGAAATTAATAGATCTTATAAACAAAACCCAGATCATGTGTTAAATGAGGTTCTAAACTTTAATAATAACCTTGTATTTTTAAACCTCAAATAAGAATGTTTACTGTAATTTTAGCAGATTTCTGTAAATGTTTTAGTTGTATTTTTGACTGTCAAATTTTTAAAACTTTTCAAATTTTTTGTAATTTTTCTTATCATCAGCCATTTTCATGATGTGCTGCTTCACTTTTGTATCTTTGTAAATTTAATTATTCTTTGTGATTTTAGGGCACTGGTTCCTCAAACCTTTGTTCCTTTTTGTTAACATGTTTAAATTAACACTTCATGTTGTTTAAATCTTAAATTTTATTACTTTTCATTGTATTTTACATCTACCATATGGTAAGTTCTTAATAATTGTAATTAGACCTAAGGCACTTTTAGCACTGAAGATGCCCTTGTAAGGGCGAAAACGTTTTACTTTTACCCCGGTAGTGTAGCGACTAGCATGCTAGGCTCCTACTCAGCGGGCCGGGTTTCGATTCCCGGTGCCGGCAATTTCTGGCCAAGGTTTTCTGCAGTTTTCCTTGGCTGTAACATGAATATGAGAGTTGTGCTATTCCATCTCTAAGTCGGCTGCAGACGCAAGCGGGCCCGTTTAATAATAATAGCCCCTTCCTCCCTCCCCACACAAGCACTGCTTTCGGGGCTTGGCAGCAGGACATGGGTAGGAGTAGATTATTATTATTATTATTATTATTATTATTATTATTATTATTATCTTTAAATTTTTACATTAAAATCTGTGGGTTAACGACTACGTGCTGTCAAACCTTCGTTTTATTTAATTCCTAACCCATTCTGTGTTCGTAATGGATCTTAATCATTTAATCATTTAACTAATTAGTTTTTTTTATTGATCTCTCGTTAGTATCACTAAAAATAGATAAATGGTTATAAAAAATAAAACTTTAAAATATTCTGTATTAGTATAATTATTGCCCCAGACGAAAACTCTGTCTCTCTCTATCCAATACGAATCTAATGAAATTAAAAAAAAAAAGCAGAAAAAACCATGCCGAAACTTATTATTAAATAATGTCACACGTCAGTCAATCTGTCAAAATAAAAATAATTTTCGATCATTTCCAAAAGGTTATTTAAACATATTGAAATATTTAAACAGTGAATCCATTAAGAAAGCCCCATAATCGTTAAAAGAATTACCTATTATATATTATATTATATTTATTAATTATTTTTAACCTTGCAGTACACACACCAAGCAACACAATCGAAAATATTATTGTATATTTAGTGTGTATCTACGGATATCAACAATAAAAGGTATCGTTTACACATACACAACTTGCTCCAGATATTACCTTGCGCTTTTTCTCAAACTCGAACGTTAGTTGTTTACTAAGTTAGGAAAATGAATTTTAAAAGGGTACCAACAAAACTTGTCTACCTGTAAAGCTGGTGTTCTGGTGCTCCGTGAACAGCTTCGATCATGATACGTCTGCTGGTAATCGCGCGTATTCTCCAACCCATTTAGTCTTTTCATTACATCATCGAGTTTGTTGGTGAGTGCTACTTGAATCACCTGCTTCGGTATTGTGGTGCTGTGCGACCTTTTGGGAACTCCCGTGGCACACTGTTGATACCACGAATGTAGATCTGTGCTTCTGCTTCATGTTAGTTAGATTTATTAAAGCTTGCTTTAATTTTGTGTAGGACACGCGATCATCCGGTGGATTATCAACTCTGAAACTTTGTAGGCGATTTCCGACGTTTGTTGTTGCGTAATTGTGGGATGGGATATAATAAATTTTGCTTCTACCATCGCGAGCTATAAAGCAGTCTAGTTTGGCGAAAATTTCCGTAGTGGTGTTCACCGCGATCGTATTATAGTCGTATCTATTATTATAGTCGTGCTTGTAGATTGCACCATTATTTTTTTAGGAACATTTGGAAATGTTAGCAGCACGTGCATACGAAATACGTATTAAGGTCCGCGCGCACTTGTTCGGATCGGTTCCGTTCGATTCGGAACCGTCCGGTCGGCAAGAATCAAAATAAAGCTCCACCAAGCTTACAAATGCCGTGGAAATACATGGAAATTAATGGCATTACGTTGATTCGGTACGGCACCATCCTTTTCGTCCCGTTCTTACCTATAGACTGATCGGACTTTAGAAATTTTTTGACATCTGTAGTATACTTGGACTGAACCGAACGGGACGAAACCGAACCGACGTAATGCGCGGGCTGCCATTCATTTCCATGTATTTTGATGTTTGCAAATCGGACGGTTCCGAACTGAACGGAAGCTAGTCGAACAAGTGCGCGTGCTCCTTTAAGCGGGCGCCGCGTCGTGAGAATGAAAACCAAGAGCTGGCGCCATTGACAAAAACATACATATTTGTTAAGTCCATTATCTTACATTAAAAATTAATATTGCAGTTTAAATGATACTCATAAGCCCAGAAAACATAGCCACGGAGGCAATAAAGGAGTTTCATTGCGAAATTTGTTGATTTGATGATAGAAGTCATGTTTTGAAAATCGTGAAAATTAAAAAAAAGTATACACATAAGAATTTATGTAATTTATCATTTAAAAATTCTTGACCAGTTTATAAATATTTCCGAATTATAAATGTATCATGGTTTTATAGGTCAAATAAAACATCTTCAGACGTAGAAATAAGTATTAAGTTATTGATTATGAAATCTCACAAAAAACAACATTTCGAATAGTAAATAAAAGAGCATGTTGCATTATACAGAAACGAAGGTTACAATAGAGACAAAAAATCATAATGTTTTAAAATGATTTCTTGTCTCTATTGTAACCTTCGTTTCTGTATAATGCAACATGCTCTTTTATTTACTATTCGAAATGTTGTTTTTTGTGAGATTTCATAATCAATAACATAATACTTATTTCTACGTCTGAAGATGATTTCAATTTTAAATAAATCGAAACGTTACATTTTTAATTTTACATTCCTAATTTGTTTTATTTTATTTGACCTATAAAACCATGATACATTTCTAATTTGGAAATAAGAATTTGTCATTGCCGCCGGAAGGTTAACTAAATATACAAGTGAAGTCCATTTATTATGCAATGTAGGCATATTGCAAATTAAATGAACCAACCACTTTATCATTGGAATATAGGCAACCCATTATACACTGCTAGCACTCTATCCCCTGCTTACTGATTTTAATTATTGTTTGCTACCTGTTACTTTTGTTTTTTATGTATTTAATACAGAACAAAATTGAAAACTACCGATTTATTGAAAATATCTTTTATACAGACCAAGAAAAAATAGAAATGTGTAGTACAAATTCACGTGTCGCTGTTTTACGTCAATGTTTTTTCATGTGACAAATTTTGTAGATGTTCTTGATATTATAAACACATTAGGGACTGGTCTGTTAGGATATTTTACACTAAAATAATCCCTAACATTACCTATTGATATTCCGATAATCCGGAGTGATATAGTATACACATTTCTATTTTTTTTCGTCGGTATAGATCATGTTTTCAATACATCGTTAGTTTTAAATCTTGTTTTTTTTATTAAAACTAAAAAGAAATACTGTGTAATTTGACAAACAATAATCAAAATCAGTAAACAGGTGCAATAGTGCTAGCAGTGCATAATGGGTTGCCTATATTCCAATGATAAAGTGGGCGGTCCATTTAACTTGTAATATTGCACAATAAATGGACTTCATTGTATTATCTAAAATTTGAATGCAATCTGTGCAGTCGTTCAAACGAAAATGGAATTTTTTCGCAAAATATATTTTTGAACGGTGGGCGGGGGTACGTAACCTTGCCAGTCTAGCAGTTCAGCCACTATGGGAAAGATGTCGCACGTTCTGAAATATTTTGAATATTTCACGCTAAGTGTACCGGAAAAGGCTGACCAACGAGACGGCCCGCAGTATGGAAAATTAAAAACGGTATGCCAGCGACTCGAAAATCTTTAGTGGTGGCACGTTAGCAATGTATTTTTTTACACAATATGCAATGCAATATTGATTGGCTCTGGGCTCTCTAAAAGTAAGCTGTCTCCTAAAATAACAACCAAATAATAAAATCGTCTTAAATAGTATCTATTCATGATCATTACATAAAATTAACGAATAAGAGTACCAACAAATTAAAGCTTGTGTTGGCACGTGTTTAAATAACAGTGTAGTACCTAATTAACGTTTAATACTTAAGAATACATAATATAGTCTGGAAGACAGTTGGCAGTCATTAATTACTATTATCTAAAAATTGGAAACAGAATAATTATATTCTTCTGCATTAATAACAGTATTACCATGTATAGACAGAACAGCACCAGCTGTAGGATTTTTGCAAAACACAGTAAATACAATTTGTGTGATTAAATTTATTTCAAAAGTTAGGTACAGGGCTTACATGTTTATGTTTGTATTTTTTGGGTCCCCGCCTGTCAAGTTACACGGGGAGTGTCAAACTCTTTAATTACTAAAACCCTCCTTGAGATTTGCAGCCACTCAACTCCGAGTAAAGTGATTTGACCTCCAAAATTGCATCTTCTCCTACAAGTTCTGTAAATGTTTGTAGTCAAAGTATAAAGGAGTCAAAGCTGTTTGTAAAATTTACCATCAGGTGATGCTCCAAGGACACTGTAATCAAAGGCCAGATTTCTCTCCACTACTAGATTTGTTTCTTGTTGAAATCATTCAATGGCAACTTGTTCTTTGACAATCCCTTACTCTGTAGTTTCCGAGTAAAACTTCGTCTCTGTCAAACAGCAATATTATGGCAGGAAGTATGTGGTCTTCTCTTTATTACTCTTTCAAACATTGACCCTGTTAACCGTAATCGCCTTTCATTTTCAAAAACTGGATTTCCAAATTGTTCCATTGAATTTACTTGCATTTGATTCCTTTCATCTTCATTGACCTGTAAATTATTACTGAAAATGAATACTCAAACACTTTTTTTTTTCAATAAATTAATTTTATTACCTACCTTCAGTTTCTGCAGTAAAAACTCGCATTCCATTTTAATTGTATCGAGGTCCATGTCAGTTAGATCCATAATCTGTATTTACCTTTAATATATCCAATTTAAGCTTTTTATTACTGGAAGTTTTCTGTTCTTCACTTGTAAACACACTTTTGCGTGCAGATACGTTATGTTTCCTTGTGCTTTTCTCAATGAACTTTTCAAAAAACTTTCCAGCGTCAATTTTGCAGACTCGTTTGTAAGGACTAGAATGCCAATTACATTGTTTATTATACCTTAATCCGGCAAGGTCTGCTCTCCTTTCATATGAACCTCGTTGAATTCGATTTAATCGCTTTCCCATATTGAACCTGAAGACTATATTCATAAGCCTCTCAGCTCGATTGTTATTTTCATTGTCGATCAACAGATGAGTTTTTCTGGCCAACAATTCTAGGGCTCCTAAAAATGTATTTTTAATTGTTTACGAATATACCAAATAATATTTTTACTTACCAGAAAAATGACTACCGTCCTCATGACGCATCGCAAGAGCATGTTCCTTTTCTTCAGCTCCAGCAGCTTTCATAGATCTCCATAGCGAATCTTTCCATTCCTTATAGAAAACAAACAACTGTAGTGTACGCTAATAAAAATACAATTTAACATTATTATAGCTCTTAACTCCGTTTCCATGTTGATGAATTGTTTGTCCCCCATCATTGGAATATCCAAACAGCTAAGAAACTCATCTAAGGTACTACCGCTTGCCAGAGTTCCCCAAACTGCTCCAACGTTTATGGCAGATGCAGTTTTATTGCACATAGTACAGTTTAGCACAACCGTACTAACTAAACCTTTCGCAGTACGTATCTCTTCGTTAATTGTAATTTTGCCAAAAGTTCAAGTTCTACAGTGAAGATATTGCAAATTTAATGCAGTTTGCAGTACATATTCCAACTCTACTATTCTGTTTCCAGTAATTGGACAAGGTTGTTTTGGCGTTGTGTCACGTTCCACATACAATGGATAATTCATAATTCTAAAATCAGAAATCGAGCTAATACACTTATTAAGACACTTTATTTGTATACTCTTACTGTTCATAGTCTTTCAGATGCTATAACACCATACTCTTTTCCGGTCTAGGACGGTTTGGCGCAAGGGCGTTTTGGCGCAGGGACAGTTTGACGCAAACATGTATTAATGTGAGTTATTTTATGCAGAGTGTTCACTTAAAACTGAGACCTACGTCACTCCCGAACATAGGTAACCAATCTTACACGGTTGGTAGTAAATAAAATTGAATTGTGTGTTTTTTGGGGTGGCATGTACAGGATGTGCGTGAAAGTTTGACAAATTCTGCTATACCGTCTATTTCTGATTTTAAAAATGATTGTAAGAAAATAGTTTATGGAAAAACACGGAAATTTCGGAAAATACCGTGGTATATTCTATTTTCTATAAGATTAACCACTTCACAAGCAGTCATGTTCGGGAGTGAGGTAGGTCTCAGTTTGAAATGAACACTGCATAAAATAACCCACATTAACACATGTTTGCGTCAAACTGTCCCTGCGCCAGAACGCCTCTGCGCCAAACCGTCCGTGCGCCAAACCGTCCCTGCGCCAAACAGTGCCTAAGCCAAACCGTCCGTGCGCCAAACCGTCCCTGCGCCAAACCGTCCCTGCGCCAAACCGGGGGCGCCAAAACGTCCGGCCCCCCTCTTTGTCTGCTAACTTTCTTACTCCTGCTCCATATGTCCTTAACTGCTGCAGGTGTGGAGTAATGCTGGGAAATCCGTTACAGTTTGAAATCCGGATTTCGGATTTTAAATTATCCGGTATCCGAATAATCCGGAATCCGTTAGGATTTTACCATCCGGATAAAATCCGCAGTGGAAATCCGTAATCATCTAAATGACAGAAATCCGGATTTATACTAAAAATCCGAAATCCGAATTTATCTTAAAAATCCGAAATCCGGATTTACCCTAAAAATCCGAAATCCGGATTTATTCACGAAACGGAAATCCGGATTTATCCCAAAATGGATTTATCTGAAAAATATTACATCCAGATTCATCAAAATTCAAAATAATCCGCCCTGCAGATTTATCTAAGAAATTGCGACGTTCACGCCGGTTCTAGCGGATCTGCAGGGCATGCGAGCATGTAGGCGGCCAAAATCAAAAGTGGCCACGTGGGCTTACTGCGTTTAAAATAAAACCTTTATGAATAAATAGAATCTCCGGAATGCATACTACCTGCTACCCAACCCATAGCATCCTTCGAAGAATTTTATAACCCTTTAAGAAAATATTACAAAGCGCTCATTGTAATAAATAGTAGAGGTACTTTGCGTTGTGTATTGTGTTTTTGTATTTATTCGTAATGTTTTCGTAATCCCTAAAACCAAATAACTGCATAATACCGCCTTCGAATATTTGCAGAAATTGTTAATAATCCCTCCAAGAGAGTATGCAAATAAACAAAACATTTTAAGGTATACGCGGTGTTAACAGCATGGTACAAAACAACTCTGCCTAAGAAATCCGAAAAATAATTTAAATTTTACTTTAACTCTTGTTTACCTTCTGAACTTTATGGTGAAGAAAACACCAGTAATGATTAAAACGATGTAAAATAAAATGTAATACGGATCTCCATAAGAACATAAAATCCTCATTTGCAGAAAATCCGGTATCACACAAAATCCGGATCTACAGAAAATCCGAATTTGCATAAAATCCGGATTTACAGAAAATCCGGATTTACTAGAGAAAATCCGGGCGAATCCGGATATCGGATTTTTAACTTCTACCATTTCCGGATATCCGCCTATAAAAAATCCGGATATCCGAAAATCCGAATCCGCTTCCCAGCATTAGTGTGGAGCACTAGAAGTAGTGTCATCAGTCTCGAGGTGCACTTCAGCACTAACGTTTTCTTCTAATAAACTTGTTTCTGTACTAGCAACATAAATCAGGTTCTTAATACACCGTGTTCAAAAGTAAGGATAGACTATTTTGCAATATAAAATTAGTGAACAACTTACAATGGGTCTTCATAAATATTGATAGTTCCAGTCTCATCATACACTTCAGCACAAACATTTCCCTCTAATGAACTTTTTTTTGTCCTAACAACATACAAAGCACCCTTAAAGGACAAATAAGCAGCCTGTAAAAACACAAATGAGTACCTAAACTTTCATTATAATATTTTGTAATTTAGTGTAGTATTTCCCAAATATGTGGTAACCTTGCGTCTGTGCTGGGATCACGACGCATAGAATACGATCACAGAATACGATTTTTGGGTCGTCATGATCCCTAGAAACCGCTTCTGCGACAAGTTGCTATCATGACCAATTCTACAGTTCCACCAAGCTTATAAATGCTCCGGAAAATATGTCAACTAAATTTTAAAAGACAAAGCGCGACAATATGTGAACCAATAGCAAACAATTCTACTCAAAAATATAGTTTCTGGAAAAATTCAATTGACGTTTGAGACTTTAATAATTTCAGTGTTTGTTAGATTGTTTTGACGTTTAAAATTTGTTCAGTATGAATGCTAAATCGAGGAAGATAATTCATTCCAGAAATATCATTCGGAAGGTTATCTAATTCTTCGAATGAAAAGTACATATTTAAATTTGCCGCCTAAATGTTTTTATTTTGACTGTACTTTGAAAAACTATATCAGCGCCGGACACGCTCTCTTTCAACTTTGTAAGTTTGGTAGGGCTGTACTTTACAACTTCTTCTTGCGCTCCCAACAACTCGCATATTAGTGCCAACCAATAGAAGAATGTGCGCCAAGTTATCTTCTCAGCGCAACTCAGCAAATAGGGATTTCTAGGCAATTCAGCGAGAAACCGCTGAGCGTTCAATAACAATTGCTGAGTCCATTGAACGCTACTAATTTTTAGTAAATAAGTAAATTTACAGCAAGTTGGACGATTCCCGAATATTTGGTGCACTAAAAAACTACATAATCACCAGAAAACAAAAAAATAACATTTAGGTACGAAAAATTTTGCAGCTAAAAAGCAGGGCATTGTCTGTAGGTAATATATTCTAATATCTTCACAGACATTTCTTCCAATTCTTCCACTTTCACACAACGCAATTTATTTGCTTTGGGTTTCTGATTGCGTTTTCGTCTATAAGAAGTACCCCTTGGTATGTTGCTTTTGAAAGAATTTGTCTTGTTCGAATAATTAGAACACTATTCATCTCGTCGGCAGAACACTATGATATACACCATATTTTTTTACTGTATGTTCATTCAAGCGACGACAGCAGAAAAATGCTGCAACAAGATAAGAACCTACAATATCCGCATTCAACAAAGTGATAGAAATGCTATCGGTCACTTATAGTCCCTGTAGCAATAGATGTACTACTTACATTGTTAGTAGAGTGAAGAAAAATAAAGGCAAATTGACAGTTGAATACAAAGATACCTAGATACTCTTAATTTTTGAATAAAGTACAACCTGCGAAGTCATATTAATCCTTATTCAGTTTTTGCAATGTTGTTCCTGTTCGTACAAAAAACCACTGGAGTAAAATCCATTTTAGTGGCAAATTATAGTTAGAGGTTTTTTGGAACTTAGTAAACACAACAATAATAAAACTATATTTTATTTAAAAATTCAAATTTAATGTTTTTCGCTATAAATAGTTTCCTGTAGTCCGCAAAGTGGCGGCATCTCTCGGAATTCTCGGTTGTCAGGTGGCACGTTTTGTAGCTGTTGTACAGATCAACGCACAGACGGAAAAATATTTACAATTAGTTAAATTTGTCGCTCAGAATCATTTATTTTGACTGTACTTTAGAAACTATAGTAGCACCATAGACACTCTCACCTCAACTTTGTAGGCGTGACGCAGTTGTAAGTCGGTGAACCATCCCCAAATATAATGAAGGGGGTATCTCGCTAACTTTTTGATTTCGGTGCCATCAAATATCTGTAATATGGAAAATCGAAACTTGTCAGTTTGGTTGTCACTTACCATTTTAAGTTTCATACTGTTTTCTACCGCTGCCCTTTCTTGTCAAAATAACAAAGTTTGTTGCTCTGTAGTTCGTGTTCTTCTGCATCTAATACTTGATGTGAATTTTTTCAATTGGGAATGAATTTAGCCCAATCCATTTACCATCTGAGGTTGGCGTAACTGAGTTACATTCACATGTTCAGCGTATTTTTGAGTTAACTGTGTTATGATATAAATTCTGTCAGCGGTCATCGTTGTTCAACAGAGTGCGAGTCCAAAGTGCAAGTTCAAGCAAAATTGTAATATTTTCTAGTTTAATCTGTTTGCATTTGTATTTCAACACAGTGAAAATATGCATAATACCAATGGTTGTGGTTATAATTATTGTCACAATTGAAAAGAAAAGGGTTCTTCTATTTATTTTCACCAATAAATAAAAACCAATCTTTTATGTAAATAATCGGTTTGCAGTCAAAAGAGAAAATTGATATTTATAAAGGGTGAACGATTGCTTCAAAAAAGGAAAACCGGTAGCGAGCGGAGTGTTAGTGTGTTTACAGCATTTTTGTAAGAATAATTATTTTACTATTCCAGGATACAGTCCTGTCAAATCGTGATATCTATAATAACTTGCAACAAAAATTGGCCAAATATTCAGTAATAATATCATAAGAGCGATTTCGTATAAGTATTCGGATATACTTTTCGCTATTTCTATTAGAAATTGATATTGTCATGGAAATTTCCTGGGGAATATTTGATAGAGAATATTGAGAATAGAAAGAGGGAAAAGTATTTAGAATAAATACGAAAGTGGTCCAATGATATTTGTCACTATTAAATCACGAATTTTAAAGTTCATTTTGCTGAAAATGTCAGTCTGACTTTTGTAAAATAGTTATTTGTTTGACAAGGCAGAAAAGTAGCAGATCGGTTTCGTATTAGCTGTGAAATAGCAGCTGTGGCAGTACGTGTTGTGACGATGTGTTTCGCAAAAAAGTTTTAAAACGTTTTACAGAGGAAAAACACCGTTCAATTCGTTTTCATTAATAAAATTCAACAGAGCGCACATACCTACCACCTGACTTATATCATCACGTTTATATAAAACACTTAATTCCGTCCATAGTTTTGCAGTATCAAACAAATTATAACACCGGAACACTGGATAGTAGTTATAAAATATGCTTCTGAACCCGTTTTTTAAAAAAAAAAAATAACTTTTTTCTATAGCAGATGTTAAAGTGTGCTTTGTTCGACTAAAAATAGTTGATCAAGTATTACTTTAACCGCAATTTATCGTCTTGTATAAAAAATAACTATTATTCATTTTTTACTTTTATGGTAAATACACAGCTTAAAATCAACCACTCAATGACACGCGCAAGCGCGCGAATAGAGAATATGTTCGCACGCTGGCGCACGTTACGAACTTGTTTTTGCTGCCGAAAATTAACGAGGTCTGTCAGGAAGCGTGCCCAGTTTCTTAGTTAAGAGGTTAAGAATATTTTTAATGTAATTAAAACCTATACTAAAGTACTATGATCTAAAAAAGTACGATTTCCATTTTTTACTGCGGGCACCACCCGTGTGCTCCTTAACACCAGCCGCCACTGGTATAATTGGTTTTTTCTGTTCGTGATTTGTATAGTTCTGTATAGAATCTTTCGCAGCATACTATTGTGATTTTTGTAATGATAGCATTTCCATCTATATTTTTTACTATATGTGAATTTTCAGGATGGAGAATTAAATAGTACTACCACAGTAATTATAAGAGTCGAAGATGTACAAAATACCCCACCAACTTTCATGGGTTCCTTGCATGCCGAAATTAATGAAGATGCTCCTATCAATACCTTAATATTAACTGTGCATGCAGAAGATGGAGATATGGGAATGCCCAGGACAATCGTTTATGAATTAATTGACAGTATGTATACGCAATATTTAAATATTTGCATGATCAGTAGGGTTCTCATTTAGTAGTGGATGCTTATAAGAGTTGCGATAATGAATGAATTACCATTCTCGTTAGCGTAACCTAAGCTAAGTATTGGTGGGAAAGCTTCGTTCATTTCATTCTGTACATTTCCTGTTGTATTCAAATGCGGAAATGCCATACTGTACAACCGAAGTATGATATACACTTATAATCGGTGGAATTTTGCGGCTCGTCCGAACGATTGCACGCGTTTCTAGTTATACTTCTTTCTTTCTCTGACGTTTATGACATTCACAGCGATTACCTAGAATACGAAAATAGATAGCATTTTGTACGCGCAGAATTAAAGGGTATCAGACTGTAGTATAATATTACATCAAAGGAAAATTCTTCCTCTGTCTCTCCTTTCACCCAATACGAATCGGACGAAACAAAAGAAAATGGAAACTTATTTATCACACACAAATGTTAGTATTTTAATCTGTCAAAATAAAAAGCAATTTTAGATCAATTTAAAGAGGTTATTTTAAAGTATTGGAATGTTAGAACTTTTAGTTAAAAGGAACTTTACGGCAGTAAAATAATATGTATTGACAAGTTCAATATTTGTACATTCCAACTAAACAAAACTATAAACAGTAAAACGCACACCATATTTACATTCAATCAATAGCGCAGGAATACAAATTTAAATACTTAACATGGAATATGTAAAAAATGAAGCCATTATGAAAGCTTCAAAAACGTTAAAAGTACCTACTGGTTATAAGACTTATCGGTTAGAAAAGACATTTTAGGTTATTAAAAGATCTGTTTGACCTCCCTTTTTAAAAATTGCACTAATCAGAAGGGTATTTTAGTGTCAGTATTTATGACAACTGAAAAGCGGTAGAGTCTTCCAGCAGTATTATTTACGTTAGATAAATATCAACGACTAAAACCCCATGTATACCAGGGCGATTACGATATACAGAAAAACATTTTTGCGATTATCGCTTTTGACATTCTAGAACGCTTAAAAAATGCTATAATCCTGGTTGTATGCATAAGGCTTAACGGCTTGACTCGCTCAGGTAATGTTCCGGTAGCAGCGAAAATTCCTTTCGAAAAGATCTACCATCAATCGAATTCGAACTCCAAACCTCTACTATGGAGACCTGGCGTCCTACCCACTACACCACGGAGCTTCAGAATAATAATAATAGTTATGTATTGCTGATTTAATAGTATTAATAGATTGTCTGATTTTACAAGCGTAAGTAATTCAGTTCTTTTTGGCCTAGAGTACCCTGAATTTATCCGAACCTACCCCGTTCCCGTAGCATAGTGAACTCTTGTGAGGGTATATGTGACATTTCAGTAACAAGTACCTTTGCAAGGGTGAGCTTCCTGGCAGGTATATGTGTATACAACAAGTAGCTGCCTTGAATAACCCTAAACCGATCCGAATTTACCTTCCCCGAAATACCCCTGGGCTGTTGGAATTCTGTATGTGAAACGAGGAGAACAAGCAGAATCCAACAGTCGAGTGTCCTGAGATTCCCGACCGAACCCTCTAGGTCAGAGACTGGATTTTGGGTCCTTCAGACCGGCCCCTTTGAGTAAAGATTATTTGTAAATACCAGTAACCCAGAATTGTATCAAATTTTACTTACCTGAACCGAAAAGACACTTCACAGATACATTATTAACTCCGTTCCCTTTTGTTTGAGCACTCTGATCATACTCTGAATGCCTAAATAATTTCCAGTAAATCTTAATTGTTTTGACCGACATTTTTATTTTCCATTAAACTTTAAAGTCACTGCATTACCGTCCGAATCAACTTAAGTTACTTTCTTAGTATGACGCCTATCGGCACACTTTTTCTCCGTTATATTGCAGAAACCTGTAAACCATTTCAGTTCCCGGTGTTTCGGAAGTTTGCAACCGTAATAAATTAGAAAATTTTAATCAACTTCTTTTTAATTTCCAGTTATTTTATTCTTGTAATATAATTATTGATTTACAGTCAATTTTGATTTCTATTTAATATTGTTTATTTTTATCCTGTAAATATTCCTGTAAATAAATTTGTTATTTAGATCCGTAGGTAGATTTCATTTTCAATAGTTCAACGAACCCTGGGTACTCAGAGCTATCCCTGACACAAATAAATTCTAAGACACCTTCTCCATAAGCTAGGGGAGCTAGGTCGTCGCACTACCTGTAGGGCAGCAGAAGTCTCCAAACAGTCCCAAAGTATCGCGGGTACTTCGGGAATGTGTGAGATTTCGTCTTTGTCCCTAGAAGTGAATCGCATAAGTGGAAATAAACATAAGTTTAATTTACAACGAAGTGAAAAAGGTGACCGCGAAAACATTCCTGCTGATGCAACATCATTGGCCCGGTCTACACGATCAACGAATTACACCTCCTGGAGGTGTGGAGGTCAGCATTTTAAAAAAAAGGTCATTTCAAGTCAAAATGTACTTAAAATAGATTTCATAAAGTAAGCACAGTTGACACGTTGGAAGGATAGTATAGATAATTTGTTTTTGGGTATGATCAATCAGATTAACATTGATAAATCAAAAAATTGGATAATTTCTTTACAATTTTCCAACAATGTAAGACTAAATTTTAGAGTAGATACGGGATACAAGTAAATTGTCTACCGATTTCAAGTTTTGAAATATTGCAAACCAAAAACAACATTCTACGAACGTTTTAACGAATATAGCTTTAAATTGCTGAGGTATTTTAAACATAAACTAAATTGACCTTAAGGTACTCTCACACTTGTACACTTTTTGTGTTGCGCAACACAAAAAATTGCGCAATACGCATATTGCAGCGTGTGAACGACCATGCAAGACTGCAAATTGCGCAATTATCAAAGTTGCAGTCCACTTTTAAAGTTGCGTATACTTTGAAAAATTGCCGCGTCTGAACAGATACAAACTCTGAAGTTGCGCAATACAATGTTGAACCAACATGTTGGTTATATAAAGTTGCGCAATATTTTCCAATATGCAATTGTTCTGCAAGTACTCATCCTTTAAAGCATCATATATAGCCTTGCACACCTCCGGTACTATTAACGATATAGTGTTAGTTGGTATACGAAATAGATACATAAGTGATTGATAGCTATCACCTAGAAAACTAAATTATTACAGAACGATATCGTTATTTAATTAGAACAAAGATTTACCTGCTGCTAAATATCTCAACGTTACAACAAGTCTTTCAGTCGGCGTTATTGCTTTTCTCATAAAGGTATCCTTTTTTTGTATGAAAGGCGTCACTTTTTGTAACAAATAATCAAAGTCAGTACTGGATAACCGCAAAAAAATTGTATAAAAAGCTACGTCCCCTTCGCGCAATTCTCGCAATAAGTTATTTACCACTCCGCAATTTTCCCGGTTTTTAATGCATTTTCTGACCCAAATTGTCCTTTTGTTGCTGTTTTGTCTTCTTCTTTGTCTTCTTCGAAGTAAAACTAGAGCTAAGCAAGCCGCAGCTTCTGTCCTTCACGCATTATTTATAAATTAATTTATTCAGTTACAACTAATGAAAAAAGGAAGACTGTTGACTTCTTGAGAAAAACAGAAAAACAAGTATACAGGTATACTACGTGTGGCAGCTAGAGTGGCGCAATTAAGACTAGCGTGAACTACCCCTGTGTGTGTGTGAAGAGCTTTGCAATTTTTAAAAGTGGCGGATACACTTTTGGAATGGCGCAACTCGAAAAATTGCTTTGTTGCGCAACTTTTGACTTGAGTGTGAACACGATCTGCAACTTTCATTGCTCCACCCACAAAGTTGCGCCACAAAAATGTACAAGTGTGCGAGTACCTATGGTGCGCAGTAAGTTGCTCCAATCTAACCAAATTTTTGTGAAAACTGCCTATTTTTAATATTCTTTTGCCAAAATATTATTATCCGTTTTATTGCGTATGAGCCTTGCAGTTTGCTGCGTTCGGCTTCGTTCTGAGAGTTCCGAGTGTGCTCAAAAGTTCTATTGCGTTTTTCTTTGCATTTTGTAACACTTCAACGACAGCGAAGCCGAACCGTTATTATAGATACCGTTATTATTATTATTGTTGCTATTGTTCTTGTTATTATTATTCTATTTGTTATAGGTACTCTAGTATATTTCTGTTGCACTCATTACTGTGTTTCTAACGAAATTGAAATAAGCTGTATCCATAGTCGCTAGTAAATAACTAAAATAGTCTTATCAACCTCTAACTAAAATCTTAATACTCCACCCACCACATTAATTTCTTTATATAAAATAATGAAATTGTAAAAATGTAAACATTGAATCTAGTTTTAAGGTCACCAAGGTGCAGGTATTTTTATTTGTAGAAAAGTAACGTATTTATATAATCGATCGTTTTACTTGTATAATTTTCAAGGTTACTAAAATATTTCTGTAGATAGTACTTTATAAGTTATTTTATAATATTCTGTATTTCAGATCCCATGAACTATTTCTTACTCAATGCTGAAACTGGAGAAATAAGAATAGCTAGACCCTTGAATAGAGAAGCGGTAGAAAATCCAGGGGGTTTGTTGATTGTGAAGATAAGGGTAAATTTTTCTATTGTTAATTATTTTAAGTATGCCTTAAAAAACACAATTATATATTTATCATAGTTAGCAAACAGCTTCCCAAAATATGGAGATAGGTGCCTACATTTTTGTATTCTTTATTATTTTAAATATGTAGAAATGTCATACATACACAAAAGTTGAATGATAGGAAACTTAGCTGGTAATACTAGAGCTTCCTTTTACATAGGAATTGATTTTAGATCTCATTTTGTAAATAGCATCGTGAACTTTTAAACTTATCTCATAGAGTATTTTACTCCTTTCTTATTTACTACTTATTTATTTATTTCAACAGTTAACATGCTGAGTGCCCAATACTAAGCTACAAATAGGTACCTATATGTACAAATAGTTACCGAACATGCAAGCTAACGTCATTAAAGAAAGAAAATCTCAACTAACATAACATTCTTTAGAATTCTTAAAAACTTTGTAAATTGAATACACGTAGTGACCCACATATAGGAAGAGTTTTATAATATGGATTTTGACTCATATATTCTTTAGAATGTTATCTCGTAAGTTAATAAGTAACAGTTGTTGATAAATGAAAGAAAACTTTCTAATTAATTTAAACAATAATAATTATTTGTGATGCAGAACATTTGACTAAAACAGTACCTAACTATATTATTCTTGGTTCATGATTTCCAGAATCTGACCCTTACATTTTTTTATATTCGCTTGGAACAAGTCAACACAGTATAGCGGTTCATTATCTCCATTAGCTTGACTAGCAGCGAGTAACGAAAGTAATTTGTTTGAAATTGGGTACAGTAAACGTAGAAAAATATCTGTGATTATACATAGGTGCGGTGAACATTAAAATGCTGTAATATAGGTACTATAGGAACAATCAATTTTATAGTTAGCAATTTTATACAAACAAACAGTGAAACGCCCTCCCCTAACTTATGGAGAGGGTTGCTTTATAATTTATTTTTAACCAGGGTAGTTCTGGAGTTTACCAGGGTTCTGAGAAGAAACAATTCAATTGCCTTTATAACTTATAATAAGTTTATTTACACAGTATGTACACCAGATATTGTTATGTACACCAGATATTGTTAACACAACTGATTAATGAAAAATACATTAAAATTGAATACCTATCAAATAATAGTCTGTCGGAAACCAACACGGAACAGGAATCTGTTTAAAATTACAGGTCTCAGTACAATTTTACAAGGAAGTTAAATAGTGGGCCGATAGGCGTCACACTGGGAAGTAACTTAAGTCGGTATTAAGAAGATGAAGATCCATGATAAACACCAAGTGGGCAGACGTAATTTGCGCCGAATTATACCTGAGTAAACCGGCCATTAGTTGGGTGCCTTAAGCATACCGGTAATTTGCGCCGAGTATCTTTAACGTCCGTAAATCCTACCTGTAAAATGCACCGAATTGCATATGTCGTAGGCTAATTATGAATTCAGTCGTTTTATAAAAAGCCTAGTCGTTTTCTAAAGGACTGGGCTAATTGTAAAATGATGAATAAATTGAAAACGTTTATAATTCGACCGAGAATGTTAGGCGTTTTATAAAACGCCGAATAGCTTTCAGTCTTATTGGAAAATGAACGTGCGCATGATAATTTTTACAATGCGCCTAGAATAAATAGGACATATTTAGGCGTATTATAAAACGACTGCTATGGAGTTAGGCGGATTGTCCAGTGAAAAATATTATAGTTTGGCAGTTTGTAAATAAACAAATTAACAGTGTTTTTCGACAGTTTTTAGTTTAGTAACTATGGAATTCATGAATGTCACATTCTTTTTTTTATAATTATTTTGTCTTTGTTTGGGATACTATACCATCAAGTAGTATCTAATATAAATATTTTATAAAACGCCTAACAACTTTTCACTCTTTTACAAAACGACTGCATTTAACCAGTCATATTCTAAAACACACAAAATAGAAAAACCGTTTACAATAAGACTGAAAGCTATTCGGCGTTTTATAAAACGCCTAACATTCTCAGTCGAATTATAAACGTTTTCAATTTATTCATCATTTTACAATTAGCCCAGTCCTTTAGAAAACGACTAGGCTTTTTATAAAACGACTGAATTCATAATTAGCCTACGACACATATACCATCTGCCACCACCATTCTTATATTCTAAAAGTTTTGAATTTAACAAGGCCGCCCGTTTCCTTACATCTCTATTTTGCATCGGTGCGAGTTCATCAAATTTTACAGTTTGTATTTTAATATACGTATCTGTTTGAAAATTATTTAACTTAATCTAACCTAACCTAACCTAACATAACAAATATATAAAGAAACGGGCGAGTAGGTAACTACACTAGGTAATCGGAAAATTTTATTTTTCGCAAATCTTCAGGTTGAATGTTCAGAAAATCAAAGGCGAAGCAATCGCCTACTTCATCCGGATTCAGAAATGGAACACCAAATAAGTATGTTAGCCATAATCGCGTATCCAATATCGCTGTCTTTATTTTTGTATTCTACCACAAGCCCGAGCTCTTGAATCTTCCTGAACCAAGCTTGGGCTAAGTGAACCCTACATCCAATAATTTTTGTTTCGGGCCAAACAGTGGTTATTGCACCATGAATTGCTTTCTCAAAATCTGAGACTATAATTTTAGGGTTCAAACTGAATCCTAATTCTAACGATTTCGTGCACAAAAGCAAAAACAATTTTCGTAAGTTTTCTGGTTTTTGTCAGGTAGTAAACAAAATGCCAATGGAATGTAGTGTCCCCCTTGTAAAACATGCAGGGTGAACAATTATAAAAAGAATTTTGTGCAATAAGAAAAGTTCCGTCCAGGTATATTTTGGGCGAACTTCAAAGAAATTCCACATTGGTTTTACATGGAAGTACCACAATTTCACTTGATTTGCCAGCAGCAAATACAAAAGTCATTAAGGGTTGATAAAGTTACTCGGCGCAAATTACATTAAGGATTACCAAACATTTACAAGTTCTCGGCGCAAATTACGTATGAGATTACAGGGCCAGGTAAAATTCTGCGCAAATTACAATCGCCGCACCAAGTAGGAAAAGGTGAATATTTATTCAGCAACAAAAACTCCTTGTCTATCCCACGAAAAATTATATTTGACAAATTATGAATGTTTTCTGTATTTTAAAATAGCATCGTCAGATATTTAAATCGATGAGAATGAAATTGGAAACTATAAAAATTGCATGCCTGTAAGCGATATTATTCCAAATAAAGGGTTCAAGGAAGTAATTTCGCATACGCAAGGGTGACCCTGGAAAGGCACGAGCCGCAATCACGTCATATGTGAAAAATGAACTGAATTACTCATATTGTACACTAATCGTTGAATACTTAAGTTATTAAGACGTGTTTGGACTGTGAGATTTTATTAATTAGAAATAAAGAACTTTTTATTATTGAGATGATCAGGGTTGCTTTTAGAGCAGCGGTGGTATGGTAATTACACCCTCCTTTAAGTGTTATTCGGTTTAATAAGTATAACGTTAAGTAGTGTAAGAATAATACAAAAACTAGAATTATTTTGTGTGAGTGGGTGAAGTTACTCAGTTTTGGAAACGGAGCGCAGATCGCGAAAGCGACAACGTTCGCCGGCAAGTGCAACCCCCGAGCGGGAGGACCACGAAAGGCACCGTCGGAGTCGAACTCCTATGACCATACTTGGGACGAATGGAAGATACTGATTAAGGGCGTATTTCCAGACCACTACGATTTTGCGACTACGCTAAAGAAATTAGTGGGTAGGGTAAAATTAAGTAGTGAATCTTGGGACAATTATTATTTTGATAAAATGGAGATGATACGTGCGTGTAAAATAACTGGCAAAGACGCCGTTTCTTGTCTCATCGACGGCATGAGAAACGTTGCCACGCAGTTAGGAGCAAAAGCAGGAAGATATGCCTCCCC
Source organism: Hemicrepidius hirtus (assembly GCA_963082805.1). NCBI lineage: Eukaryota > Metazoa > Arthropoda > Insecta > Coleoptera > Elateridae > Hemicrepidius > Hemicrepidius hirtus. The sequence goes on from OY720159.1 coordinate 23,846,021, forward strand.
AGAAACTTTATACACTGAATATTTGTCGACGCTTGTTCCTGAAGAAGTTCGCAAAGTGTGGACAGAGAAGAACAATATTCTCGGGCTCCTAGGAAGTTCCAACGTGAAAAAGTGACAAAGGGAGAGCACTCTGCGCCTGCGAAATCCAAACCATTTACGCCAAGATGTTACAACTGCGGAGAATCTGATCACCTGGCTGCAAGGTGCAGAAAACCTAAACTTGAATGTACAAAATGCAAACGGTTAGGACATTTGGCATCAAATTGTACGCGATTTTAGAAAAAGATAGTGCAAGCGACGCCTGCTTGTGTGAAAAACGAGAATCGCCGAGAACTAAAAACCAAACGTTACTTTGTTAATTGTGACATAAACTGTCATACTCTAAAGGGGTATGTTGACACGGGTTGTGAAGAAGTAACCATACGCGAGAGTGATGCGCGAAAGATAAGACTAACTTGGCGTGCTAATGACGTGATGCAAGGTTACGGTGGTGGAAAGACTAAAGCGGTCGGGGAAGCTGAAGTATGCATGACAGTCGATTTAGCTAGTGCTAACGTAAAGGCATTAATTGTTAGTGATTCCGTGCAAAGAACATTGCATACCAAATCTGATAACGTCGTCAACAACTGGGGTTGTGCCCGTGATGAATCTGTTTAACCACGAAGTCGTGTATGGATCTGCACAAATTGTTGCACGAGGGGTTCCATGCTATGAAAATGGTCAGGAGGAAAGCAGCACCGAGGTGAGTGTTCTTGTTTCCTCAAATACGTACCTAGTTAAGTTTAAGATCGAAGACATTGCGTCTCGAGTTGACGATGACTTGGGAGATGTCTACCGGCAAAAGTTGCTAGATCTAATTAATGAATATCGCGATTGTTTTGCCGAAAACATTAGTGAATTAGGTAAAACTAACGTGACGGAAATGACCATTGATTTAACTGACAATACTCCTGTGACGTATAGGCCATACCGAATGTCTTTAACTGAACGTGCAAAAGTACGCGAAATTGTTCAAGACTTATTAGATAATAACATAATTCAAGAAGCGGATTCTCCATACGCTAGCCCAATATTACTTGTGAAAAAGAAAACCGGTGAACAACGCATGTGTGTAGACTTTCGTGCGTTAAATGCAATAACTGTAAAAAGCAACTATCCCTTGCCACGAGTGGATGATCATTTGGATAAATTAAAAGATTGCGAATTCTTTACGGGATTAGACCTAGCGTCAGGGTACCATCAAATACCTTTAGCCAAAGATGCAATCCCAAACACGGGCTTTGTGACGCCTGACGGACATTATCAATACTTACGGGTCCCTTTTGGTTTGGTCAACGCCCCTGCTTTCTTCCAAAGAGCTATTAATCGAGTGCTAGGCTCTTTGCGGTTTACAACTGCTCTGGTTTACATGGACGACATATTGTTGCCCTCATCCAGCGTCGAATCCGGACTTGAAACGTTGCGAGAAGTTTTGGAACTAATGCGAAGCGCACAGCTTACTTTAAGGTTGTCAAAATGTTATTTTTTTCGGAGAACAATCGAGTACTTGGGGCATGCGATTAGCGGTGAAGGTATCAAGCCAGGATCCGAAAAGAAAACTGACGCAGTTACTATTTTCGAAAATTCATTAAGGGGTTCGTTGAAAGCTACTGGACGAACGGTGTAAATACGTAAATGAAGCATTGTCACGCCCTCCGGCTGATGGAGAAGAACGCCAAATACACAAGGAGTACGAGTTACGTAATGAACGTTTGTTTCGGAAGACAGCGATCGGCCCAAAGTGGGTGGTTCCAAGAAATGCACGAAGACAAATCGTAATGTACCATCACGATGAAATGGGGCACATAGGGTACGACAAAACTTTCGCATCCGTTGCCTCAAGTTATTGGTTTGCGGGTATGCGAAGGTACATACGAAATTATATTGGGGGTTGTCTTAAGTGTCTCTACAACAAAGTGCCTGCAGGGAAACGACCAGGCGAATTAATTCCCATTCCAAAAGACGTTGTACCAATGGATACGATCCATATTGACCATCTTGGTCCTTTTGTAAAGAGTAAAAGAAAGAACTCTTACCTTTTAGTCGCCGTGGATGGATTTACGAAATTTCTATTCATAAGTGCAGTACAGAGCACCAAAGTGGGGCCTGTCATACGATTTTTGAAGGGAATTACCGAAACGTTTGGTGTTCCGAGACGTATAGTTTGTGATAGAGGTACTTGCTATACGAGCAAAAAGTTTGTCGAGTACTGTTACGAAATTGGTACGAAAGTCGTCCATAACGCAACAGCCACACCCCGGCCGAATGGTCAGGTGGAGCGATATAAGCGCACCATACTGTCGTTATTGGCGGCGTCATCCGACGACGAAGTCAAATGGGATGACCACGTGAGCCGCATACGATGGGGAATAAATACGTCAGTACACAAGACGACAGGGGAAAGTCCCCATAAGCTTATGTTTGGGTACCAACCACGAGGGGTATACGATGCATTTCTAAGTACAAATGTGATGGAGGACATACGAGACGATCTGACTCATATGAGAGCGCTAGCTAGCCAACGAATCGAAGCCGAACAGGCTAAGCAAAAGTTGCACTACGATGCAAAACGGAGTCAGTCCTTCAAGTACGAAGTGGGCCAACACGTACTGGTACGAAAAATCCAGACCACGAATGACGGAAGAAGTAAAAAGTTACTTCAGAAGTATGCTGGTCCTTTCGTTGTGACTAAAGCATTGGCCCACGACAGGTACGTAATAGAAGACCTACCTGGTGCCCAAAGATCACAGAATCCCTATAAAGGAGTGTGTTCTGTTGATAAGATGAAACCTTTTGTTAACCAAGGCAGTAGCGGTGGGGAAAGCGATACGGACGATTCACATAAAGAAATGTGAATTTCCCCAAGTTACCGAGTTCAAACAAAAGTAAGCATAATAAGACGGACGGAATGTAAACGAAAAGCATTTTAAAGTAAGCGTTAAGACGAACGAAATGCAAACGAAAAGCATGTTGTAGCATAATGCAAACGAAGGCATTTTTCTCTTGCAGGGCAACCAGAAAGACGGAGGTGTTCCTCGAGGACGCGGAAGTGGTAGCCTGGCCGAACTGTAAGCGATATTATTCCAAATAACGGGTTCAAGGAAGTAATTTCGCATACGCAAGGGTGACCCTGGAAAGGCACGAGCCGCAATCACGTCATATGTGAAAAATGAACTGAATTACTCATATTGTACACTAATCGTTGAATACTCAAGTTGTTAAGACGAGTTTAGACTGTGAGATTTTATTAATTAGAAATAAAGAACTTTTTATTATTGAGGTGATCAGGGTTGCTTTTATGCCTAGGTTTGAAGAACATTAAATAATTATACAAAAAGAAAAAAAAAGGTGGAAAACCCCAACCAAGACAATTTCACTCAATAAACATGATAGTTGGCAAAATTAACGAGATAGAACGTTAAAAACTATGACAAAACCATAGTTTTTAACGTTCTATCTCTATCTCTATCTAATTATGACGAAACGGGTTTTTATGATGTACCCTATAAAGGAAAACTGCTTTTCAGAATAGCTTGTCTTCACTTAGAACGTATACTAAATAGCACCAAATCTTGTTTTACCGTTATGTTCTGCGGTAATGCGAATGGTGATTTTTTGCCTCTCTACATAGTATTTAAGGGTAAGTAAAAATGGTCCCACTGGTTAAGTAGTGCTTCTCTTGGCACAAAATTAAATATTTCGAAGAGTGGATGGATGAATGCTTATGTGTTTGAGGATTTCAGTTGAACCACGATCAATTGTCTGGATATGATTCTTAAGAACAATCGTATCCGTGACAATTGATCGTGGATTAGCTGAACTGAGAGTCAAATCTTTTATACAATTGGGTCTTAGTAATTCACATCATTTTTAACTGGTATTTGAGTATAGTTGAGGAAAACTGGCGAACATATAAGCGTTTTGGGGTATATATAAAAAAAGCAGTGACCCCAGCACGCTCATATGAAGTACTAGCTAGGTACTCCTGATTTTACTTGATCATGGCTGGGGTAGCTGGAGTTATATTTTATTTATTGAAAGTTTATTTTAAAGTAAAGTTTCCGAGTAACTCCAGTATTTCTTATCATTCAACTTGTACTGTGGTATTTATCGTAATTCTGGAAAATAAACTAAAGAAAACAAACTTGTCTCCGTACTTGTTGTTGAATGCCACCATATACACTGTAGTTAGGCAGTAAACTATATACATATTTTTTAAGAACAACAATATGTTGGTTTTATTGTCATATCAATTAACGTAAGAAGTTGGTCGTATGCAGTAAACCAAAAATTTCAAAAAGTTAGTCTAAAGCCTGAGTTACATTATACTTTTTTCAGCTAGAAACTTGGCCAAGTTTCAAAACAAGTTTGATACTTTTTTCAACTTAAAAAGTTGTTTAAAACTGTTGTAATCGCGCATGTTGTAGTTACTACTTTTTACACAGCCGCGGTGCTTTAGCTATTCAGTGTTGCCAACGTCCAAAAAAATATTTATCAGTTTGTGACATAAAAGTTATGTATTTCTAACCTAAATAAAACATCCTAAAATTTCATCTGCCTTCAATGGATTTTCGACGTTTTCGAAGACAGAAACTATTGCGAATTTGCACATAAATTATTAACAAACACGGAAAGATTTTGGAGGTTACGTTCTTTGATCAAATCGAAGTTGGCAGTACACATACTTTGCGCTAGTGCGCAAGTCTAGATTAAAACTTGGGCAGAAAATAGCTCCCGACCAAGATTGGAAACTAGTTTCTAGTACGACAACTTGGTTGCAAATTTTGTGAATTACATTACACAAGTTTGTAGAAATCGTTCTAGTATGAAACTTGGCCAAGTTTCTAGCTGAAAAAAGTATAATGTAACTCAGGCTTTAGATAGGTATCACTTTTTTGCATATGATATTAATACCTACATGTAATTATGTAGGCATGTGAATTAGTAAATGGCACCAAGGGAACCGATCCTTTGACAGTAACAACTGCAGAAGTTAAAATAACAATAAGAGATGTCAACGATGAACCGCCGGTATTTGATAACAATGATTATCATATAGAAATACCCGAAGATGCAGGAATTGGTTACATATTAACAAATTTTAATATGACTGTCAATGATCCGGATATAGTAAGTATCAAGTAACTCACAATCAATGTGATTTCATTGCGTTTAATATTTTTCTTATAGGGGAATAATTCAATTTTTACTTTAACATTAGATGATATCTTGCATGTTTTTTCAATAGAACCGGAGATTGTAGTAGGTTCAAGTAAAGTTGCTATTAAGGTAATGAACAATTCTTTAGACTATGAGGATCCAAATCAAAGAAAATTCATACTACTTGTTACTGCAAAGGAAATATATACAAACCCTGTACTTTCATCAACAGCTACAGTAACAGTTACAGTAACTGATACGAATGACAATGCACCTAAATTTGATTTATCATCATATTCGGCTGTTGTTTCTGAAATGGCTTCCGCTGAAACTTTAGTTACTACTATTGTTGCTAAGGACAGAGATAGCGGAAGATTTGGTGAAAATGGTATTATTTATAAACTAAGAGGGACTGGATCCAACAAATTTTCAGTTAATAATCGTACAGGTGTAGTTACTGTGAGTAAATGTGAACATCCAGGGAATGCAGAATGTCTGGACTATGAATCAAAACATGAATATTCTCTACTTTACGAAGTAAAGTAAAATTGAATTATTGATGTAAATATACTAAAGAGTTAATTTTAGGCAACTGATGATGATGGCAAAGGACAAAAAACAGTGGTACCACTGACTATTAAACTTACAGATAGCAATGACAATCCTCCAGAATTTAGTCAACCTCAGTATAATATTTTTGTTGATGAAGGAGCAGTTAAATTTGAACCTGATTTAATTGTAGAAGCTATCGATTTGGATAAAACGTCCCACGTAACTTATTCTATCATAGCAGGAAATGTAAATGATTTATTTAATATTGATCCTAAAATAGGTAAATTGAGGATTTCAAATAGTCAAGGTATAAGTTTCAGTGATGATGGTAGAAACAATATTGTTTTAACAATTGAGGTTTGTATACCTATATATTACCTTTATGTACAGGGCGAGCTTGCTTCGAAGAATCAGCAGAATAATTCTGCTTAGGTCCTCTATAATAGGCTGTGTATAGAGGGCATAGTCAAATCGTTTTGGGCTGTTCGGAAGAGATATAGGGTATATCTAAACAGGCGTATAATAATAATTACGCCATGCAATTCTACTTTGACAAACAAGCATAAAACTATTTACATAGTACCTACATTTCTTCAACATAGTCGAAACATATTTCAAAGTTTGAGCATTACTAATAACTCCTTAACCAAAGGATTAACTATAAATTGGTATTAAAGCTTTATTTTGCTTGTTTTTCAACATAGAATAGCATCGTGTAAATATTATCCACCAGTTTTGATATACCCTGTATAATATTGTTTAGATACCTCGAAAAATTACTTGTCTTTAAATTAATATTTAGTAATTTGCTTGCTGATTAATATTTGCCATATTATTCTCTTTAAATAATTATGTTATTAGTAAACAAAATCAAACACGACAACGCATACAGTTGAAGTGCAAAAATATAATCGCAAAGCTCGTGTTTGAGTCTCGTGCAATAAATAAAACTTAATTTTGATGTACATTACTAGGTAATTTACTTATACAGAGTGATTCTTAAAACGTGTAGCATAATTTTTACAGAAAATTTTACATGTCAAAATGAGACGATTCAACTTAACATGTTTATACAGCATAAAGTGAACTGCTGCGTAGGATACAGTCCCTAAAAGTCTTCATTCATTCCGATATTTTGCCATAAAGCTTGAACCGTTTGCGCTACGGTGATGAGATGTTGTAGGTAAACAAGGAGTAATTATAAGGGTGGTTATATTCAAAACATTAAGTACCAAAATTGCCTAAGGGAAAGGGTTGTTTTAAGATGGTTGCCAACCCCAGAACTTCCGCCACTGTTGCCCTATTGAAAAATATCCTGTTTGAGAGACTTTAATAGCGAATCTTAATAAAATTTAAAACATTTCTAAAATTCATGTACCTAATTAACTCCTTGTTGAATAATAGTGCCAATGTATGTTGCCTCCCGAAGGTAGCCAAACGTCTATAGGTATACGACAATGGAAAATCGTATGAGCTGCGACAGAAAACATCACATTCGGATGCACTTGCCGAAAATAGTATATTACGATTAGTAAAACCACTTTGCCAACGTGTTCTGTACTTATACTAGTTTTTTGCATTTCATATTGGAAAATTAGAACATTTAATTTGACAATTTCAGAATAAGTATTTGAAAATTAAAAATAAAATGGTGTACGAAACACAGCTACCATATAGATATTTTTATGTATACCTACTAATAATGTTTTTATGTATGCGGTAAAGGTTGCTATGTTGCAAATTTTACACTTTACTAAATGATTTGAAATTTAGAAATATAGGTAATCTATTACTCGATGAAATTCGAAAAAAGTATTTGACTGCAGTTCAGCTGCACCATGATCAATTGTCGTGGATAGATAGATAGATTTATTTCCATAATACTTATATTTAGTGAAAGTTTGTTAGTTAAAAACCGATTACTAACGTTCGCCGTGTCTATTAATTAAACTGTTTAATGCAACAATGTCATTTTGCACCTAAGATATCGTGGTGTCGTCCGCAAACAGTGTCAAGTTGCCTATTCAAAAAAAATTAAATGATTGATGTATAGAATAAATTGTAATGGACCTAAAATACTCCCCTGAGGAACACCGCATGCGACTTTTCTACATTTGATTGTATGTCAATATTTATTTATTGAATTTTTCTAACAGAATTTCGTGATTTACACAATCGAAGGCTTTAGTTACATCTCAGGATAGAGTAACATTAGTTTGATTTTCGTTTATGTAGTTATGAACATTAGATAAAAAATTTACTATGGCATCGTTCGCATTTTTTCTTTGTCTAAAACAGTATTGGAAGTTTACTAAGACGTTATGACTATTTATGTAATGGGACATTTGTGTAAAGTCTAAGGTTTCGATCACTTTAGAAAAGGAACACTGCAACGCAATAGGCCTGTAATTTTTATATTTCAAATTTTTTTTCCGTTTTTAAATAATGGTTTTATTTGAAACTTTTAGACAATCTGGAAAATTTCTATTAGAAAAGGATAAATTGATTAAATTTACTAAATCCTCTGATGCTGAGTCTGGCAAATTTTGAATGACCGTGACTGATATTTCGTCAAGGCCAGTATATTGTTTATTTTTGATAATTTTCATTACTTCTTTTAATTCGTTTAAATTTGTAGGTTTTAGAAAGAATGTAGGAAGATTTAAATTTCTAAAGTAATTGTGATTTATACAGGGAGTATAGTTTTATTTTAATTTTTATGCTAATTTTATGACGATGGATTGAAAATAGTTATTAAAGTTTTCAAAGAAATGATTCTTATCAACATCCATGACAATTGCTCGTGGATCAGCTCAACTGCGAGTTAATAATTTTTTCACGCTACCAGTGTTAGCCTAGTGTTAGCGATACGTGACAACCCTCAGTTACGCTTCGACTTGTATTCCTACCTGTTAGTACGCCCTTATATTCCTTGTTACTTTAAATTAGTATTATTTTCTATGGTTGGTAAAAGCATGCTTTGACTGACATTTAACAATCTCCAAAGTTCAACTTTTGCTGCCTAGGCAGCAAGAGGCCGCTTTTGCTAACATCAGCATCCAACAACAAGGTTTCTGCGAAATACAAATACATTTGAAATTTTTAATAATTAAATTTGATTCCACATTTTTCACAAGACCTTTAATTTAAGGTGCGGTAAACATTTCGTCATTTTACATTGTAAAATATTATAAATTAATTAATATTTATTAGGTACTTAACAAGATTAATAGTTATTTGTTTAACAAGGCAGAAAAGTAGCAGATTTGCTGACGCAGCTGGTAAACCAGCCAAGGCAGTAAATCTGCATTTCTGCCGTGTTGAACATATAATTTTTTCTCCGATTGTTTACATTTAACATTAATTTAATGATTATTTTTAATATTTTTTGTACTATTCGTATCAGCAAGCATTTGTTGCTATGCAGTTCTTATTGGTTGCTATGAAAAAACATATTTCAGAAATGTCATTCTATTTGTTGTGAATAGAATAGTTTAATCTTGTTAATTCGTAAATATTAATTAATTTATAATAAAAAACTATTTTTTCTCCGATTGACAGTAAAAGCATGCTTTGACTGACATTTGACTGTCTCCAAAGTTCCACATTTACTGCCTAGGCAAAAGTGATCATTTTTACTGACAGTAGCATTCAAAATCAGGTTGCTTCGAAAAACAAATAAATTTGAAATTTTTATTAATTAAATTTAAGTTCCATATTTTTCACGATTTCTTTAATTTCGGATGGGGTGAACATTTCTTCGTCTTTTTCCATTGTAAATATTATTATAAATTAATTAATATTTACGAATTAACAAGATTAAACTATTTTATTCGCAACAAATAGAATGACATTTCTCAAGTATGTTTTTTCATAGCAACCAATAAGAACTGCATAGCAACAGATGCTTGCTGATACTAATAGTACAAAAAATATTAAAAATAATCATTAAATTAATGTTAAATGTAAACAATCGGAGAAAAAATTATATGTTCAACACGGCAGAAATGCAGATTTACTGCCTTGGCTGGTTTCACAGCTTCGGCTTCGCCTCAGCTGTGAAATACCAGCTGCGTCAGTAAATCTGCTACTTTTCTGCCTTGTTAAACAAATAACTATTATTCACAACAAATAGAATGCCATTTATAAAGTTTGTTTTAACATAGCAACCAATAAGAAGTGCATAGTAATAGGTGCTTGCTGATACTAATTACATAAATAGTTATTTGTTTAAGGAAGTAGAAAAGTAGCAGATTTATTGCCGTAGCTGGTGTTTGACAGCTGACGCGAAGCCGAAGCTGCGACACCAGCCACGACAGTAAATCTGCATTTCTGCCATGATGAACATATAATTTTTTCGTCAATTGTTTACATTTAACATTAATTTAATGATTATTATTAATATTCTTTATGCTATTAGTATCTGCAGGTATCTGTTGCTATGCAGTTCTTATTGGTTGCTATGAAAAAAGAAACTTCAGCAATATCATTCTATTTGTTGTTAATAAAATAGTTTAATCTTTTTAATTATTAGCATATAATTAATTTAAAATAACTATACAGTGGGAAATGCGAAGAAATGTGCACAATTGTTTTTCGCAGCACCTGATATTAGGGTGTATTCTGTAGCACATCCGTTAAAAGTTAAATTTTAGCGGTCTCCGTTAAAATATTATATTTTAGCGGTCCGCTATTATTTTATTATTCTGTAACACTAGTTTTTAGCGCTCCGTTAAAATATTACTTTTTAGCAGAGCCGCTATCATACGGTCTGAAGTTAGTTATATGACAAACAAATTGTTCTAGTGTAAGCGGACTTATCTTGTAGTATTTGACGTTTACGCGGTGAATTTGTATATAAGCTAGTAGGCATACTTCAAATATTAAAATATGGAGTGTGTCAGTGAAAAACGTAAACAATGTCCTCGTACAACAAAAAGATAGTCCGAGATTATGCAATGCTGTTAATATTTTGATATGTTTAGGGATGTCAGTACTTCTTTGAGGTGGAGGCATAAACTGCTCAAAGAGTGTATTTTAAGTCAGTTACACATTCTTTACTTAATGTAAATAACTTCAAAACTGCAGAATTGGGAAGTTCAAATGGATTACTGAAATTTCTTTGATTTCGTCTTGTTAATAATAAGTCATAGCTAAAATTACGAACGATTATTAATTAAGATAAGTTGGACAAAATACAGTTTTTTGAAAAAAGGGTTCGGGTTAGACAATTCAGGATATGAGGCTCTTGTAGTACACAAATTTCCGTAGGTCCCTATAGAACTAATAACAAATAATTTATTTCAATTAAATAAATGAAGAAACGAAATAATATCAAGTACTGCATAAATCATATTTCGTAATAAATTACCGAGTAAATTACCTAATTATTATTTAAAAAAATCGTTCCACAGGTACCCTCGGTATACTTTTCTTAGCGTTTCGGCGTTTTTGATTTTTTGTGCGGTATTGACCGGGGAATCTTACAAAAATGATTGCATGCATTCACATATACGGCAAATTTGCAGCATTACCCCCCTAACATTTCATCGAAAATCTCTGCCGCTACAAATATTGCCATAACGTACAAGAAACATCGATATGTCAGGTACTTATTAAAACAAACAGGTTAGAAATGATAGCTGAGCGAAAGTTAACGTTCCCTTTAATTTTTTAACTGGTGCGATTTAGATCCCGCTAATATTTAACAGATATTTGTTAATACTTAACAGGCATCCGTTAAAAGGTGTCCAATAGAATACCAAAGACTATTAACGGGCTGTTAAGTTTTAGCGGCCCGCTATTTTTTAACTTTTGCTGTACAGAATACACCCTTTTGAATGCTACTATCAGCAAAAGTGCTTAAGCAACTAAAGTGGAACTTTAAGCCAGTCAATTGTCAGTCAAAACATGCTTTTATTGTCAATCAGAAAAAAGATATTTAAAATACTCTCGAAATGAATGTTAATTGTAAACAATCTGCGAAAAAGGTAGATTTACTGTCGTAGCTGGTATTTCCCCAGCAAAGATTATTTTGCTTTGTTAAACAAATAACTAATAATTATACAATTGGGCTGTAGGGATCTAATAACATAATTATTACAACAATCATTTTTTTAACAATAGGGTGTTAACGAGAATACTTAATTTGGCAAACAATAATCCTGAGTACCTACTAATCACCAATAAAAGTATCAAATTGAAAAAAAAAACATCGAGGTAACTAATAATATTACAGGGTCTATAAACAAACACCCACACATCCAGCGGTTTGTTCTTAGCAAACTTACCCTGTATTTCCAATTTACAAAGCGTGAGTTTTCTACTGTAAAATTATTACGAACATATTCTGTTGATAAGAAACTTCAATATAGGAACAATGGGATTAAACAATAATATACTGAACATTTTTTTAAAGTAAATTAACTTAAAAACGAATTTATTAAGAATATCATAAAGTAAATTATAAAAATTTAAAAAAGTAATAAGTAATTATAATTGATAGAAAAAGTTACACGAAAAGTTACAATATTCGACTCCGAAACTGAGCCATTTAACCAGCGATGTTACACATCTTTAAATTTGTAACTATCTCAGGGTTAATAATATACACCAGAAAGTGATAAAATATTGTACAGGTTGTTCTTTAACAAAACGGTTAATGATAAATCCCTATGGCCTGCACGTCATAAAACATCCTGTACATAAGTTAATGGGAAAATTTATGTATATGCAGAAACTATTGCAAACTTTAATACAGAATTCCTGCAAAAATTATATGCACCAACTAATATGCCAACAAAAACAACTTAAATATTTTACCTTATACATGTCGGCGGCAAACACTGTAATCCTTTAATCACGGTAAATGCCTAGCTGGTACAGGAATTGCCGGCAAACAGTGGAATAGTTGAACTGTTACAGTCTTTGATTAACTGTTGCAGCTATTCCCAGTAACAGCTGCTTTATTTCAGGCAAACACCGGAGCTGGTCTGTCAAAATACAATATAAAAACAACAAAATATTCTTAAATATAAACACAATGAAATATTCTTAAATCTTAAGAAAATTACTATTTATTAGCGCAAGTAACACTTTTGTGGCATCTTGAATTACAAAGCACTTTCTTTTTCTAAGGGTCAAGAATATTTAAAATATCTTTGCCTTCCCGCCAATGGTATTGTCTGTACTGCTTCACGGTTAGATAAAAAGCCCTGAGGCACATTATCTACAGTAAAGAATATGTTATTTGGCTGGTCGGTTGAACCAAGATTTAATATGTCCTACTTGATAAACACCATTTTTATAATCAGTAACACCACATACTAAATTTTGCATGTTAGAAGGGCCTCTATCAATTTTGTCTACTGGTAAAAGAACACATGAGCCAATTTCTATACGTGACAGTTTCTTTGCTCTTTTTGACAGCATTTTTTCTGCTGCCCTTTTTTGACCCTGACTTGCGTAATTTCTGTTGACTCCAACTGATGTTTTATTCTGACATAAAACACATTTACCTCCGGTTTCGGAACATGTTACATACCTATTTTTAACTTGTCTGAGTAATTTGTTTTTTCCTGTTATAATTGTTTCTGAAACGGGATCTGTAACAGTTACGTTCTCAGCTTTTCTTCTTGGCAACCAATATCAGAATTTTAGACATAGTATTCAATAATACTTTCAGCAGCTTGATCTTCCGCGGTGAATAGTACTTCGGTGATGAGGCAGGTGAAATTCACCTTGCAGATACACTTTCTCGTAGATCTTCACGCGGAATTTCCGTTACAACATCATTATTCCAATCTATCTCTTGTAGATTCTCATCTTTCTTTTCCGGTATTTCCAACACCTGCGTAAAGCCATGCTCCAGTGCAGTACAACGCAGCAAACTCAAAAGTCGCACTGTAGCCCACTGGGACCTGGCCGCTGCATGCCGCACTCCAGCTGAATACAGTATAAGCAAGGCACACTCTAGCTGACTAAAGTTTGTTTAAATAGTCGTTTGCGTTTTCTGTAGCTCGTGTAGGTAATTTAATAGTCCGACCTTGTTGAATATTAATTATTCATAGTTTTTTCAATTATTTTGGATAGTTGGATGCTAACCAACCATCCCTATAGCATCTGCCCGTAAAAAATTGTGAGCTCACTGCGTTGTAATCAGCTAGAGTATGTTTACACCGACGCACGTGTGCAATGGCCATGTCCAAGTGGGCTACAGCGCGGCTTCTGATTTTTGCACTTTACACATCAGGACAAATCATCTTCATTTTCAATTCTTTTTGCAACAAATTTCTAAGGAGGTTTTCAGAAGAAAGTCCTACTTTAGGGTCAACTCCGAATAAAGCTTTGTACAGCGTACGTCCAATAACTTTATGGTGGGAACTATTTTTTTGGAACTAGACGAAATATCATCCTAAGCACCAGTTTGTCGAATTGTGGTCATGCATCCAAGCTCTTAACATATTTTCCACGTCTTGGTTGCTCCTTTCGATACTTCTATGTGATTGCGGATAGCTTAGACGACCTTGTAGGTACCATTTTTAACATAAATAGGCTACATTTTGCCTAACTCAGAAATAAGTAAATTGGTAAATTCGCGTCCATTCCATTGCACTATGCTAGGCGCTCCAACTTCAAAAATATTTGTAGTAATTCCTTTGCAACTTCGCATTCGCAGACTTTGATTTGAGAGGACGCAAGAATAAAAATTTTGTTAGGTGGTCCTGGTAGTTATATACCCACTTGTAGTCGTTGTCTGGACAGGACTGGAAATCCATCAAGTCCACCTCACCTGTCCTCGAGAATTAGAGTTTCTTGAAATGATCGGTTTTATTATTAAATTGTCATGGCTCTTGTTTCTTTTCTTTTGGCAGACTTCATACGTATCGATAAGTTGTTCAACTGCATATGTCGCAACATATTCGCATTCATATTTCGTTTGTACCGCGTGGATCTTTTTATCTCTACCACTATACCCCACACTCATGTGATACCTCTTCATAGCTAAGAATGGAGACATGATTGTCTTCACCACCTTTTTGTTTTCTTATTACGATTTGTTCATCTGCAATTTCCAATACATCGTACAAAGATAACAAATGGTACTGTCTTCCACTTTCCTTCCCCTTCTTTGCCAACTGGATCTCTACAGCATTCTATAAAAATGGACAGAGTGTATGTACTAATTATTATATACATTTTATTTTGTATTTATCATAGATTTAGAGGTTATGTTCGAATATTAATATAAATTCACTTACCTGATTCAATTCTGCGGCTGTCCAAGACTTCTTTTTATTTTGATTGGAGTAATACTCGTCAATTGTTGTTATAAAACAACACAGAATGCTGCGACATGGCTAGTAAACAAAATTGAACACGCGTTAACCTCACAACCTGCCCCGGCAACATGGTCACGCATATTCATTCACGTGAATTATTGGTCATTGGATACGTCAGTTTCACGTGAATTTTTAAGTTATTATGACGACGTGATAATGACGGCCTAATGTATCTATCAAGCTAATACCATTGAATATATAGCTACATAGTCGATGCTCATACTAAACCTGTGATCAACAAAATTCCCATTGTAGGCAGGCCTTGGAAAAAATTTTATGTTTTAATTTGTATAGTCGGGGCACGCTAAAGGTGCATCTACGTCATCAATTTTTTAATGGCGTCCATGACGTCATGAATTACTCTGTTCATATTTATTTATTGTTTCTCAAAACGTCGTTTGCTTTAATGTGTTTCTTAAAATGTCAGAGTGACGTTTGAGGAATATATACACAATAAAAAAAACAACAACGATCATGTGCTTAAATAAAAACTTATAGGACGAAAAAAACACTAATTAGTAAACGTTTTAATTTTTTGCAGGAATAATATGAATACAACTAATTAATAAAAATAATAACAGTAAAATAACATTCTATGGGCTTGTAAAAAGCATACTTTTAATACGTAATTCACAAAAAAAAATTACAGTTTTATACTGTTTCAAGATTGGTACTACAAAATTACCAGAAAATTCGATTGATGACGAAGATGCACCTTTAGCGTGTCCCGACTATAGCATGTATCTGAAATGGCAAAGGCATAACATAACCCAAAATACTCGACATAAACGGCTTGTTGCTTCTTTTCAATCAGGCTTGGCGATTAAATTTAAAAATAAACAGGAATAAATCAATCGTGTGGCTTAGGTAAGTAACGAAGTAACGATCAGGCTTGGTCATGAAAAATAAATTGTATGTCGTTACTTAAGCCACGCGATTGATTTATTCCTGCTTATATTTTTGACAACTGTCAAAGTCAGTATTAGTCTAAACAAGAAAAGACACACTAATTATGTTGCATGGTCAAGCCTGTTCGAAAGTTTAGTTAATTGACATTCTCAAGCGTTACTTTGTTAAAATCCATGATTATATAAATAATAAATATTAAATAAAACTAATGATTTGCTAAAATCAGGTGTTTATAAATTAAATTGTTCACATTGTAATTCAGTATTTATATAGGTCAAACAATTAGAAATGTTAGTATTAGGCAAAAAGAACATACCCATTGTTACAAATATAAACATGCACTTAAATCAAATTACGCTAAACATTTATTAGAACAAAATCACACATTGACATCTAATAATACAATTAAATTTTTACACTTTTCTGAACAATATAATAAGCTACGATGATATAATGAATAATAGGGAAAATAAACTTCGATGATATAAATTAAATGATAATGGGTAATATTTTGGAAGCTTTTGAAATTTATAAACACATAAAAAACAATATACCTTTAATGAATGAGCAAATTGAACTCTTAGATTCTCCTTTACTGAAGATTTTGGAATAGATACTGTTTTATAACTCAATAATATAGCTTTAATATAATAGAATATTAATTATAAGTTAATTTATTGTTTCAAATACAGCTTGGGTGTGAGCTTCACCTCTCAGCCGGTTACACACACGAGCCCGCTGAGCTGTGTCTCCTCCGCTTATGACGGTACTATTGTAGTCTACTATAACATCATTCTATCTTTAAAAAGAAACAAACTAAAAACATATCTTTAAGAAGAACAAACTAAAACATATCCTTCACATACAAGTTAATTATACCCACTAATTCTAAATGACTTATTATTAATTGCAATCGTAATCATCAAGCTTGACTGGACGCCGAATGTTTCTTGTCGGACGCAAAACCCTTTCTTCTATTTGAGGAGCTTCCACAGTTTTCTCTAAAGCTTGAGTTTCCTCATTTTCTTGTTCAGTTCTCTTGTTTATTATCGCTGTTGGTTCCGGCTCATTTAGATTTGCTTGATCCACTATTAACTCTTCTGATGGAACAGTTTCTGTTGTCTCTTCTGTCGACAATGCGGTTTTTATGTGAACCCTATCTCTTCAGTAGTCTGCGTCATGAACTTTCACCACATAGGACCTTTCCGAAATCTTCTTCTCCACTACTCCTTCCGTCCAAACCTTATTGACGTCTGGTTTCATTTGTACCAGGACATTCTGCCCAATCTGTAACTCTGGTAATAACTTTGCTCTCTTGTCGTAATGGTATTTAGTATACTTATGTTGATCTATTATTTTCTCCGTGACATTTTCTATTGTTCTTGGTTTGTAATGGATGTCGGCAGAAGGAACACCATTTCTTGTTGTTCGGCACATCATTCGTTGTGCTGGGCTATATCCAATTTTGTTTGGCATGTTCCTCCAATGTAGTAAGGTCCAGTAAAAATCTTCTTTGGAATCTTCACTTTTCTTGAAAAGTTTTTTTTGCTATTTTCATAGCCGATTCTGCTTTACCATTCCCTTCATGGTGATGTGGCGAAGATGTTGAATGTTGAAACTGATATTTCATAGCAAATTCCTGCATTTGTCTATTTATAAAATGTGTTCCACAATCAGAGTAAATTACCTCCGGAACTCCAAACCTACTAAAATGCTGTTTCATAATTTTTATCACCGATGTTCCAGTGAGATCCTTTAATATGTCTACTTCAAAATAATCGGAATAATGATCCACCATCACCAGTATTTGCAAATGTTTACCTTCATATTTGATAAAACCTATATCCATCGATACCAATTGCCATGGATATTGAGGTATTTGGTGAGACATCATAGGCATTTTTTGGTGCGAATCGGAATATTTCTGACACGTTTGACAATTTCTTATTTTTTCCGTTATTTCGGTACTCATTCCAGGCCAGAACACGTTTTTTCTAGCTAATTTCAGTGTGTTTTCGATACCACTATGACTTACATGTAGTTTTTCTATTAGAATTTTACGTAAACTATATGGAATAAGGATTCTGTTATCCCTAAAAACTAACCCATCTTGTATTGCTAATTCGTTCTTAAATTTGTAATAGATTTTTACTTCATTGGGCACATCTCTGATATATTTTGGCCATCCTTTATTTATAACCTCAATTAACTTTTGTATTGACAAATCTTTAACTGTTTCGTTCTTGATAGTTTCAATCCTCTCATCAGTAACTTGTAACCCAGTTATTAATTTTATACTTTTAATTTCTTCGAAAATTTTGGTTTCTTTGATGAAATAACATACACATTGAATTTGTTCATTTCGTTTTGGAAATCCTTTTCTGCTATATTCAAAGCTGCCCTGGATAGAAAATCCGCAACAATATTTTCTTTTCCTTTAACATATTGTACATTTATGTTATATCGTTGTAAAATCATGAGCATAAGTTGTAGTCTCTTGGGCGCTTTTAACAATGGCTTTTTAAAAATGTTAATAAGCGGTTTGTGATCTGTTTTGACTGTGACATTTGGGTTGCCGACGATCATCTGGTCAAACCTAACACAACCAAAAACCACCGACAAAAGTTCCTTCTCTATCATCGCATAGTTCTGTTCGGCTTTGGTCAGAACTCTCGATGCATAGGCAACAACTTGATTATTCTGGTACAAAACTACACCCAACCCAAAAGAACTCGAATCACACTCCATTATAAGAGGTTCATTCCAATCATAGTACTTTAGTGTTTTAATATCTGCAACTGCTGCTTTTAGCTTTTCATATTCCTGATCTTCAACATCAGTCCATTTCCATTCTGTTTTTTCTAAACTAACATAACGTAAATGTACACACCTAGAACTGAGATTTTTAATAAAACGGCTTAAATAGTTAACAGCACCTAAAAAACGTTGTACATCTGCTTTGTTAGTTGGTGTTGGTATTTCCTGGATTGCCACAATTTTTGAAACATCTGCTTTAAGACCCTCATTTGTTAAAATATAACCATAAAATTTAACTGAAGTTTGACATAATCTTAATTTAGATTTATTTAATTTGCAGTTATTAGTTTTTAACCTTTCTAATAAATTCCGTAAATTTTCATTGTGATCCACTAATGCTTCCTCCATAGTATCTCCTGAACCATAGATTAAAATATCATCCGCCATAATTTCTACACCTTTTAAATCTTGTGTTAACTCATGCATCCTCATTGCGAACAATTCTGGACTTGGCGAGATACCAAATGGTAAACGTACCCACCTATACCGTGCAAATGGGGTCCAGAAGCAAGTTAATTTGCTGCTTTCTTCCGTTAGCTTTAGCTGCCAAAACCCTTTGGTTGTATCCACGGTAGAGAAAATCTTGGCTCTACCTAGCTCTGGTAGAATCTCATCTATTGTCGTAAATTGATAATGAGGCCTCTTTAGGGCTTGGTTCAATGGAATAGGATCTAAACATATACGAAAGGATTTAGCTTTTTTAACAATCAGAATGTTGCTTACCCAATCCGTATGTTGTTCTTCCTTAACAATGATTCCATCCCGCTCTAAATTGTCCAATTCTTGTTTTAATTTACTTTTTAAACTTATCGGAATTCTTCTAGCTGGTTGTATAACAGGTTTAACAGTAGTATCAACTTCTAGCTCTACTTCTCCTGGTAATTCCCCATAACCTTGAAATACTTCCTCATATTTTGCCAAAATATCTTCAGCTTCTGCATTATAAATTTTGCTTTGCACAGGATCCGAGACTTCATTAATCGTTGTGATTTCCTTGCAATATTTTATTAACTTTAATGTTGAACAAGCATTTGCAGATAAGAGTGGTCCGTGATCAACATTAACAACTTGGAAAATTATACGATAATTATAACCTTTATGTCTACAGGGTAGGTAAATTTCACCTAATACCTGAATCGCACCTCCTCCAAAACTCTTCAACTTGTATTTGGAATCCGTTAGTGCAGGTTTGGTATTACCCATTAGCTTAGCTAAATATTTATGACCAATCACACAAACACTAGCTCCTGTATCAAGATGACATTTAATATTCTTCCAATGTTCTCCAACTTTTAACTGCAAATCTGCCATTACACTACCCCCACTCTTGGAGTTATCTGTTATTTCTGAAATTGTGACCTCAAATCCATCTGAATCTGATTCACTGTCTTCAACTACTTCATGTACTTTTTTAGCTTTATTACCTTTGTACTTTTTCCTTTGATTTTTAAAACAACGGCTTTCCTTTCCTTTTACAAATCTCACATTCGTGACTAAATGCTGCACAAACATCTCTTTCAAACACATGTTTCTTACTACAAAATTTGCAGGTTTTTACCTGACTACCCTCCTTTGCAATACCATTATCAGAAACTTTATTTACAACTTTTTCTTCTTTGTGTATTTGCTTAAACCGATCTTCGGTGACTTCGTTAACTTTACATGTATTAATAACATCTTCTAGAGACAATTTATCCGGATCTTCTTTTAAAAACTTTTTCTTGAGTTCTTGATCTAGTACTCCAAAGGCAATACGATCACGAAGCATAATCTGTTTGATTTGTTTGGTATCTATCTTATCAAATTGGCAACTATCACTAATCTTAGTTAACCTTACCAAGTATGCATCGAAACTTTCGTTCTCTAACTGGTTGCAGGTATGAAATTGCCATCGCTCATACATCGGATGCTTTTTGTTAACCAATTTTACACCTATTTTAGTGAGAACTGCAGCAACATCTACCTTATCTGTTTCCGTTAACCCAAAATTATTGTATTTAATTTTTGCTGTATCCCCTATGATCGACAACAAAATATTCACTTTTTGTGGTTCTTTATCAGCTGCCCACTTATCCATACCTGTGGCAACTACGTATGTGTTCCAATTTAACACAAACAACTCGTAGTTGTCGCGATTGTCACCTGATTCAACTTGCAACGGTTTCGGCCAAGGTACATGATTTAATTGACTTGTACTACCACTTGAATTCCCATCTCGAGAGGATAAATCTGTTATCTGTGTTTGCATAAGTACTAATTGTTCCTTTAACAGTCTCATGTTTTCTGTTTGCATACTGAGAAAATCTTGCAATTCAGCCATAATGAATATCGTTATCTTCTTTGCACTAATCAACGTTTTTGTTTTATAACCTACAAAATTGTAATTATCACCACGTGCAAAAAAAAATTTTCACTACTTCATGCCTTCTCAGTTTAAACACAGATTACCACATCTGACACCATGTTTTATAACTCAATAATATAGCTTTAATATAATAGAATATTAATTATAAGTTAATTTATTGTTTCAAATACAGCTTGGGTGTGAGCTTCACCTCTCAGCCGGTTACACACACGAGCCCGCTGAGCTGTGTCTCCTCCGCTTATGACGGTACTATTGTAGTCTACTATAACAGATACCTTTTAAAAACACTGATAGGCGACTGACCTCCGACGGGTTGACTATGGCCAGCTGCTTCACACAGTGTTAAAATAATAGAATCAAGCAGTTACTATATAAATCATTTTGCATTTGTTATATCTTATATGCTTTTGACAATGGCACATTGATGCCGAAATACGTATAAAGCAAATAAATCTTTTATTTCCCGTTAAAATCCATATTTTATTTAATATTTATTATTTATATGAAAGTTTAGTTGATCATATTGTAGAAATGATAAGGAAAATGTTGAATGTATTAATGGGAAACAGCACTCTTATGTGGAAAAAGAAGACATTTTGCTACAATGTCATTGGTATTCCATGTCTGATACTGCTCAGACAGGTTAGAAATGTCTAGATCTCTTGAAGTAAATGGATACTGGTAAAAGGGTGCTGTTGCAAATTTTTTTGTTCACAATCAAAATAGAACTTTCAGATTTAACCACAATATTGTCAATTTGTACTTCTACTGATCCGA
This sequence comes from Hemicrepidius hirtus, assembly GCA_963082805.1. NCBI lineage: Eukaryota > Metazoa > Arthropoda > Insecta > Coleoptera > Elateridae > Hemicrepidius > Hemicrepidius hirtus. The sequence continues at coordinate 23,867,981 of OY720159.1, forward strand.
TAACAAGGCAACCTGAATCTGCATTTGAATATGAATTAATTGAAAATGTAACATCATCTAAGTAAAGTTTTTGAAACCATCTGGTAATGGCCCACAATAATGTTAATACTTATGTATGTTCATGGGGTTCAAGTGGACCTTTTTAGTAAGTTTTTTCCTTCTCCAGTGCAAATTTGGGGCCCTTAAAAAATAAATTTTCACAGTGGCTGTCAGCAAAACAAACATTAATTTCTGTTAATCGACGACATAGCTGGTTGTAAAGGTTTTGTTGGAGATTTAATCAACTTCTTTAGTTTCCCAAGATAATTTTCAACAGGAAAACAGGAAAAATTATCAAGTGGACCAAAACGGTCTACATCATCTCTCAAATGAATTAACATAGGATGGATGTTATTATATTAAACATTCCCAATTATAAATGTTCTTAGAATGTTTAACGAATGTATTTAATAGTTCACCAGCTAACCGAGAACTCATATTTGCAATATGATTTTCAGATAGAAGTATTGTAATGCCACAATGTAGCAGCAAGAAGTGTTCATAAACTGCAACTTTTAAAACAAGAGGACCAGTATATAGTACAAAGGTACAAATTCCTTTGCCTTCCACCGTTGCAATTTATTTAGAGATCGAGTTTTTCTATTAAATTCTACAGGAATATGACATTTTAAAGCCAGTAAACTATTGGAGATCTGTTGTCCATTTTTTAATACATTAGATAAATTATTAACTAAATCGTTTAGAAAGACAGATAATGGTAAAGGTTTTCTTCTTTTTCCACAAAAACTGTAAACAGTAGCCAACTCATTGGTAATGCAACGTTTCAATATATTATTGCTGAAGGACGTTGGTTCTCTTCCACCTACCGTAGACAAAGATGACGACTGAATAATGTTGTCATGATTATCATATTTACCACAGCAGATGATGATTTTCTCGTTCAACTAGAAAATTTTCACGAGTGTTTAAATCGTCGGGGAGTTTTCAATGGCAGTGTTACAGATAGCGTGTCTGGCAAGATTTATTACCCAGTGGACAATGATTATTGTTAGTGGATGAAGTGCAAAATTTGTTTATTTTGCTCCTTTATATGATATAGAAGGCTTATAACCGTATTTTCTAAAAATGTTGGATAATTTAATTACTCCTGCGAGTATATAACAATTCATTACAATAAATCGTAATCAGTACAAATTAAAGTAATTAGTCATTATTAGAACCATTTTATAGTGTAGTGCCTTACCTGGCGTTTCAAAAAAATTATCTTGCTCGAAAAAGGTGTTTGATGATGATGGCGTGCTCACTCGAGATGTTGATGGTGTACTCCATCGAGATGGTAGTGCTATGCTTAAACGAGATGAAGAAGAACATGATGATTGACTGTGTTGAGCTACAAATTAAAAGTTATATTAGAGTCCGATAAATGATACTAAAAAACCTTTACCGGTCACTACCGAAGATGAGGTCTGCGCAGATGAAACCACTTGCTTTTTTGTTATAGGTGGTAGACGTTGACGTTCGTAATTCCTTCCTCGCTGCTTTCATCATATAACTTTTGTGGGACGTAACGCTTCCTTTTCTTTTGATTACTATTGTTTTCAATGTCTGATTGTACGTCGGAGTTTATTTCAGTCTCTCTAGTTTTCTTAAGTGGCCCCTCGAACAGCCAGCACTATAATAATTGGCTATAATAATTTACTTTTATTATATATTTGGCGCTAATCCGGCATAAATTTTATAAATCAACAGTTAACCGGGATATATGAGGATTAGGATGACGTAGTGTAAACGTTATAAAGACGTCATATTTGTCACGTCATTAATTGGTCATAAAATGTCGTCATTAATGACGTACATAAATGAGCAGATGATGCCTGGGTAGTTTGTTACGACCATTGTCTTAATCTGTTATTACGGGGAATGATGAATGAGGCAAACAACGTAATTGTGGCTCGCTCGGCCGGTTCCGGTGTTTACCTGAAATAAAACAGCTGTTTCTGGGAATACCTGCAACAGTTAGTCAAAGGTTGTAAATGTTAGGTAATTCGGTAATCCCTGTACCAGCTAGGCATTACCGTGATCGACGGATTAGAGTGTTTGCCGCCGACATACATATGAGGCTCTTTCCAATTGCATGCGTGATGCGGGAGTAATTCTTAGTAGGTAACTTCCGAACTGCACTTGGCGCGTTCCAATTGACTGAAGCTTGTTGCACCTGAACTGAATTTTTTTACCTACGCGCCCCCTCAAGCAACCATTTTTCTTAGGTACTAGCACTTTTATGTCATGGTTACGCATCCCGTGACATTAAAGTTGATGTAGCGTTCCAATTGAATGCTCATAGTAAGGATCAATGCAAGTTTAAATTCAGCTCAGTTCATTTGCAATTGGAAAGCGCTTATGGACTCTCTGGACTCTGTTATTTGTGAACATAGGGAAACATATAATTTTTGACAAATACATTTGTTTTCTATTAACATTCAAAATAACGATTTCAAAACTTTCAAACCTTTATTATTGTTTAAAACGTATTATTAATACAATGAAAAATTCACGTTTATTCAGCAATCGCATACCTAGATTCGTCTATAGGCCTGTAGGTAAAGGATTCTGCCTTCTGCTCCGATACTTCAGTTCAATTCTCGGCTTCAATTATTTAAATTTTATTAAATATATTTTCTATTTTGCTAATTTAGAGATTATATTTTTGCAATAAAATAATAGAAACGTATTACCAAAGAGTATACAGGTTGTAATAGTTCGTGCGTACAAAGCACACTATACGTAAATATTTCGGTTCTGCGGAAGTCAAGCATCACAGTTAAAACTAGCTCTTTTTCTGATTAAATTCTTAAGCAGACATGAGGAAATTTTATTATATTTGTAGGTTTTACGTTAATTTACTACCAAAACTGCGGTCTTTATTTCCTTGAACTTATAATTTCATAAAAAAAGTTGGTTTGTTTTTAAATAAAATCACGAAGTATTTTCACAATATGACAACAGTGTGGTTTCCTTTGCAATCTAAATATTGATTTGACTTTTATCGTATACAGATTGATGCCTGCTTGTTGCTTTAAGACAATCGGCCCGCGTCCTTCGGACTTGGGCCGATTGTCAACGCAACAAACAGTCGTGATATCAACTGTGGTAATTGCCGGCAAAATCATGATCACTAGTGGTATTATACCGTGTGTCCCTGGGAAGACGGAACATAGGGATCTTATAATGCTAATTTTTTAAAATGATCCACGAGTGCTTTGGAGCATTCGTCTTGAAACAATTTCACGAATCTCACCGATCGTTAACGATTTCCATGCCGATCATGTATGATCGTCTCCAGATCAAATTTTTGTTTGTGTTTTAAATGTCAATTTACTAAAACCAAAGACAATTAAAGGTTATGTTCATGTTATTTTTTTTTTAATGGGGTCCTCTACCTTACCTGAAGTACAGTTTAGAGCTGACAATCAGTAATCCCAGTTAAATTACATGTGAAATGTGAAAATTTACTTTAATAGGATGATCTTGGTGTATGAACCGAAGAATTTGATGCGACAATCAGCTTTATGATGAAACATGCTACAATGCTAATTGAATAAGACTATATTAAGATGAAATCAAAGAAAAAGCGAATATTAATATCAGTTAGTGTGTACGAACATGAAATCTTTATTTCTACGGCAATTTAATGTGATCAAATAATTGTTACATTAAAAGTATTTGATTTTTAAGGAGCCGGATTCTTGCATACCACAAAGGAAAGTTTTCTAACACAGGTCTACAGCATTATTTTATGTTCCTACTAATATAATTTTCGTAATTTCATTTTCAGTTTCTAATAATGCGTAGCTTGCGAAAAGCTTTAATTGTTCACCTAATCCATCATAATCTGAAAAAGATCTTAGAACCATAACGTCAACTGCCAACAAATTATTCTGTATTTATTACCTTTATAATGATACTCAGTCTCATTTAATTTAATTAAAACACTATCTAAATTTACATGAACCAATTTGAGCAAATAATTAATAATTTTATTTCTAACTGATTTTCGAGAGCGCGGCTGTCAATTCGTAGGTAGTAAATAATTGTTCAAATCGTTTGTTAGTATAACGCACGCACGTATTACATCTGTATTAGCAAGCGCGTTAATCAGCTGACATAACGACGTCAACGCTTCCACCAAATAGAAATTCAAAGCACTCGTGGATCATTTTAAAAAATTACCATTGTAAGATTCCGTCTTCCCAGGGACACACGGTATATGATAATTGCAACGCTGCTAATTTAGAAACAGAACTTCCCCAGTCCAAATTGAAAAGAAATTTGACAATTATTACACCTCTTCAGAAAAACGTGAAAAAGGATTTCACTGTTTCTGTTCATAAAAAAAATTGTCTCTTATAAGTTATAACCTACTCAAACAGAATTCCTGTAACACGTTAGATAACACAACTGAATCTTATTAGCAGAAAAAGAGCACCCCTGATTCTCTACCATAAACTGATTATTATTTTTAATGTCATTTTGTCCTGTAATATTTAGTTTCTTGATTATTCATATTACAAGTTTATTAACCCTCATGTGCACAGTAAGGTACCTGGGTAGGTACCTTTCGCGTTTTCATGTTGATTTTTTTATTATTTTACATTTAGTTACATAGTTGAAACTCATATTTAGCCTAAAATAATCGTTTGCGCGCGGAACGGGACACTTATGTGCACTCCTTTAGGCGCGTACTTTTAGACGCGCGCGCGCTTTATGGCGCTGGCGTGTTAGGCGCGGGGATAATTAGGCACGGCGACAATTAGGCGCAGACTCGCTTAAGTGCCTGCACTTTAAGCGCCAATACTTCATAATATATATTAATAATCATTAATAATCATATAATTTTCCAAATTCATGATAGTTTCTAAATTTGGAAGCCGTTATATAACATAATATAGGAAATACATAGCAACCACACAATTTTTATAGTAAATTTGTAACTGCTACTGCATAATAAATGTTATCCAACGCTTTTGATGGTTGAATCCTCTTATTACGGGAGTTGAGTTTTACACGACCATTGTTGTTATACATATCGAAAGTAATATTATCGTATTTGCGACAAACGCAGACTTCAGTATAATCAGCAGCGTGAACGAAGGAATTCGAAACGTGATACTTTATTAACAATTATATCAATAATTTTTTGTTTTTGTTTTTTAAAGATACGAAGGTTAAATCTAAAGTTTTAACTAAGAAAGCCGCCGAAGCTAGCAAGAAAATCAGAAAATGACATTAGAAGTTTTACTGATTTCAATCACAATAAGGTATCGTGCTTTTTCCCTGCCATTTTAGGGAAACCCCTGTATATTGTTTGCTATTTTAAGTGTATGATCCCATATACCCCGTATATTTTACAGTAGAAAAATTACACTACCTTTATACAAAGTCCGTCAAAAGGAATCACATGCATATCCCTCCTAGTTATTATTTCAAATCAAAGTTATTCTAAAAAGTGCGGTTCTTCCATCTCCTAATATACCTGCTTATGAAGTTATTATTGACGAATAATAAATTGTAAAAACCGTCTTTCTAGGGCGCTCATTTTCAATATTAACCCACCCAGCAATGCGATTATAAACAAAAAGTTAAATGCAACCAGTGTTCCCATCGATATAACACACTCTTTTCCAATCCTCAAAATACTTCTGAAATGAACTTTTTGGTATAGTTCTTGGCTCGTTCAGCGATTTTACCTTTATCTACTGTAGGGTCGCAAAGCGATTCCCTCTCATGGTCCAGATTTCCATCGCCTTCTCAGTGTCAATTTTCAATTATGTTTCGTTGCTGTCATCTCGTAGCATCATTTGTGTTTACTTTCTATTTAGCCCAACTATCTCCTTTATTTTTTTTATATAGCCCGAATTTATTACGATGTTCATTCGGTTTTCAATTTCGATGCATTTCTCCCGCATTTCTCTACGTCTCTTTTCCCTCTCTAATTTTTTTTCTTATTTTGTTTATTCATCTCTATTCCTCTGTCTATGTCATTGTTTTTAAATGTCTTCTTTTGTCCAGTAACTGCAGTATTTATTTTGTCATCTACTTTTATTTGTATCTTTCTTCTTTGTATTTCAAACTTTCATTTCTTACTTTTATTATTTTTGTTTTTAGTTGTTGCCGTACTTCTTTAATATCCTGTTGCGTATTTCGTGTTGTATGCAAGCCGTTATTTCTTAAATTTGCTATTTAATCTTTCTATTTTGTTGCACCAGTTTTTTGTTTTAATATTTCTACATACAGTTTCTTTCTTGTTTGCTTTATTTTAATATTTTTAAGCTTAACTCTCAAAATGATCACTGGGTTTTGATCTGACTCGATGTCGTTACCAGGCTGGTACCTGTCTTAACACTTAATATGTTGCTGGGGTATGTTTTGTTTATGAGTACATAGTCAATTTGGTTCCTGACTTATGGCCTTTACCCCTTTGAGGAAGTTAACGGATTGGCAGTTTGAACCATGGGTTGTGTATTACACATACAAAACTTTCGTTCGGTTCCTACTATATTTTCCTATTATATCTTCAAGAACTCCCTCTCCCATTTTTGCGTTCAGATCCCTCATTATGATATTTATATATTGTTTCTTTTCAAACTTATCATATCCCTAATCTGTAACTATAAATCTATTATTTCAACATTAGATCCTTTGGTTGTTGGTGCATAAACGTGAATTACATTTTTTGTTCAAAGGTTTACGTTTTAGTTGTAGTTATCTATAGTGACAGAATATGGTAGAAGATTTTGACCAGATTTTTCAGTTTATTATCTTTTATTATTACTGTTAACTTCTTTTCTATAATCAGCATCGCAGTATTGATTGTTAGTTCTAGCGCCTATGGGTGCTGCCAGCGGATATACGACAAAAGGACGCGGAAAAAAGGACGCACGACAATTGGACGCGGAAAAAAGGACGCGCGACAGTTGGACGCACGCGACAATTGGACGCGGCGACAAAAGGACGCGCGACAAATGGACGCGCGACAATTGGACGCGACGACAAAAGGACGCGCCCTTATCGTACCTTTATGGCAAATTGCATGTAAAAATACCTCTAAATTATGATGTTAAAATTCCATATAGTCATGTTTGTCTAACAAAATTTTAGTATTTCTTCCACTGTACTTATTTCATGAAATTTGAATTTAGAATAAGACTAAGTCAATTATTAAAAATTACTATATTATTGAACCTGTTACTATAAATGTAATTTTACATAAAATGATAATACGTAAATACCTAATACATAAAAATACATCACATATTTGAAAATACATATTATCATAAATAAAATAATACATAAAAATATATCACATATTTGAAAATACATATTATCATAAATAAAATAATTGTAATAATGTGTTTATTGAAAAATAGTGTACGTAAGGCAAATGAAAGTAACCAAAGCAAATATAACCGTCGCCGCGTCCAATTGTCGCGCGTCCTTTTGTCGCCGCGTCCAATTGTCGCGCGTCCATTTGTCGCGAGTCCTTTTGTCGCCGCGTCCAAATGTCGCGTGCGTCCAATTGTCGCGCGTCCTTTTTTCCGCGTTCAATTGTCGCGCGTCCTTTTTTCCGCGTCCTTTTGACGCGACACCGAAGCTGTTCTAATCTCCTTGACTTTTACCTTCAGTCCTAGTGTAACCCGCTTCCCTCTTTCAAACAGTATGTGCAACCGAGCAATTCAGTTTAATATTTGTAAGTTTCCTCGGATTCCTGCACTTTTACCATATCTGTTAGCCTTCATTTAGTGTAGTCGGCGAGTCGACGCAGTTTGTAGGAATGTGGTCGTTGTCGGATACAGTTTTAGAGCCACTGCGTTGAGGGCCAGTATCCTCGAGCAACTCATTTTGAGCCCAACTCCTCCTATGCATGAAGGTCCTACTACACCCCCCTCAACCCCCAGAATGAACATTAACGACGGAAAATCAATCGCTCCATACTTTTAACTCGCTCTGTATAAGGTGTTACCATAATAAAGCATTTACTAAAATGTTTTATTTTCCTTGTATCGTGTATTTATAAAATGCCAATTGTCATTGACTTCAAACGGAAAGTAGTAGAAATATCAATCGTTTCCATACTTTTGACGGACTCTGTATATAAATTATTATAAAAATTGTATATATACATTACCTACTAGGAGGCAATCAAATAAAACCTAAATCGCGGCCTTTATGAAAAAGTAGCCTTGCTTAGTTCATCTAATTTACAGAATTATCATACATACGCTGCTTTGATTTCACAAGATGTATTTGTTCTAAATTATGAAGTAATATATTCAGATATTTAAAATGGGAGATGCTAGATCGTGATCTATGAAAGTAGTAGACTAGTGAATTCGATTCGATTGCTAGGTACCTATTCATATTCAATGGGTTGGGAATGGTTTGAATATCAAAAGCGTTAATTAACTTGTTTGTTATATTTTGCACACATTGTAGGATGTTTGTTGTTTGTTTTAATTAACTATGCCTATGATTAAGTTTTAAATTTAAATTACAAACAATAGGTATTACTAATGGTTATGTATTTTTTATAATATTGATGCTTTTGAGATTCGAGTCAGGCAGCAACAACAAAAATCTGCTCTACTACCACGACAATTAAATTTAGTCTTACGTCTGATGTTCAAATAAAACGCACAGTTTATTTGGATTTTTCAATTTTAAAGAAAGGTGTGTGTAATAATTTATATAAATTGTATGAACTATTTAAAAACGTTCGTCTGCTGTTCCATAGGCGATTGCGATGACTTAATTATTTGACTAGTAGGTAGGTACTGTATTGAATACTGAGCCCCATAAAATAATGAACATTTAATCCTTAAGGCAACCGATGGAAAATATACAACAAGATCAGTAGTAAATATTACGGTATGCGATATAAACAACAATTATCCAAAGTTTGATATCGAGAATTACATAGTATCAATACCAGAAGATGCTAAAATAGGTAAGTAATTAAATTTAAAGTAACGAAACATTAACATAATTGACATATAACAGTTTTAATTATGTATTACAAAATAATATTAAAATGTAACACGAGCATTCGCTTAAATTCGCTAGTCAGTAGTGTAGCGAGCGTATGTACCTATTACTCCACCGGATTGTTGTTTTTTAACGTATTCCTTTCACTGTTAGGATGCAAATTAGTGCAGAGACCTGCTGCTCACACCCAGCAAAGTAATCAGTTGTAATTGTTGCTACAACCTACTAAAGTAAAGGTATACGGTGTGATATTACTATAAACTTGCGTAATTTTTTGCTTACATTGATGTAAACCCACGGAAAAAAGTTTATTTTTATCATTGACCATTAATTTTCACATTTTTCAAGATGTCCGTTAGTTTAACTCCACCATTAAATGCTTCCGTTTTTGAATAACTACGTAAGCCACCATTGTTTCTGTCTTTTCTTCCTCTTTCTTGAAACTATTCCATCTAACCCCAGATTCCCTACTTCCTATAGATAACTATTACCCCAGAGAAAAATATGGTCTGTCCCTATCCAACACGATTCGGATAAAAAAACAGAAAATAACAATGTAGAAACTTATGAAATAATGTCACAAATGTCGATCAATTCCAAAAGGATATCTTAAACATATTGAAATATTGAAACAGTGAATCCAATAAGAAATCTTGAGAAACTTTAAAATTACTAGCTACGACTACACTATTAGGGTTAGCAAAATCATGGCATTGATTTGAAACGTTTCATTTGCTATCTCTATTGAAGTAATAATACACACACAGTTAGTAATTAAAATTGTTGATAGATATGTAAGGAATTTTGCAAGTAGTCCCGATCAACCTATCCTGTTTGGGGAAGTTCACAATATTAGATCGAAGTTGGTCTCGGTAAAGTTTTAACAGTACAAAAAGTCAGCCTCCAAATGTCACTAATACGTGATGCTTGTCTTCTTGTAATAAAGTTATATTCGTTTTTGTCTCGGTGTTTCAAGTGGAATATACGTAACTAAGACATCTTGTATTCCAAAATTATCAGTAAAGGAGAATCTAAGAGCTCAATTTGCTCATTCATTAAAGGTATATTCTTTTTTGTGTGTTTATAAATTTCGAAAGCTTCCAAAATATTTAATTTTTGTTTGTTATTAGGTATTTGTATATTAAGTGCGCAAAGCAAAGGTTTTTTTAAGCTTGAGAATGGTAGGTTTTTAAAATTCATTCGAAAGCTCAAAAAACCGGCTTTACGTATGTAATATAAACAACTTTTTTCTAAAATTACACAGCTTTACCTAAACAGCAAGTTTCTTATTAATAAAAAAACGGCAGCATTATTTTTTAAAGTTACCGTTGCACGGGTTTCCGTAGTTACTAATGTAAATAAAAACTGAAAAACAATTGTGTCGTCAAAAAAATTTTTTTTCACCGTTAAAAAAACGCGTGTTTTGCACACTGAAATTAATGCGTAAACACCCATTTTTTGAGCAATTGTAGAAAAAATTTAATTGTATTGTTAGAAGTCAATGTGTAATTTTGTTCTAATAGATGTTTAGCGTAATTTGATTCATTTGTATGTTTATATTTGTAACAACGAATATGTTCTTTTTGTTTAATACTGAAATTTCTAATTGCTTGACCTATATAGATTTAATTACAATGTGAAGAATTTAACTTATAAATACCTGATTTTAGCAAATCATTAGTTTTGTCTTTATCGTTGAAAAGAGTGTATAAAATATTTTTATTTTTTTTTAAATGACTATATTTATTTATATTATTTATATTAATTTTAGCCATCTTTTCTGAAATATTACCAAAATATGGAATTGAAACGTATTTTAATGTTTTATTAGAGTCATTAATAGAATAAACTTTTTGAATAGCTAATTCATAATTTTTCTTTTTCTATTTTGCGCCGTTACTAGAGCTAGTAAAGCACCCGTTTGGGTTCGTTACTGAGAATTTTGGATGCTTTACTAGGCTAGTGTATTTTATTTTTCCGATGTTGGCGGCATTGTCGTTCTACCAAATTTTATTAATTTTAGGTCTACCTCAACGCCCATTATTAATATAACCTAAAATTAAATTAGGTATGTGTAAAATTACAAAATAAATTAAATTTATACCCACTTTCATCGCTAGGTACAATTTATTATTTGCTTCTTTAATAAATTTGGTAATGTCGCTCTCTTCCAATATTTTTGACTTTTTTGGCACGTAGCCTGTAGACATTCGTTTCAAAAACGCTTGCAATTTAACATATTTTGATATGTCAACATTCCTGTATATAGCAAGGCACGATCTAAGTTTTGAATATGTGCTCCATAAAGTGGAGGGTTTATATTTTTTACTTTGCTCATCAAAATAGGCTAGTAACACATTCTCTGATATATTTTCAACATTTTTTATATTGCACCATTCTAAAAATTGTTGAAACTGTTTCTCATATTGTGATCTGGACTTCTCTGGCAGTAAATTGGTAACAACGTTGGCCGCACTTGCTCGAATTTCGGGAGGAGTGCATGAAAAATCTTCAGAACTCATTTTCAGCAAAAACTAATGACAATTCAAATTGAATTTTCCACGGCCTTCTGAAATTATACTAAGTCACCGCACCCAACCTTAACAAAATTCCCTAAATTTCAAAATTTTATTTCTTTATGTAAAAAGGAATTAAAAGGTGCAAAATAGAAAAGATAGTATAAAACACTCGTTCAGAAAGCTCTTCCAGCACTTATTTGTTCCTACACTCGCCGCTACGCGGCTCGTGTCGGAATTTCAATCACGTGCTTGAATCGATGCTTTCTCGAACTTGTATTTTAATATACTATTTTAATTAAGGTGCTAATAAGTGTAGTGTTATAACAATTGCTATATGCAATTTGAGGCATATTTTGGCGACTGATGCGGTTGAGCACGCCGTTGCTGGTGACACGTCATGAATACACTGTGTGGTTCATAGGACGCGAAAGCAGAGTGTTCCATTAATGACGTCACATAATTTGACAGTTTCTATAAAAAAATATTGTTTATTCTAAATCATTTTCTAAATGATGGATCCATATTCATTGAACTTCATTGAAGATTTAATGTTTGAAGATAGTTAATTAATGTAAATTATGTGTATAAAAAAGTCGTTTCTAAGACTACTCAAAAAGTTTCTATATCAAATCTACCTATGTGTAGTAATTTTTGAGAAAAGCATACAAGACCAGATGCTTACTGTGAAGACTGACTGCCGAAATATGTGGAAACAGATTTCTTCAGATTGTTTCGATTGTCAAAAAGAGTTTTTGCCAACTTACTTGGTGTTGCTACTATTGATGATCTTATCAAAATATATCACGGAGGAAACGAACCTATAACCCCAGAAAAATCATGTTAATAACTCTATGGTATTTAGGTAAAGGAGAAACACTGCGTTCAATTGGTGATAAATTTAATTTAAGCGATTCAACTATGTTAAATATCATAGAAAAGTACATAGAAAGATTAGCTAACCTAGCAAACAAGCTATAGCAGTAAAATTTGAAGCTATTAAAGGATACCCTGGAATAATAGGTGCTATCGATGGAAGTCATATTCCATGTAAAGTTCCTGAACATCAGGCCAGTTATTGTAATCGTAAGCAGACACATTCAATAGTATTGCAAGGTATATGTACTGCTGATAAAATATTTACAAATATTTATTGACATTTTCAAGCTTTACTTTGTTAAAATCCATAATTATAGAAATACAAGTATCAAATAAAATATCGATTTTAACTGGAATAACAATATTTATTTTGCTTTATACGTATTTCGGCATCAATGTGCCATTGTCAAAAGCATATATATATAAAACAGCACTACAGGCCAGTTTGGCCTATGGCCTGAATTTTTTTCTTCCATTTCTCTTATTTCTTCTTCCCAGTTGTTTATTCCAGCTTTCTGTAGATCTTCTTTTATTTGTTGCCACCACGTTTTCTTGGGTCTTCCAATTTTCCTTGTTCCTTCTGGTTCTTGTCGTATTATCTTTTTAATTGGGTTATTGTTTTCTCTTCGCATTGCATGTCCAAACCACCTTAGTCTATTTTGTCTCAACACCGTGCTAATATTGGCTTCTTTATATAGATCTTGCAGTTCTTTGTTTGTTCTCCTGCGCCACTCTTGCCCCTCCTTGACACCTCCGAAGATTCTTCTTAGTATCTTTCGCTCCCATGCTGCCTGCTTGTTTTCTTCTGCTGTTGTTATCACCCATGTTTAGCTTGCATACGTTAGTATAGGTCTTAATAACGGTCTTATATAGCCGTATTTTTAGGGCTCTTGTGACACTCTTGTTTCTTAAAAAGCGATTTAAGGAACCCGCGCACTTTGAGGTACTTACGATTATGTTCTTTATTTCTTCTTCCTGCTTTCCTTCAGTATTTACTTCCACACCTAGGTACATTATACTATTTGCCATCTTGAAGGTTAGCTTTCCCTTTGTTAATTCAGTTTTGATTCTTAATTCATGACTTTCTTCCAGCTTCGTGTTTCCTAAGATCATGTAGTGTGATTTTTTGTCATTGATTTTCATTCCTACTTTTTGTGCTTCGTTTTCAAAAATCTTCACTAACTCTTTTAGTTGCTCTTTTGTTCGCGCCATTATCGCTAGATCGTCTGCGTATGCCAAGATTTGGTGTGGTGTGGTGATAAGGGGTCTTGGGGGGTTGTTTTAGCCCTATGTTACTTTCAAACTCCTTGGATGTACGGCCTTTGTATGTCACCTTGTTGCTTGTTCTCTCCAGAGTCATCGCTACTAAAGTTCTTGTTTCTTTGGTGAATTTTAGTTCTTCCACTGCTTGTATTATCGCTGTTCTTTTTATCCTATCAAAGGCCTGTTGGAAGTCTATGAATATCGCATGTATTCTTATGTTTTTTCCCCTACATTTTTCGTGTGCTTGTCTAATAACAAATATTGGGTCCACTGTAGATTTTCCGGCTCTAAATCTAGCCTGATAGTCTCCTATCTTTTCTTGGGACTCTTCTCTCACGCGTTCTGTGATTAGTGTTGCTAGCGTATTTTGTACGTGGTACTTAGGAGTGATATTGGCCGGTAGTTTTCTACTAATTCTTTGTTACCTTTTTTAAATATCGGACATATCACTGCTTTCTCCCAATCTTTAGGCATTTCTTTACTTGTCCATATTTGTTTGATGAGTTCGAAGATTCTTCTTTGCATTTGTTCACCCCCATATTTTATTAGCTCCATTGGTATGTTATCTGCTCCTGGACTTTTGTTGTTTTTCGCTCCTTTTATTATTCGTTGGAAATTTTCTCACCTTGGTAATTTTATATATAGATTGTTGTTGGTATCCCTTCTTCTCCCATTTTATTGTTTTGTAAAATCTCTTTATGTCCTTTGCATTATATGATTCTTGTAGTTTTTCGATCTCTTGGTTGATATTTTCTCTTTTCTTCTACATACTGTTTTGACTGTGTTTTTTGCTTTCTTGTATTGCTGCTCTGTTTGTACTGTCTGGTTCTGTAACCAGAGCTGTTTCGCTGTTCTGCTTTTTTCTATTGCTTCCTTACATTCATGATCGAATCAGTCTTCGTTTTTGAGTTCTTTGTTCTCTTCAATTGCTTTCGCGCCTTCTATTAATGTTGTCCTTATATATTTCCATTCTTTTTCTATATCGTTTTCTATATTGTTTCCTCTTAGTCTTTGTTCAACCTCTTCAGTGTATTTTCTCTGTGCCTCTTCTTTTGTTATAGTTTCTGTTATACGCCTCCTTAGATTGGTTTGAATTTTTGTATGAACTGGTTTGGCCTGATTTGTTTTGATTCTGATCATGTAATGATCCGATCCTATCTCTGCTCCCCTGCATGTCTGGATTTTTTTATTGTGTTGGCCTGTTTTTCCGAGATTATCACATGGTCTATTTGGTTTCTTGTTCTTCCATCCGGGCTACACCATGTTTCTTTCTGTATGTTCTTTCTTTGTTGCATAGTACTTTTGATAACTAGGTTATTTCTTGCCGCGAAATTGATTAGACGCTCTCCATTGTCGTTTGTTGTTTCATGTAGGCTGTCTTTTCCTATTATTCATTCGTATTCTTTTTCTTTCCCTATTTTTGCATTTTGGTCGCCTATAATCAGTTTTATGTCATATTGTGGCAATTTACTAATTGTGTTTTCCAAATCATCGTAAAATATTTCTTTCTGTTCATCTTCCATTGTTTCTGTTGGGGCATATGTGTTGATTATACTCATTTTCCTGCACTGTCCTCTTATTCTTAATAGACTTATTCTTTCGTTTATTCTTTTCCAATCCTTTATTTTCTCTTTTATTCTTTCATTTATTAAGAACCCGTTCCGTACCTACTTTCTTCCCCGCCGCCGTTTAACCATACATAGTCTTTTATTTTTGTGTTTATCTCACCTTTAATATTGGTTTCTTGAGTTGCTAGGATGTCTATATTGTATCTTCTGGTTTCTTCTACTAGTTGTTTTATTTTTCCTTCTCTGTTTAGGCCTTGTGTGTTCCATGACGCGATTACCATTTCTGTATTTTTGCGATTTTTGGTTTTTTTGGCAGTATTTTGTTCCTCTCTTCTTTTTGCCGTTTCCGTTGCCGTGTTCGTCTTCGTTGTTCCGTCTGTATTTTGCGTCTTTAGTTTTTTGACTGATGCTTAACTACTTATTGTTTTGTGATATCCCAGTCGTACCTTATGTCGTCTATAATTAGTTTACGATATCCCATTTTCCCTTTTTCTTTTTCTTGTCTCATAATTTTTCGTAATTCTGCTTGCACTTTCCTTTCCTCTCTGGTTAAGTCGTTTTCTATGTAAATGTTTGTGTCTTTCAGTAAGCTTTTCCTTTTCATAACTTCTTGTTTTTCTTCCCACGAGTTCAGCTCTACTATTATTATTTGCTTATTGTCCTTCCCTTGGATACTGAGAGCCTTCCTGACTTTTACTGATAACTTGAGTTTATCCTTTAGTATTTGTTGTTCAACTTTTTCGTCCAACTGGCTTTCCTCAACTGGTATTCCTTTTATTAGTGGAAGAACATGGGGAGGATTTCGATCCCCCCCACATGAACTTCGCCCTTGGGGCATTGTATTTAATTATATTTAATTGTATGTATTACATTTGTTTTTGTAAAGCCCCAATAAAGACGTTTATTTATTATAATGATGAATGGGGGCAACAGGAAATAGTATATTAAGTATTAAGAACGGTAAGGACATTTTACCGATCGAAGACAATAGTTTGGAGGAGGAGCGCAGCGACGACTCCAATTATTGTCTGAGATCGGTAGTCCTTAACGTTCGTGATGCTTATGACGTTTTTTGCGCTACTGAATCCGGTAAAAAGAATTTTTAATAAATTAATAATTAATACAGATTCAAATGCGATAATTGTCAGTCTCCGCATCACGTTGCCGTATTGTCGATTGATATATTGCGTTTCTATAGCAATCTGTAAACAGTTACCGCCATTGCAGTTTTTTGTGAAAATTATTTGGAGTTCCGTGCTAAAAATTAATGAAAATGATTCCGAAAACGAAATAGAAGAAGCTTGGAATGTGGGGTGTTCGGTTCTCATTCCTGATAAGTCTAGAGAGACGCTACGAAGGTACCTACAATCATTTTAAAAATTGGTGTACCAAGAAAAGTACAAATATTGATGAAAAATCTTTGCTGGCGTACTTTGTTACAAGAAATGAGAAATTAAAAGCTCCAGGATTTGTTTTAACTAACATTGGAAATTGCATTCATTTTATTTAACTAAACTGACATTTGTGACTGACATTAATTTATCAAATTACATGGCACATTCGTTTTGAGTAAATTTACTTACCGTTCTAGAACCCCAAAGTATTTTACCGACGACTTTATCCTTAGCAACTAGTAAACATAACTTACTGTCTTGGAAACAGCCGCGGTAAACAATGAAATAAAGCACAGTAGCGCAAAAAATACTTTTATGTTTACGCACTAAGCAAACGGTTTCTAGTATAAATAAGCAGGACAGTGTTAAAATTTTATATTTTACAAAAAGTGGTTTACAAGATTCTCTGAAATTCACACTATAAATGTTTCTAACTGCTCTTTTTTATAGAACAAAGATTTCATTAAATTTAAACCGACAAGTACCCCAAAAGGGAATAGCATAAGATAAATGCGACTCGACCAGAGCAAAGTATACCTGCCTAGCAACTGAAGGGCCAAGCTCTCCAGCAATGACTCTAACCATGAAGCAACCTTTTGAATTTTTTTTAGATATATAATCCAAATGAGTCGACCAGTTTAAATCATTCCCTAAATAAAGGCCTAAAAATTTAGCACAATTAACTTGCTTGATGACCTCATTATTAATGGATATGGGAGCTAAGTTATCACAAAAAGGTAAAATCGAAGTTTTGCAAATGTTAAGACAGATTTGATTAGAATCACACCAATCTTTAATTATTTTAATATCGTTGCACATGCTGGAATGCAAATCAAGTAGATTATTATGACTCCAAAGGAAACTTGTATCATCGGCAAAAAGGACAACATTCCCAGAGATACTCAGATTAGAAATACCATTTATGAATGTTAAAAATAAAATTGGACCGAGTACGGAGCCTTGTGGCACACCACAGTTTACAGCCATGGAAGTAGATAGTGCATCACCAATTTTTACTAGTTGCTTTCTATCTGAAAGATAAGATCTGAACCAATCTAATGCAATACCACGTATGCCAAGTCGTTCAAGCTTTTCCAATAATAAGGAGTGATCAACACAGTCGAAAGCTTCAGACATATCACAAAGTAACGCCGCAGTGTATGATTTTTTATTAAGATTATTATAAATATCATGGATTAATGAAAATATGGCGTCACCCGTGTTGAGACCACTTTGAAAACCAACTTGCTTTTTTGACAAACAGTTACATTTAATTAAGAATTTCATTAATCTATGTTTTACAAGTTTTTCAATGATTTTTGACCACGTAGAAAGTAACGAAATAGGTCTGTAACTGGAAGGAATTTTAGTATCACCACCCTTACAAAGGAATGACGACTACAGTTTTTAACTCAGAAGGAAAACAGCCACAAGAGAAACAGTCATTAATTAGTGAAACCAAAGTTTCAAAACATCCAAGTGATAAATTTTCAATAAATTTAATAGCAATGTTATCTATTCCGGCTGCTGACTTATTTTTAATTTCAGATATAATTTCTTTTACCTGCAAAACATTTGTGGGCAACAGATAAAATGAAAGATGATTTTTTGAGCATTCACGTGCAGTATTAGACCGATTTGGATTTACAGTTATTGTAGAAGTAATATTTTCTGCAACTGAACAAAAATAAGTGTTTAAATCATTGGGAGTTAACTCATTTTGAATACTGTTGATGTTAACGTTTTCATCGATTCCCCGTAATTCCTTAATGATCTTCCAAGTTTCTCTAGTTTTATTCGGGGCCTACGTGACTCTATTTTTATAATAGTCCGATTTGGCTTTTTTAACTAATTTTCTATAAGTGGATTTATACTTACGAACATAGTCATGAAAAAAGAATTGTCTGGTAAACTTACGAATATAATTCAAGGAACGTAGGTTTCTTGCTGAAATACGGATACCATCAGTGATCCAAGGTTTGTAATGCCTACGTATTAAAGAACGCACGGGAAACGCTTCTAAAAATAAATCATTAATTTAATTTTAATTACGGACAAATTCAATTCAATTCAATTCAATTTATTAGAAGGAGAAGAAAGAAAGATTACAAAAACAAAAATATATATAAAATACAAAGTGATAGATCGCGAGCGCGTGACGTCAGCCGGGTGCAGAGACACGAGCTTGCAGGTAAAACACACTGTGTCTTTAGCACTGTTTATATAGACTCTTTAAAAGCAATTTTGGTTGTATTAAATAAAATGAGTGCTAGCAACAGAAGTGGGTATTTTAAAAGTTTAGTCCATAATTATAGAAATATAAAATAAACTAAAACATTTGTTATTAAATATCTTATATGCTTTTGACAATGGCACGTTGATGCCGAAATACGTATAAAGCAGATAAATATAGTTATTTCCCGTTAAAATCGATATTTTATTTAATATTTATTTTTTCTATAGAAAATAAAAGTATTTATTTGCTTTAGTACCTATTTTGATATACAGGGTGTTTCTTAAATGGCGGACACGGAGAGCACTACGCGATTCTCATCTTAAAACTGAGTTGAAAAAGTATAGGCGATTTTGTCCTAATGTATTTAGTTTCCGAGTTATTCGCATTTTAAAAATTTTAAATTTGACAACATTGCGCATGCTTGCACGGACTTTGTTTTAAATGTTTGGTGTTTTAATAAGGCAGTATGAACAAGTTTCCTAGGTAATAACCTCATAGCTACAATGCACTGTTGCAACATATTGAAAAAAATTTTAACAACAGATATTTATCAGAAAGAATGTCTTCGGAGGAAGGAATACAACGTATAAAAAATTTCAAATTTATTAAGATTTAATATTTGATTGATGAACAATGCGGAACGGTTAAAATTTACCCGTTTTTCCAAAGCATTAAGGAATTGAATCTCAATCTTTGACTGAGAATAACTCTGAAACTAGCGAAGAACGGGCATTATTGTATTATATTTTTCCAATTGGTATCTGGAGGGGAATGTAGTACTATGCTCCGTGTCCGCGATTTAAGAAACACCTTGTATACATATGTTATAAATCTAATGCATGTATTTTGTTCACAAATAATTTGAAGAAAAAAGGAATGTGCGTTAAAAAAATTAGTTTTATTTGTCATTAAAATGTTATATGTTGTGAGGAGCGCGGAGTGCGAACAGAGCCTTAGCGTACGTGTGAACTAAGCGTGCGTGCTGACTTGGCGCTTAAGTAATGCAAGACGAGAGTAGATCGTATAAATAAATGTATCGTTTATCTTTGTATCCTTTGTTTAGTAGTTTTGTAGTTGTACTTAAACATAATAATAATAATTAATAATTATTAAAGGCGTTGTTTATTAACAAACACCTTACATGGTGCCGAAACCCTGGTTGTAAGACGAAAATAAATTGATTTAACGAAAAAGTGAAGTGCTAACAACCTCAAACTAAAAATGGCCAACGCCCTAACAAATTTGAGGCCACCAAAACCATTCGTAATCAATCACCAATATAACTATTACGAAATAGCAACTTTGTTAACAAATAAAACAGAGGAAGTTCAAATTGCAACATTTATGACTTGCATTGGAGCGGATTCCATCGCGTTGTACAATTCTCTACCAGAACCATTGCTAGGCCCTGGACAACAATTAACTGTTGCATTGGTAAAACAGCGTTTTACCGATTACTTTGAACCTAAGGTGAATATAACCTTCGAAAGGTACAAGTTCCATAAAATTGCACAACAAAGAAACGAAAAAGTGGAAGAATTCGTAGGGAAATTAAGAGTACAAGCCAAGCGATGTGAGTACCAACACTTACAGAACGAAATGATACGTGACCAACTAGTCATTGGACTTGTTAATGAAGATGTGCGAAAAGTATTACTTGCCGAAGACCTGCAATTGGAAGCAGCTGTTTCAAAAGCGCAAGCTAGTAAACTAGCCAATATACGCTTGGGTGAAATGCAACTCCCAGAAACTACCAAAGTAGGCGCAATAAAGAAAAATACTAACTGCAGTAAACGTACAAAGAACACTTATCATTGTAAAAAATGTGATACGCTACATAAACGTCGCGAATGCCCGGCATATAAACATAAGTGTAAGAAGTGTAAAGAACTGAACCACTACGAACATTGTTGCGGGAACAAGAAATACCAACCAAATACCAACAAAAGTGTCAAGGAAATTCACAAGGACGAAAACTCCAGTGACAAAGATTCATTGTACGTTGGAGCAATTAACGAATCAAGCAGACAGGACAAATGGACCATTGATGTATCAATAGGAGACAAAGTGCTACCCATGAAACTGGACACCGGAGCGCAGTGCAATGTGATGTCACTCAGGGCAGCAAAAGATCTTCAGCTAAAACTGAATTCATCAAATACAAAAAATTTACTGTCATTTAGTAATCACAAACTTTTAGTTGCAGGTGAGGTAATCCCCAAATGTTTCGTAAACAGCAAATGGGCCCGCATCGTCTTTAAGGTTGTAAAGGAAGAAATTGATCCAGTATTAGGTGCCAATGCCTGTGAGAAATTGATGTTAGTAAAACGAGTGTACCATCTAAAGGACGAAGAACAACTTTATGAAGGTCTCGGGTGTGTTAAAGACTTCGTGTACGAAATCGACTTGATTGAAGAACCAAAGTTCAAAATCTTTCCTCCTAGGCGGATACCGTATAAAATTAGAGAGGAAGTAAAACATGAATTGGACCATATGGTGAAAATTGAAGTAATAGAGCCTACAACCGAAGCCACAGAAGCAGTATCGCCAATGGTGATTGCGTCCCGCAATGGAAAATTAAGGATTTGCATAGATTTGACCGAAGTCAACAAAAACATACTACGCAGACATCACCCATTGCAGACGATTGAAGAAATTGCAACAAAACTGCACTCAGCTAACTATTATACAGTGCTAGATTGCAGAAAAGGCTTCTGGCAAATTCCCGTTTCTAAGAAAACGCAGAAAATACTGACGTTTGCCACACCTTGGGGCAGGTATTCCTGTAAGCGTTTACCATTCGGCTTGGCCTCAGCCCCGGAAGTATTCCAGGTTAGAATGCAAATGCTTCTGGTAAACATACCCAACGTGGAAGTCGCAATTGATGACGTCCTAATCTACGGAGAAAGCTTGGAACAAGTTCAAAGAACCACAAAACAAGTTTTAGACATTTTTAAGGCTGCGGGTTTAACTCTCAACAAGGAAAAATGCCTATACGATCAAACAAAAATCAAATTCTTGGGACATATCTTCACCAAACATGGAATGGAGGTAGATCCAGAGAAAATAGATGCAGTAGTACGCCTTCAAGAGCCAAAGAACAAGAAAGATCTACAAAAAGTCATGGGCAAATTTACATATCTAAGTAAATACATTCGTAACTATTCGAAGCAAACCGAAATCCTGAGAAAGTTATTAGAAAATAAAGAACCATGGCACTGGGATCAAGAAGAAAGCGACGCGTTTAAAAATTTAAAGCAATTAATAACGCAACCACCAGTTCTTAAACTCTATGATGTAAATCAAGAAGTAAAACTACAGGTAGACGCGAGTTCAACCGCAGTAGGTGCCGTACTGCTCCAAGATGATCAACCAGTGGCATATGCGTCAAAAGCATTAACCTCCGCACAGCAGAAATATCCGCAGATCGAAAAAGAAGCTTATGCCATACAGTTTGCATGTGAAAAATTTAGAACTTATATATGGGGTAAGAAAATAACCATAGAAACAGACCATAAACCCCTCGAATCAATCTTCAAAAAACCAATCCATTCAGCACCCTTAAGAATCCAGAAAATACGTTTGAAATTATTAACTTATGATCCTCAGGTGGAGTACCTTAAAGGAACGAAGATGTTTTTAGCAGACCCGCTACGTAGGTTCTGTGCCAATAACATACCAGAAGACGAACCCGTTGAATTAGAAATCAACAGAATCCTAGCAGTTTCTGAAGAAGAATTAAATAGGCTGAAACTAGCAACACAGAATGACCCCACCTGTCAAGAACTAAAAAAATACGTTCTAGAGGGATGGCCAAATGAACGCCAATTATGCAGTTCCAAGGTATGCTTATTTTGGACATTTAGAGAACAATTATCTATACACGATGACCTACTGTTCAATATTGATAAAATAGTAGTTCCAGAAGCTTTACGGGAGCATATGCTGAAGTACATCCATAGCGGTCACTTTGGTTACGAAAAATGCATTCGTCGGGCTAGAACCCTACTATTCTGGCCAAAAATAGCAGAGGACATCAAGAAATACATTGTAAGCTGTAGTACTTGCCAAAATTTTCAAAGGAACAACCAGAAACAAATAGTGTTGAGCGAAGAAATTCCTAAATATCCTTTTGAAATCGTTGCCACGGACTTATTCCACTTCCAAGAAGAAGAATACATTGTTCTTACAGATAGTTATTCAGGATTCATAGAATACCAACTTCTGAAGAATACAACATCGCAAGAGGTAATAAACTTTTTAAAACTGCACTTTGCAATACATGGCATACCACGATTAGTGTACTCAGACAACGGTCCCCAGTATGCTTCAGATGCTTTCAAACAGTTTTCACGAGAGTGGAAATTTGACCACAGAACTAGCAGTCCATGCCATCCACAAGGAAACGGATTGGCAGAAAGAGCAGTCCAAACGATGAAGAACATTTTAAAAAAATGTGCAAGAGACAAATCCGATACCAGGTTAGCGTTATTAAACCACAGAAACTTACCAAGAAAAGACATGGGATCTCCAGCCCAACGCCTATTTAGTAGAAGCCTAAAAAGCACCATCCCTTCCACAGAAAAAGCCTTAAAGCCAAAAATAGTAGAAAAAGTCGCTTCAAAATTGAAAGAATGCAGGCAAGAACAAAATAATCAAGCTAGCAAACATGCAAAACCAAGTACATGCTTTGACATAGGAGATAAGGTAGTAGTAAAAACATCCCAAGATAAGGAATGGATGCCAGCTATAGTTACAGGTACAGTCCACAATAGATCATTCGAAGTAACGGACAGCAGAGGCAAAACTTTCCGCAGAAATAGCCAGAACCTAAGGAAAACGGAAGCCACCTTTCCAGACCAAAAGGTAAAGAACCCATATTATGTAGAAACTAATATGCCTTATAATACAGCACAAAAAGAAGGACGGATAACTCTAGCTTCAGCAGCCAAGCCTCTCGAAATACAACCACCCGTCGCAGAGCAACCCGAGTCGGAATCTCGACAATCAACCTCTAAAGAGAATCCTACATATTCACGAAGTGGACGTCTGATTAAACCGCCAGATCGTTTAAACTTATAAAACAAAAAAGGGAGGATGTGAGGAGCGCGGAGTGCGAACAGAGCCTTAGCGTACGTGTGAACTAAGCGTGCGTGCTGACTTGGCGCTTAAGTAATGCAAGACGAGAGTAGATCGTATAAATAAATGTATCGTTTATCTTTGTATCCTTTGTTTAGTAGTTTTGTAGTTGTACTTAAACATAATAATAATAATTAATAATTATTAAAGGCGTTGTTTATTAACAAACACCTTACATATGTTAATTACCTATATGAAATATAGTTTTACAAACAAATGAAATCTACCTTTTTCGTGAAAAATTTCAGGCTCTTGAATTATGGTTACAATTATCTTTTTCATGAAGTTGGTGAATATAGTTTTGTGAAAAAAAAAACATTCTTATTCAAGTACAGGCTGGTTTAATAAAATAAATAAGGGTTTGTTGAATTTTTGTTATTTGAAATGCATCTTACTAGTTAATGAATAATTGGACCCAGTTCTGCAGAAACCATCCAACCCACAAAGAGTTCATTTGTCAGAAAATTGGAAAATACTTTTTTATAAACTATAAATTGTGTTGTTTAAAATATTAGCGACAGACGACCATGCGGGTTGGATGCATTCTGCAATAAGTTAACAGATATTAGAACATTTTATTTGTTGAACATGTGGTTTATATGTTTTCTGCAAATAAATAATTACTCATTATAAAATAAGCATTTTTCACTAATGATTGTTTTCTTTCGTAAAATGCTAGCATAGCGGTTGGTAGGCATTTTGAGGTACTACCTACTTAAACAGTAGCATCAATAAACTTGTTAATTTCTTTATGTGGATATTACCTCTATTGCAGATATATAGAAATAGGCCTACCACAGCGGTTACCACTTAATTGCCTTCTTAAAAGACTCAAAAAGTAACTTAAATTCACTGCACTAAAACAAAAATTTCTTAATGGTTATACGGGGCAAGAGTCTGCTTTACCTGCAAGCTGAAATTTTAGGTTAGGTCAGTCACGTGACGCCCGCGATGTATACTCTACAAAATAATTAAGTTATAGTATAATATATTATAACAAATAATATAAATATAGGTAAATAGTATAAATACTGCGAGACTTCAACCTAAGCAGAGCTTGTGTGTTGAAGTCATCGCAAGTATGAAAAATGATGGAAAGAAAGAGAGTTAATAAGAGACATTGCAATGCCATGCTATCTATCTGAATGCGGTCTATGGTTAATTGTATTTATATATTTATGTTGTTTGGTTAGTCCAAGAGTGCCAATAATAAATCTATGTTATTCTCTAATAAATGTTTGAGGAGTTTTTTTCTAAAAGAATGTGAAGATTTTATTTTTAATATGTCTCTTGGTAAGAGATTGTAGAATCGCGGAGCTAGAAACGTCGCACTTCTTGTTCCAATTGTTTTCTGAGCACTTGTATTAAAATTTTGCTCAGGGGTTCCTAAAGGTAAATTTTCCATGTTAATGTCATTGCACAGGTGTTCAAATTTTTTGATATTTCTCTTGCAGTAATTTCTACATAATTGTTTCTTGTTATTATTATTATTTAGAGAGTTTACTAGAGCAGGAAAAGTAGTTAAAATTGCTTCATGATCAGAGAAATCTAAATGTAAAACCGAAGTATTACCATCTAAGTTAGAGCAGACATAGTCAATAATTGTCGCTGAATTTTCTTGAATGTGAGTACTAGATTTAACATAAGTACATAGTTAAGTTGAAACACTCCAACAGCTGAATAAGTCTCCTTTTGACTATTGATTCTGAATCAAAGTTAATATTAAAATCTCCGGCTAGAATAACTCTACTTTTACAAAACTGATCCTGGTTTAGTAATATTTCTAATTTATCTAAAAAGATACCGACATCAGCTTATTGGACTTCTATAAATACATACTACTATTAATCTAATAGCGAATTCCAATCGCTGCACTAGCCTGCACTAGTGTACACTAGTGTTGTGTGCTAGAATTGTGTAATCACGTGACTGCACTGCACTGGTGTTAAAATTTAGAGGGAAACTCAAATATAGGCACATTCAAGTCACAGATGTAACACTTGTTAAAAACTACCTGCTTATTTTTGTCTGGTGTAACCACGATTTTTCAATTTTGAAATTCGAACACACTACACTAGTGTACACTAGGGCAGGCTAGTGCAGCGATTGGAATTCGCTATAAGATTGCTGTTTTGTACTATTGAAAATTCAAACTCCTTTTCAGATAATAAAAAATCATATTTATTAACATTTATATAGCCTTTGTTTTTTCCTAAAGTCATAGTAGCCCCGTGTGACGAAACTAGTCTGTTAAATCTAGATAATACTGAGTAGTTTTGAACAACAATTGTTTCATTAGCTGAAAGCCAATGCTCAGTAATAAGGAGAAGGTCGGGTAATTGTAGTTCATCCAAAAATATACTTAAATCATTAATTTTGTTTCTAATTGATTGAAAGTTAACTAGTAATACATGTAAATAGATTTGATTACCTTCATCGGGTTTCATACATCTAAAAAAGGATCACTGACCAAATTTTTTGAGTTTTAGCAACGTTAATTGCCAGAGAAACATTTTTGGCGCTATCAGAAACATCTGCATTAATCATTACTACAGGTACTGTGTCAGTAGTCATCAGATACTCCTGGTTATATGAAATAGATGGAGAATTTTCCACCTTTTTTTATTGTTTTTAGGTAACAAAAGGAACTAGTTTAGAATTTTTTTATAATATTCACAATTTCTTCACATAATTTATATTTTCCGTGTTTGTTCATGCAATATAGTATAGCAATTGTTATAACACTCCACTTATTGACACGCTAATTAAAAAGAAAAATTATAAATTAGCTAAAGACAAAACTAATGATTTGCTAAAATCAGGTATTTATAAATTAAATTGTTCAAATGGTAATTTATAGGTCAAACAATTAGAAATTTCAGTATTAGGCAAATTCGTTGTTACAAAAATATAAACATACACATAAATCAAATTACATTACAAACATTTATTAGAACAACCAATCTTTCACGGTTGGTAGTAAATAAAATTGAATTGTGTGTTTTGTGGGGTGGCATATACAGGATGTGCTTGAAAGTTTGACAAATTCTAATATTAAAATCATTTTCTTTTTTCTGAAAGTATTTCCCTATTCCAAGAAATTTGGTTGTGAAGAACTGTTAATTTGGCAGTGCTGCATACAAACCTAATTTTCAAACGTTGCTGCAACATATTTCTCAGATCATTTTTAGCAAACTTTAAGTGTCCAAGAAAAAATAAGGGGTAGGTTAATATCAAAATCGAATATCTGAAGAAACAAAGGTTATTAATTCTAACATTGAGCTAAGGCCGTTTTTCCATAACGTTAATTAATTAAAACGTATTCGTAGATATATCCACGGTGTTATTATGTAAAGTAATGGGAATGTCCTAATGGGTAATTCTGAGGCGTAAAGTAAGTCATATTAGCTATATACTGCTATACCGTCTATTTCTGATTTTAAAAATGATTGTAAGAAAAAAGTTCATGGAAAACAACACGGAAATTTCGGAAAATACCATGGTATATTCTATTTTCTATGAGATTAACCACTTTCACATGCAGTTATGTTCGGGACTGACGTAGTCCCAGTTTGAAATGAACACTCTGCATAAAATAACCCACATTAACACGTGTTTGCACCAAACTCTCCCTGTGCCAAAACGCCTCTGCGCTAAACCGTCCGTGCGCCAAACCGCCCCTGCATCAAAACGTCACTGCACCAAACAGTGCCTGCGCGAAAACGTCGCTACGCCAAACAGTGCCTGCGCCAAACCGTGCCTGCACCAAACCGGCCGCGCTAAACCGGCCGCGCCAAAACGTCCTCGACCGTACTTTTGACAATAGCACATTGATGCCGAAATAAGTATAAAGTAAATAAATCTTATTATTTCCAGTTAAAATCAATATTTTATTTAATATTTATTATTTCTATAATGATGGATTTAAACAAAGTAACGCTTGAAAACGTCAATAAACGATTATTAGTTGAATAACAAAGTGTGGGTGACGCACAAAAACATGGAAGAAAAACGTGAAAAGAACGGTCTCTGTGCAAAAAAGCCGGAAAAAGCTGGCTGTAGAAAACAATTCCAGATCTCATTAACAAAATAGTACAAACATTAGATTACTACCTGTTTAGGCAAATTAAGTTAATTATGGTTTAACATAAATATATCTTGTAGCTTATTCTATTAGATCTTTTTAGGCTCTATGGTTATCTCAAGTATTTTTAGAGTTCACTTACATTTCTTTTAAGTTCACTTACTTTATTGGACAAGTATAGCGGAAACTAATTGTACTCCCTTTGATTTTGCTGAGGGAGAATCAGAGTTGGTATCTGGATTTAATATTGAATATACAAGAGGAGGATTTGGTAGTAAAGGGTGTTCGACTCTTTCTTCCTCGGTTTTTTGTTTCCTGCGGCCTTTTTTTTCTAGATTTGTAACAGTACACGTGCATGCATCAAATTATGGCGATAAATTATTGAATCTGTAATCTATTGGAGTCTATGTCACAACGGCCACCGGTCACAATGGCCACCTAAAATTGTGGCCGTTGTGATCATGGTTACTACGGCCGCCTATACGTTTTAGTCACAACGACCACCTTGGTCACATCGGCCACTCAGGCTGTAGGTCACAACGGCCACCTTGGCCCATCAGCCACCTTGTTTAGAATTAGTAAAATCAAACAAGGCTGGTCGCAACGGCCACCTTGGTCACAATGGCCACCCTTGTTCAGAATTCGGAGTGACTATTCGTACACGCAGTATGTATTAATAGTGCCCTAGCTGTTCGTACACACCCACGCTGTTTTCTTTTTGAGGAATGAAAATCCCTGGGGTGGTTGCGTGTGCAAACCCCAATCCCGGAGGTAATCACGTATTCACACTAAATAATATGAATAGAGCCCTAGCTGTTCGTAGACACCCACGCTTGGTGTACGAACTTAGGTGGCCGTTGTTACCAGCGGAATCGGGTGGCCGATGTGACCAAGGTGGCCTTTGTGACCAACAGCCTGGGTGGTCGATGTGACCAAGGCTTTCTTTGTGAACACAACGGCCAAAATTTTAGGGGGCCGTTGTGAACGATGGCCGTTGTGGTCCGCTCCCAACTATTGGAGCAGTAGCGATTAAAAAAATATAAGATACAATTTTATTTTTCATGGTCAATCCACCTTAATATTTGTAGAATCAGAGAACTAGAACTGGGAGGATGTACGTTGTAGTGTTCGTCAAAAAAAATTTCAAAAAAAGACTTCTACTTACTTAGAGAAAAAGACATTAGCTGGAAATTAATGGTCAAGGAAAAATAAAGTTTTTTCCTTGGGGCTACAGTTCTACAAGAGTGTAACCATAAAACACGCAAGATGGTATCTTTACTTGAGTAAACTGTACAGCTGATGTATACAACTGAGGACTTTGTTCGACGTGAGCGGCAATTCATATGCACTCACTTGTATTGCAACCCTCATAGGGATTCGCTAGAAACCGACAGAATCCTACATTACCTTACAATGTTTTGTTGCAAATCAGTTGCCGCCTAAAGACTACCCGTCAAGTTGTTTCTGCCCAATTATTTTGCATTACACCAGACCAAGCATAGATCCGGCGCGGCACGGCACGGTGGCAAGTATAAGTTAGACACAGTTAACTGTGTTCGGCAATTCAAAATTTATAAACTCTGCCCTGAGCGGGAAAACGGGGTTCGCAGTTGTAAAACTTATTATAGTATATTATATATACTATTATGTAATTATAACACGTTTACATGGTTGTGTTCTGTGGCTTTCATATTTCAATTTTCAAAAGTGTTATAACAATAATATATTATGAATTTGAAAATTGCTATAATTGTTCAGTTTGCGGAGAATCTGATTTTTTCTTCGGATAACAGGGAGGATGAAATAAATTATAGGTGTACCAAAAAATACCAATTATGCTGAAGTGATCGTGTTTCAATTCGACAATAAACATTTTAAGCAACATTTTCGATTATCACCTTCAACATTAATTGAAGATCTATTACTGCGAGAATCACGCATCCCGCTCCCAACATCCTCGCTAACGTTTGGTAACAAAAATTTATATTGCAATGATCGAAAATCACGTGACCAAAATCAACATCTGCTTGCTCTGCTCTCATTCTGATATTTTCGAACGCAGTTAAGCTTAAAGAAACAGTAGTTTCACTTCTTGTTGGTATATTTGATGTTGGAGGAGAGAGTTGTTACTGGGCCAAGTTGACCTTAGCCAGCGTACGCGACCGATTGGTAACTCACAATTGGACAAGGAAACAAACAAAACACTACAACCAACTGCACACCATCCATGAGTTGAAAATATTTGTCACATTTTGAATGACGGAGTGAGATGTGAGACTACACTTCCTATCTATACAGGGTGTTTCAAACCGACCACACAAAAACGATGATACGCTGTTCTATAGCCTACTACGAATGTAAAACTTAAGTAACTTTTTTTTTCTACTGTCGATAGTTGTAATAATCCCCCAAAAGCAAGAATTAACATCTATAAAATCTTTTCTATTAACTACGTTATCGAAAAACTGCATTAGTTCAACATTAGATGAGAGACCCTGTGTCTCTTTCGATGTATTTGTTTTGATATTAGAGTACCTGTTACCTTTTCTTAAGCATTTAAAGTTTGCTGATAATGGACCGAAAACTGTGGCAACACTGTACGGAGCATAGGTACGTAAAGTCCGTTTTTTTTAAAGATCCACCACCTGTTGATTTCAGTTGGTATAATAAAAAAAATTAAATTTTTAGTAATTTTTGTCAATATATGGTAACATTGATTCAAAGATCAATCAAAATGTTCTGTCAATTTATGCGCGCGCATCACTACATTTCAAATTTAAAATATTTAAAATGTTTATTAAAACATAAAGAAGACTAGGTACTCTAATATGAGATTTATTTTTATTGATGAAAACCCGATGTACAAAAACGATTCTGCTACTAAATCTTGGACTGTTGACAACCTTCCCAAGAAAGATTAGAAATTAAGGAAAGCAGGTTTAGAGTGCTCCATCCTGGGTGTGTTGAGGTTTCTTAGATGGATGTAGTTTGCTTTTAAGACCCAGAAACAATGATCGGGATTATCACAAAACGATGAATAGTCAGCTATTTAAAGAGTGGATTAATCAATTAATTACAGCTCTACCATCTGATGATTTTAAAACTGTTATTATTTTTGACAATGCCCCATGCCAAACTGCAATGGGAAATTATTTAATAAACTGTAACGTTCCATTTTAACTTTCATGTACAAAAGTTCAATTATGGCAGCTGATAAATAATTTAGGACAAATGGACAGCTTTATGTTCAAAATATACCGCCAATCGTAATATATCAAGGTGAAGATTCGGATACAGATTCAATTTTGAAGCATATCTCTCATATGATGATTCAGAATTTGAACCGCCCGAATCCGATTCTGAAAATAATCCCAATTATTCTAATGCCTGAATACATTTTTTCTATTCTTACCTCGAATTATTTATATATTAATTATTATAAAACTATAATACTTCTTATTAAATCGAGCGAATTTACATAAACTCAGAAGAAGTGAAAAGCACTTGTCAAAATTAACCATTAAATTTATTAGTCCTAACCTTACTTTAAAAATTACTAAAAAATTTCACCAGCAGCGTTGCCAAACACACTTTCGAGAGAAATTGCAAGGTTGGTGGATCTTTAAAAATAAACAGACTTTACTTGTTTTTTCGAATTAATTTTGTTTCAATGTCGGCGTCAAATAATTTTGAAGTACTACCTAATTGACAATTGATTAGCGTTTCTTCGTAAAAGTACATTCGTTTTGGTTACTAATTCCAAGATTTCGTTTCGTTCTTTGTGTAGTTAATTTTAAAGATGTTTCCCGTTGTTTGTTTTACGTTGTTCGTGTGTTTGTGTTTTTTTTTCAAGTATTTCAGTTTCTAGTTAATTTTTTTCAATGTACACTTTTGCTGAATACTCGTGTAGTGTAGAGTAAGCAAGGCTGTACGAAGACAGATATCCTAACGGGAACCATCCTTCGACTAATGTTTTCTGAAGATTGGATCAACGCCTGAGGGAAATAGGACGATTAGCACCTGCACCAATATTAGATGTAGGGCCCCAAATAAGACCGCCGGAGATAGACGAACAAGTTATGCAAGCTGTAGAAAATGAACCTGGTAGCAGCCCACGAGGAATTGCACGAGGTTTGGGGTTAAGTCATTCCATTGTTTACCGAATTCTAAAAGGAAACGATCTGCATCTGTATCACTTTGCTAAGGTACAAGCGTTGCAACCTGCGGATTACCCTTCGCGTCTGGTTTATTGTGAATGGCTACTGCACCAGCAACATCAAAATGAAGAATTTTGTAAAAATGTTTTATGGACAGACGAGGCGCATTTTACAAGAAATAGGGTGTTAAATAGACATAGTAAACACGATTGGGCTCCTAAAAATCCACATGCTAAACTGCAAACACACAAGCAAGAAAGATATTTCATTAATATCTGGACTGGAATAATTGACAATTTTTTAATTGGGCCGTTTATTCTTCCCAATAGGTGAAACGGAGGCAATTATACCAACTATTTACAAAACAATTTACATCAGGTTTTGGAATATGTTCCATTGGCGACTAGAGCAATAATGTGGTTTCAGTAGGATGGAACTCCCCCACATTTTGCTGTGCAGGACAGAAACTGGATAAATAAAGCATTTCGCGCGGTGAATAGGTCGTGGTGGCCCAGTGGCTTGGCCACACCCTTTTTCTGTAGGGTTATTTAAAAGTATATTCACACTCCTGTGGCAAATCGTAATGAATTTATTGGGAGGATTTTTCACCACGAGGGTACTGTAAATAGGGAGATGTTGTTAAAAGTTCAGGGGGAAATAATCTCAAGAACGATATTATGTGTAGGTACAACAATATTGCGGCCATTTTGAGCCCTTTTAATTGAGAGGATTAAACTTTTCACTACCAGCACTGGATTTCTTCAATTTAAACTACAATAAAATAATCATAGAACACAAATTTAAATGTTTAGTTGTTCTATGATTACTAACAAAGGCAAGAATAAGTGGAATAATACGTAGGTAGTTGTTTCCATAGACATGAAGATATTGTATAACTCTGAATTCATGCAGAAATTAAATTTCAGATTGTATGCAGCGTTTCCATATTAGCTGTTCTTCAGGGTCCATTTTCTGGGCGGAGGGAACTATTTAAAGAAAAGAGAAAGTAGTTTTAATGTTAAAACTTATCAAACTTTCACGCACTACTTATAGTGTTTGTGCGGTCGGTTTGTAGCACCCTGTATAGGTACTTTGGTTTAGAGCTGCACAGGCGCATGTGCAAGTACAGTAGTATACTACTGAGTGGTTTGACATATCCCTGATCACAGGGCGTTTACATTACTAATTATAGTACAATTTATTACCAGGAGAAAACTCCCTGCATCCAATATAGATCGAATAAAATAAGAAAAAACTAGGAAAAGGCAATGTGGAAACTTATTTATCAAAATATAATGTCACAAACGTCAGTATTCCAATCTGTCACAGTACTATAAAGAATTTTCGAGTTTCGAGAATAATATTAAAAAGGTAATTATACCGGGTGGGCGGTCTCAAAGGTGTGCATAGGGATTTAACATTGTATTGCGGTTCAATTGGCGCTAATACTAAAATTAAATCTGCTATATTTATTTTAAAATAACGATTTAAAATTTTGCGATTTTTAAATATGAGGTGCCATGAATTTTACAGCATTTGTCAAAAATTTGTTAAATTAGCTGTCATTTACAGAAATCCACTAATTTATGTCAACTAATTACAAATTTTGTGACAAATGCTGTAAAATTTGAAAATCATGGCACGTCATATACCGGGTGACCGGTCTCAAAGGTGTACATAGGGATTTACCATTGTATTGAACGTTTCTGCTGATTCCTGCTCGCCAATTCAACTTACAGGAATGGTAATGGTCTTAATTAAAAGGTAAAATTAGTGTACATCAAATGCTGCTAATAATAAAATTAAATGTGCTATATTTATTTTAAACTAACGATTTAAAAATTTTTTCGATTTTTAAATATGACGTGCCATGATTTTCAAATTTTACAGCATTTTCCAAGTATTGTTATTGAAATATAATTTTATTTGAAAATAGCATGAAAGTGAAATTGTTTAGGTGTTACCTTAAGGGGGTAATGCTGCAAGGCTGGAATATTTTCGCGAGAGAGCACAAAAAGTTCGGAGAAAGACGCACTTATACAAATACTTTACACTACGTGTCGATACAATTACGATAACGTGGACGAACGTAAGATCGCAAAACAATTATGGGATAGACATTATGTCATTTTAATCTTATTTATGGGTACACAATTCGCTCAGTTTTCTACACTGTTCGCCTAAAAGTTACTAGGAATTACGCTGACTAGCATTATTTGCGAATGTTATTGTGGTTTCTTTTTCCCTGCAAATGTTACTGTTTTCGCTATTTACCATTCATACTTTTACCTACACCATAATTATGATAATAAGGAATTATACTAAAAAAATTATTGCTAAAAGTGGTACCTATAATTTAAAAGTATGCGGTATAGTGACTGTGTTATTGCAAATAGACACATGAAAAATTTCTTCTTGAATTTTTTATTAAATAAACAAAGTACAGGATAATTTAAAAATTATCACGTGACCATAAACCCATGGTGACGTCATGACCCTTATGCAAATCAACAAGAACACAGTTACCTAGGCAACGGCGCAGCTGTCTCCTTTATTTTTCCTAGTACCGTATAAGACTCGCTCTCTCTATCCTCCCAGAGTAAAATTCCACGCGAAGATGAAGAGAAATTTCGTAGCGACATATTGTTACTATAATAGTATATATGCATAAAATTCTGCAAAAGTGTCAAATTTAAACCTACCCCCTATCTCTTCTGATAAGCGAGATCCCCAGATCCAATTTGAAACACCCAGTATAGGGGCAGTGGATGTTTCGTCCCCGTGATGACAGTTAATCCTAATTTGATTCGAGTAACTTTTAAGCTGCATAGATGTTTCGTCCCGAAAGATAACAGTCCGTGATAATGATAACTGACAAAGATAATTACGGGAATAAATTATTTCCAGGGGTGTAACTAGTGGGGTGCTTGGGTGCGAAGCACGCGGGCCTCCGGCTAAAACGGTCTCCGGCCCTGCTGCAACCTTCCTCAAAATTTCGGTCGACTTTCTAACTGCAGATATCGTAGTTCTATAAATTGAGTAATTTAATTTAAGGGGGCAATGCTTTCAATTTGTCATATGTAATGAATTCATGTAATCGTTTTTGTAAGATGTTTCGGTGAATACTGAACTTAGAAAAAAAAATGAAAAACACCAAAATGCTCAGAAAAGTATACCGAGGATGCCTATAAAACGATTTTTTAAAAAAGTAATAGTTAGGTAATTTATTCGGGAACCTAAAAATCCAATATGGCACCCATTTAACTTAAGGAAGTTGATACGAGTACCTCAAAAGCAGCCATTTTGAATTTTTCTATGACACCATTTTTAAACTGGTCTCATCGGAAACAGTGACTTGCATAAGAAACTTTTTTGCATCTCTTATTATATCTAAGGAAGATATTTGACATACAAAAAAATTACAGTTTTCAGTTTTCTTTTAAATAACTAACTGATTCGACATTTTGAACTTTTGCTAACAGATTTTAAATCGGCATACAAAACTGCAAAACATTACTCATTTAACCAAATCTCCATCTTCGATAAGAATAGGTTACCCATGCAATCCCACTCGATTTGGGACACCCTGTATATCATTTTATCCCTGAGAGTGAATTTATTTTCTGAGCGAGCGGAGGGAGCGAAGGAATTATATAATCACCCAAGGGATTTTAAATGATACATCAGTCCTCTGGTATACAGTGTGTCCCAAATAGAGTAGTATTGCATGGCTATCTTTCTTATTAATAAAGATACAGATTCGGTTAAATGGGCAATGTTGTGCAGTTTTTCATGCTGGTTTAGATGCTGCTTAGAAAGATCACACATTCCGAACCCTTCAAAAGATATCCGCAAAAAACCACAAAATCCATTTTTCGAAAAAGTCGATTTTTTCGCTTATTATAAAAGTTACAGAAAATTGTTTTATACAAGAGTTACTTGATTCAGTAAGATAAACAAAAATATGTTTACAAAAAAAATATCGCAAAGGCCGTTTTCGAGATGTTGATAGCAACTTTCTTATTTTAAATGGGCGCCATCTTGGATTTTCAAATGAATAAATTGCATTTTTTTTTCTGCATTCAACGATGTATAACAATCTATATTTTCCCCTATTTCATCCCCTTCTAACAATACAGGTGGATTATGAAAATATCCTTAAAGAGCCTTCCTGTTAGTAGAACACGTCCACGGATTTGTATTTTTTTATCTACGTCCAAATTTGAGATAAAAATTGAAAACCAAATTGTTACTCTATTTTTGAAAAGACGGTAACTCTTCAGGGTAACATATTCGGATAAAAGTATATCGGAAAAAGTTGTCTTAATTTTTGCCCAGGATAAACCCAGAACCCTGCATTTTCTACACTACTTAGGAAACACCCTGTATACTGATTTCATATTTGTTTGATTCAGTTTTAACTCCAGGATGATTAAAATACATACTACTATAACCTTGTAGAGGTTTGATATTTTATTTTTACAGTGTAGATGTATGTTTTCGCTAACTGCACGTAGCTTGCTCTATGTTTTAATAAACAATTTTAAATTTGTGAATTTAAAAATTAGCCAACACTTCGGCTCCGTATTTTCGGTTTTTTGAAAAAACGGTTCGGGATAGACAATTTTCGAAATGAGGCTCTTGTAGTACACAAATTGACGAAGGTGCCTATAGAAGCCGAATTTTCAATTTCAATCAAATAAATGAGGAAACTAGAGAATAAACAATTTTTGCAAAAATCAATTTTTTTTATTAATTACCTAATAATAATTTTGAAAAAAACGTTCTATAGGCACCCTCGGTATATTTTTCTGAGCATTTTGGTGTTTTTGGTTTTTTTCTAAGTCCACTATTGACTGAGAAATCTTACAAAAACGATTACATGTATTCACATATACGGCAAATTTGCAGCATTACCCCCTTAAAGACGACACAAACATATGGAATTCGTATTTTACATTATTGTTATACAGTGCTTCCCGAAAGTAAAGGATTAATTCAATAAAATCGTTGAGAAAAATATTCCATATACATGTTCGGACATATCGATTTGTATTTTTAAATTATCATTTAGAGATGTAATTTGCAACCCCCCGCCCCCAAGGCCTAACCGCTGCCAACTCCAACTTTAAAAATTCAAATATCAAAGGTTAGGAGTTGGGGGGTGGGTTTTTGAAAATTACATCCCTAAATGATAATCTAAAAATAAAAATCGACGTGTCCGAACATTTATTTTAAATATTTTTTTCAACGATTTTATTGTAGTCGCAATCAAACTGTCAAGCTGAACGGACTGTGCCTGGCCGTGAAGTGATAAGTGATGCGACAGCAAATGTGTTGTAGATAAGTATTAGTGACTATCTATCTTTTGTTTGCTAGTCAATCTTTTGTTTGTACGTTTATACTGTTTAATAATACCAGTGTATAAGTAAACTACTTACGCTAAATTTACAAAATAGCACCATGCAGCCGGTCGGTTACGGCCCCGGCTATGAAGGCGGCATGGTGTCAAATCTCAATTTTAACCCAATGCCAAGCTATCTTCTAAACGGTGTATATTATCAACAACAAATACCCGCAATTACAAATTCACAAATACATCAACAAATCCTAACCATGGACAACTATTTCAAAATTCACCCCTACTTGCCCCTAATACCCTGCAATGCCACACATCTGAAACGCCCTTACAAAATTACTCACAAAAAGAGTCTAATACAAACACGGAAACATATACCGTGTGTCCCTGGGAAGACGGAACATAGGGATCTTATAATGCTAATTTTTTAAAATGATCCACGAGTGCTTTGAAGCATTCGCCTTGAAACAATTACACGAATGTCACCGATCGTTAACGATTTCCATGCCGATCATGTATGATCGTCTCCAGAACTCCAGATCAACATTTTTGTTTGTGTTGTCAAAGACAATAATTAAAGGTTATGTTCATGTTAATTTTTTTTAAATGGGGTCCTACCTTAACTGTAAACTGAAGTACAGTTTAGAGCTGACAATCAATAATCCCAGTTAAATTACATGTGAAATAGGATGATCTTGATGTATGAACCGAAGAATTTGATGACGACAATCAGCTTTATGATGAAACATGCTGCAATGCTAATTGCATAAGACTGTATTAAGATGAAATCAAAGAAAAGGCGAATATTAATATCAGTTGGTGTGTACGAATATGAAATCTTTATTTCTACGGCAATTTAATGTGATCAAATAATTGTTACATTAAAAGTATTTGATTTTTAAGGAGCCGGATTCTTGCATACCACAAAGGAAAGTTTTCTAACACAGGTCCACAGCATTATTTTATGCACCTAGTAGTATAATTTTCGTAATTTCATTTTCAGTTTCTAATAATGTGTAACTTGCGAAAAGCTTTAATTGTTCATCTAATCCATCATAATCTGAAAAAGATCTTAGAACCATAACGTCAACTGCAAACAAATTATTTTGTATTTATTACTACCTTTATAATGATACTCAGTCTCATTTAATTTAATTAAAACACTATCTAAATTTACATGAACCAATTTGAGCAAATAATTAATAATTTTATTTCTAACTGATTTTCAAGAGCGCGGCTGTCAATTCGTAGGTATTGTAAATAATTGTTGAATCGTTTGTTAGTATAACGCACGCACGTATTACATTTGTATTAGCAAGCGCGTTAAACAGCTGACATAACGACGTCGACGCTTCCATCAAATAGAAATTCAAAGCACTCGTGGATCATTTTAAAAAAATACCATTGCAAGATCCCTATGTTCCGTCTTCCCAGGGACACACGGTATGTGTACTGATTCCGAAGAAGAAACACTCCCCAACGAAAACCCTTGTCAAGATGTGCGAAGAAAAAATAAACGCAAACGTCTGACTCAAACGCATTCAAATTCTAGCCAACAAAATTCAACCCAATCAACCGCAGTAGAAAATTCTGCAAGTCAGTCAAACAGATATTCTATATTATCGAACAAAGATAATGAAACGGAAGCAGCAAGTACATGAACAGAAAAAATTCCAAAGCCCCCCCTATTTTCATTCAAGGGGTCACAAACTATCCTGAAATGATAAAGTGTCTCAACTCTGTCCTAAAACAAGAAGAATACAATTCAAAAACAATGAACGACAACGTAGTTAAAATAAACGTAAAATCAGCTGATAACTACCGTAAACTAAGCAAATACTTACAAGACAATAAAATCGTACATCATACCTACCAATTAAAACAAGAAAGATCATATCGAGTAGTTATCAGACATCTGCACCCTACCATCCCCGTGGAAGAAATACGAAACGAATTACACCAACATGGCTTTAAAACCAGAAACGTATACAACATAAAATGCCGCATAGCCAAAAACCCTTGCCACTATTCTTTATCGATCTAGAGTCAGCAGACAACAATAAATTGATATATAACTTAAAATATCTGTTGAATACTAGTATCAAAGTCGAACCCCCACATAAAAAAGTCGAAATTGTTCAGTGTCCAAGATGCCAATCGTACAATCATACTAAAACATACTACCATTGAATATAGTAGTAGGTCAGAATGTTTATTCCAATGGTAAAGATTGTGCCTAGTTTTGTCATCTGTAAAAGGGCCGGTAGATGGGGCAGTAATATAATATTCAGATTTTTTCGGATGCATTAATCATTTGTCAACAAGGGTTTTAATCTGTGGATTTTTTTCCTTATTACAACTTTCACTCAACAGAGTGCAATGACGTACATAGATACCGTAGATACCGGCATTTATTAACTGCGTTCGCCGTTCGGAAATATCCGAATGAGAGCCGATCGAGCAACTGCGGATTTTGGTCACGTGGTTTCCAATCATGTCAAGTTAGGTTCATAGGTTAGGTTATAACATTTCGCAGTCATAATATTGAGGTGCTGGTTAAAATTTATGCCTGTATTATCTTTGGTGTATGCAAGGCCCCACTCCAAGAGTATATCTTGATACAATAATTGTGGAGTTACAAGATGCAGAAACTAACAAGATACTGAAAGAGGAGGTCGTGAAGGTATGTATTATTAAATTATAATTATTACTGTTAGCGTTGGATCATAACCAGCACATTTCTTATTGTATATTTTAGATGCAGTAGGTATATGCAACAACTATTTTAGATAACATATTAAAAGAACGAAAGGCTGAGAGCGTGTGTGCGCCGAAGACAAAAAAATAATTTGGACAAAAATGATCGCACTGGTTTGTGAAAGAACATGAAGAAGCTCAGAGAAGTCTAAAAAATATGTTTGGTCAAAAATTGCTCAGAAAATCAACTGCACTGGTACTTCTAATGTTACATGGCAACAATGTGATACCAAATGGAAAGGATTGAATAACACTTATAAAGGTATTAAAGAACACAATTCCACTAGTGGTAGAAATAGAAAAAAATGGGAATACTTATATCTAATGCATAAAATTATATACAAAAGCCTGAAATTTCAGCACCCGAGCAGCTGCAGGAATCGGAAAACAGTTCAACATCTGAAGAACCTGCTTTCAAGAAAAGAAAATATTAATCCACATAGGTACATGAAGAAACATAATAACATTGTGTCAAATGTTGAAAGGCGACATCGTGAAAGGATGGATCAAGAAAACAAGTTTCTGGATACATTCTAAGAATTGGTGAAGGTGCCTATTGAGTAAGAATAAGAAGTGTGCATATACCATAATGTGAATTAAAATGTTTCAGGTTTATAATATAATTTAATAATATTAATAATTACTAGTATAATAGGTATATCACTATACTGCTTACTCCAATAATGAGTTAATAATCAATAAATAAATAGCACAATTTTTTTTATTTTATTAAATAACTTAAGACGATTAATTATAAAAGGAATAAATGTGCTAGTAGTGGAAAAAATAGTACCTATATAAACGACCGTAGAGAAAACTTATCAGCTCGGCTGAGAAAAATGTCTTCTCTACCTTGGTGTATAATATACTATTAAGTATGCACTCAAAATGTTTCTCATTGTGAATTATATTCTGCACAACTGGTCACTTCAATAATCATGGCTTCGTCGAAATAATGAAAAGCAGCAGAAATTGTGATTTAATGATAATGCAGTCATACAAATATAGGAAATGTGGAATGTTAAAAAAACTACCATGAAACAGTATCCCGGAACAGTGTGTACGTCAGAAAATATGAAAACAAGTTCCTATAAACATGGGTCCAGAAATGCTTCCTAAAGGAGCTGGGGCCCTGTGAAGATACTATCCAAAACTTTGTTTTTATTTAATATCTCAGAAAGTATTCGAGATACAGCGATCAGTTTTGGCATGCGAGTTAGTGTTAGAAGCGCCATTATAACGTGCTAACAACTAAAACGATAATCTGGCAGGGACGTGCGAAAATAGGGGGGAGGGCGACCATTTCCCCCCCCCCCATTTTTTATTAGCAACTATTCCGAATTTTTTAAATTAGGAATCTATTATATAGTCAAAATTACATAAAAAAGGTCCTCTTCTTAGAAACCCGTAGGAGCAACCATATCCAAAGAAAATTGCTTCAAAAATTATATGCACGAAAAAACAAAAATTTTCATGCACATAATTTTTCTCGGACACGGTTGCTTCTACGGGTTTCTAACAAGAGGACCTTTTTTATGTAATTTTGTCTAAATAATAGATTCCTAATTTAAAAAATTCGGAATAGTTGCTAATAAAAAAATGGGGGGGGGGCAGGGGTCTCCCTCCCCCGTATTTCTGCACGTCCCTGGCAGATTTTCGTTTTGGTTGTTAGCACGTTATAATAGCCCTGTTAACACTAACTCGCATGCCAAAGTTGATCGATGTATCTCGAACACTTTCTGAGATATTAAATAAAAAGCAAGTTTTGGATAGTATTTTCACACGGCTCCAGCTGCTTTAGGAAGCATTTCCGGACCCATGTTTATGGAAACTTTATTTCATATTTTCTGACGTAGAATGGCCTCCAGAAATTAATGACTGTAGTTTAAAAACACCCTGTATAGCCCGCGCATTTTACACGTCCATATTTGGTAAGGTACCTACACTTAGGCACAAATTACACCGGCCGCTCAAGAGTTAAAAATGTTTCCTTATTTATTTTACTATCTGGGTAAAAGTGCAGATGACAATAAGGCAATACATTTTCCAATTTTATTATGTTTACCTTAATTTAATGAACTGGTTAATGCAAAGTTACCAACATTTAATGAACTTTAGCTTTATTTATTATATTAGTAGGAGAAACATACTTTATGTACCTAATTCTTCATTTCAAAGAACACCCACTGAAATACAAGTTGAAGAGAAATAAAACGTTTATAAAAATGTCTTCTCTTACGAACATTTACGCAATCTACTGAAGCGGAGCTGCTCTTATCAAAAGAACTGTAATTAGTAGGTAAAGCCCGAAATGTTATGCAAAAAAATATCAAATTATAACATAAACTATGAAGCAGGAATAATGCTAAAATATGAATAAACATTGAGTAATATGCAAAATATGAAACTTTTATGCTACTTTCAAAAATAACATAAAAATTAGAAAATACACTGAAAAACATGTTTATTTTTACAATTTGTTGTTACAATAAATCACTAACAATTTCTCTAGATTTTCAGGCAGAAGCCCTTGTCTTTTATCGGTCAATATATTTTTGAAATCACAGGATGTTACTGGCGCAAATTAAAAATTCGAAATATGATCATGTTTAATTTCTGAAATTTATTTTTCTTTGCTAAAAACTAATTTATGTTGCTATTGATCTTCTTACAATAAGAGAACAATCAAAGGATTGTTCTTAGTATAGGTTCTTATTTTTTGTAGCTAATCCGAGAGCCACTTAAAACCCTACCTTGGACAGATTATACCGAGAAATGCTACAGGATTTAGAAACATTATGATGCTTTCCAAAAATATTCTCAAGAACTTTTTTAATATTACTTTTACGAAAGTTATTTTAAAAATTAAAGAAAATATGAAATAACTATAGAAATCTTTATAAAAATATGAACTAAATATGAAGATTTTTATAAAATATGAAAATTTTTCGTAAATATAAAAAAACAACCAAAATATAATGAAATATGAAAAATTTTATTGCACTAATTAAATGTATCTATATCTACTACCAGAGGTGAAAATTCTAAATTTCGGAACAATCTAAGCATTTTTGAAGAATATGAAATTTCATAAATTTCCGGGCTCTAGTAATGAGAAAGCTAAGCTATTAAACTGAAACAAATTATAATTAATAAAGGAAAAATAGTTTTACTAAGTACTTAATTGCAGCTTTAGAAAAAAGGGCCATACTACCTATAGGTTTTTTCGGGTTTTTTGTAGAGAAAAAATTCTGCGTTTTCTCATGCATTCATTTTTAATTTTATAGTTTTTCAAAGGCTGAGTAATGAAAAAATAGGTAAAACCAGTGGTAAAGCTGTTTTGACGAAAATCTCTAGTGCCTTGAAATGCAGTTGACAACTGCCGTTCAGTGATATCTTATTGTTACCATTTCCTAAATAATCGCATTTTATGATTTCCAGTTTTTTTCGTATTAAATAAACGTTGACAGTACAAGCGGCATTCTGATGAACAATAGATTGTCATTCCAAGGCACTGCAGATAGGATTTATTATTTTTTGATTTCCCGGTTTCTGAACAAACGTCATGCAAACCTCTTGGCATTTCCGATTGATTTTGCGTAAA
Organism: Hemicrepidius hirtus; assembly: GCA_963082805.1. Taxonomy (NCBI): domain Eukaryota; kingdom Metazoa; phylum Arthropoda; class Insecta; order Coleoptera; family Elateridae; genus Hemicrepidius; species Hemicrepidius hirtus. The sequence continues at coordinate 23,911,979 of OY720159.1, forward strand.
CTTTTTTTTTTAGCAATTTTATCGATTTTAAATTTTATACATTAACTTTTGGGTTGCTATAATAAAATTATGGTTCATTTGTATAAATACGAAATATTCAGTGTAATGCCATTCCGCAAAGGCGCCCTCTGTAGATGGATAGCGGTGACAGTTGTTATTGTAAATTGTATATTTTTGAAATTACTAAATTTTAGGGGCGACACCTATCGAAAATGTTTGGCGTAACTTTAAACGGCCGCTACGGTGGCGCCCACTGGAAAATAACGGCCGTGGAACATTCTCAAAGTTGGGCGCTGGTATAAGCATTCTGTCCTACTACTATATTCAATGATACTACTATCGACCACATGCCTGCGTAAAATGCGGAGGAGCTCACAATTCAATAACATGCAAAAAAACTGCAAAAGAAAAACCGTTCAATTCAAAACTCTACAGCTAAACAAAATTCCCAAACAATCCATCCGATTACCGCAAATGTCAATCCATCGATGTGTCTGTATATAGGGTGTCTCTAAAATATGGTGCCATAGCTTAACCACAGATTCCGGGGATCAAAATAATACGATTTAACGCAACTTACCTCTATCCGAAATTGCTTCGTTAAGGCGCTATCCAACGCCAAATATCTTCAAACAATTTCTATATTTTTAAATAACAAAAGATTGTTTTTAGCGATTAGGATGAAATTTGGGGTGTGATTCTTTATTGGAAAAGGTGTTTTTTGACATCATTATTTTGTTCAGGAGTGTCGCGTAAGTGGTCAAAGATTAATCATCCACAGGCAAAGAAGCTCATATTTTTTTAACAGTTCGGCCAATAGTTTTCAAAATTGTTTTGCAGAGAGAAATTCTTATTTCAAATATTTTTTGTTTCTTGTTCGATTTCGGTATCTCCCATAGTTTAGGCTGAAAAAAAATATTTTGATTGGCTACAGTGCATTTCTTAAAACGGATGTAGTAATCTAGTTGTCCCATATGCTGAGAAAAATGACGAAAAGACAATTTTTTGCGTAGAATCAACTTTTGCATCCGGGAAAATGGTGGTCACATTGAGCATTTACTGTAAATCTATTAATTTACCGGTGGTACAAAATAAGCTGACCCATTGATTCAGAAATGGTTCAGATTATTTTGCACCACCCTTTACATACTTGCTAGTAATAAACTTTATATCAAATTGTCTCTTCGTGATTTATTTCTCAACATACGGGACAACTAGATTACTATATCTGTTTTAAGAAATGCACTGCGGCCAATCAAAATAATTTTTTCAGCCTAAACTATGGCAGATACCGAAATCAAACAAGAGACAAAAAATATTTGAAATAAAAATGTCTCTCTGTAAAAAGATTTTGAAAAGTATTGGGTGTACTGTTAAAAAGATATGAGCTTCTTTGACTGTGGTTGATCAACCTTTGACCACTTACGCGACCCTCCTGAACAAAAAAATGATGTCAAAAAACACCTTTTTCCAGTAAAGAATCCCACCCCAAATTTCATCCTAATCGCTAAAAACAATCTTTTGTTATTTAAAAAAATAAAATTTTTTTGAAGATCTTTGGCGTTGGATAGCGCCTTAACGAAGCAATTTCGGATAGAGGTAAGTTGCGTTAAATCGTCTTATTTTGATCCCCGGAATCTGTGGTAAGCTATGGCACCATATTTGAGAGACACCCTGTATATAGAGGTAACACCACTGGGTGTTATTCTCATCATGTCTCTTATAAGTTATAGTCACACAATTAGCTCATAGGATAAATGTGTAACATTCTGATTGCTAATAAATTTAACTCAACAAAAAAAAAACGATTTTATTGAATTTATCCGTTACTTTCGGGAAGCACTTTCTGTGAAAACTATCAGCAAATTTAATGTTGTCAGACTGCGAATTATGTTTTCTGCGATAGTACTTTTTTTTAAACAATAATGAAATAAATAATATAAAAATTCAATTTTTTTACTGCAGATTGATCGTCATCGGAACTTTTTTTAATTGTCTTTACGTAATTATTATTAGTAACAAATTACAATAATTAATATTATGAATGATTGTATTAAATTACATTTTTACGTTTTTACAAGATATAATGCGAAATAAAATAATTTTTAATAGGAGAAAATTCAACACCATTGACGGTGATGCACTGGTTCGGGTAGAGTAGAGATTATTATTATTATTTATTATTACGCTGCGCTGCCGGTATAAAGCGTTAAACAATCTAAGCTACGTACACGCGAATATTTAGTTGATTAAATTAGAAAGGTTTCATACTCAATTTAGTTATTTTGTTGTTTTATCAACTATCGGTCTGATTATAAAAATTTGAAGATTGAAATTTTCAGCAACCGCCTTCCGCGGCCATGGTTGTGTGGACACGGTGCAACTGCGTCTTAAATAATGTACACTGATATAATACATGTTTTATACAGTTTATAGTTATACGTGTTTTAAATGTTTTTTCAGGTACAAGTGTAATAACTGTAAAAGCTACAGATGCAGATACCGGTGTTAATGCTGAAATAAGGTATCAACTTCGAAAAGGAGGATTTAATGACTTTCTGGTTGACAATTATACAGGGATAGTTGTAGTTGCATCAAAATTAGATTATGATCATCGCAATACATACAGTATAGAAGTAGCTGCTACCGACCAAGGTTTCATCAGCTTAACTAGCACATCAACATTAACTATTCATGTAGTTAATATCAATAATAAGACACCGTATTTTCAACCAACAACTCAAACAGTAGAGGTAAATATTTATTTTGCATGTTTAAGCTAGTCGTAATTGTTTGAAAACATTACGCCGTTTTTGTAGGGAATATTTTACAAGTACGAGCATATTTTGAAAAGACACTTGATATTAATGTATGTTATCTAGTAGCAAAGTAAGGCACTCGGTAACGAAACTTTATTTATTTATTTATTTATTTATTTATTTATTTATTTATTTATTTATTTATTTATTTATTTATTTATTTATTTATTTATTTATTTATTTATTTATTTATTTATTTATTTATTTATTTATTTATTTATTTATTTATTTATTTATTTATTTATTTATTTATTTATTTATTTATTTATTTATTTATTTATTTAATTTTCTTTTTTAATATGTGTAACCAGATCAGTATACATAATACTTTACATGGCTGTGGTATAAGAATGCATGTCTTTACTTACTCACTAGTAACTATTATAGGTTGACGTAGTAGTACACATTTATGTTTACATTTACACTTAATTATTTAATCATTATTTAATCACAGTATTTAATCACTAACATCGCATAGGTCCTGCGGTAATTGTTTGTTAAGTCTTGTATTTAGGGACTTTTCACCAATTGAAAAGAAGGTAGCTCCGGGACACTCCGGTATTGTAGTAAAGAACTTTTTGGCTACTTTTTTGATAAATTCTTCTATGGGTATTACGACTGTCTCTCGGTGAATTTGTGCATTTCTCATATACCATGGAGCGTTGAGAGCTATTCTTATGATTTTATTTTGAAAACGCTGAATTTTGTTTATATGTGTTTTACTTGCTGCCCCCCAGACTGAGCATCCATATGTTATGATTTGTCTGAGTATCGACTTATAGATTACTATTGAGCAATTCAATTTAAGTGAGGTCTTCCTGTTGATTAATGGATACAGCATGGCTAGTCTAGCGTGGCACTGTGCTAGTTTGTTGTTTATGTGTATACCCAACTCAGTCGAGTATCAAAATACACGCCAAGATATTTGATGGCTCTAACTGCAGGGTTCCAGTGTACTTCGATGTTGTTTATTTTTAGTGGTGGGATATTGGTTATACGTCGTAGTGCGAATATTTTAGATTCACACTTATTTGGATTTAATGCGATATTCCATTTATTAAACCAACGAGCAATTTCATCAATTTTGTCTTGAAGCTGAGAGATAGTTGTCATTAGATCGTCGTTTTGGGTGAATATGATTGTATCATCTGCATACATACCCAGTTCTGCATTTCGGACTTTTGGAATATCATGCACAAATATGTTGAACAGTACTGGTCCCAATATCGATCCCTGTGGGACTCCGGCGTTGGTACTATATTTAGCAGAGTGGGTAGAGTTAATTCTTACGACAAAGGAACGATTGTTTAAAAAGGATTTTAATATGTGCTGTAAATAGGCGGGTACATTGGATATACAAATTTTATACAGTAATCCTTCAGTCCATACTTTATCGAACGCTTTGGTGATATCCAGGAATATAGCTGCTGTGTATTTTTTGTTTTGTGGTACAGTCCTTTGTCAACGTTCTTCATGCACTAAAATCAACTATAAAAGCGGACGCTTGACGCAAACGCCGGAGATTCAAACAAAACAGTAGATCGCGACCGCCAAACGCAGCCGTCAAACGCAGTCGTCAAACGCAACGCCAAACGCGCCAGCGAAAATGCACCTCTATCTTTTCTACTCTTCATTTTGGAAGGATTATTTTGTTCGAGACCAGTTTAATATATCAAGCACGCCGTAGAATTCAAACCTCGCCGAATCTCATTTTCGTTGCAGTTTTATCTGGAGGAGACCAGTGCTCTGAACGTTGCACCAGCCTTGCTTGGTGTACGTCCGTTTATTTGCGAGTAAATTTATTGCGTTTTTTTCCTTTTGTACTTGATTTTAACCACAGTTAGAATTAGTATCGTTTTGTTGTTGAGAGCAGACGGTGGTCGTTGCCATGCTGTATTTTATGAAATAAAATAATTGTTTCTTTTGCTGCAAATCGTTTACAACCTTCTTATATTTATACTGACTTTCATTTTCATTGGTGCAAACAAATTTATTAATCCGCAATAATATCTTAATTGTTTGGTTGCCATAAGGGTGTATTCTGTAGCACATCCGTTAAAAGTTAAATGTTAGCGGTCTCCGTTAAAATATTAGACAGTTTGTGGACGTTGTACGTTATACGCTAACGTTATTTTATGACAACTGCGCATGCGCAGATAATAGCGGAACGATAATAATTTAGCGGAGCACGTTATTTCAATACGAATACCGGGGACGTTTACGGTAACCATAACCTCTTTTGACAATGACAGCGGTGACTCCGTATTGTAATCTGCTTGATTTCTTGTAGGTAATTGCTAACATTGCTTACATAATTACTGCTCCTTTTATTTATTTACCAATACATTAACAAACTGGGGAAGCATACTTATTTAATAAATGACTATGAGGTTATGTTCAATTATCGGTGATTTTTTAGCGTGAAGTTGTGCTCTAACTGTTTAAAATGGTACCTTCCCTTAAAAGTTTATCGTTACTAGTCACATGACTTTACCGTTTACGGGGAATTTAACGTATAATTGCACAAACTCTCTATTATATTTTAGCGGTCCGCTATTATTTTATTATTCTGTAACACTAGTTTTTAGCGCTCCGTTAAAATATTACTTTTTAGCAGAGCCGCTATCATACGGTCTGAAGTTAGTTATATGACAAACAAATTGTTCTAGTGTAAGCGGACTTATCTTGTAGTATTTGACGTTTACGCGGTGAATTTGTATATAAGCTAGTAGGTATACGTCAAATATTAAAATATGGAGTGTGTCAGTGAAAAACGTAAACAAAAAGACAGTTCGAGATTATTATGCAATGCTATTAATATTTTGATATGTTTAGGGATGTCGGTAGTACTACTTCTTTGAGGTGCAGGCATAAACTGCTCAAAGAGTGTACCTATTCAGTTACACATTCTTTACTTAATGTAAATTTCTTCAAAAATGCAGAATTGGGAAGTTCAAATGGATTACTGAAATATCTTTGATTTCGTCTTGTTAATGATAATTAAAATTAAGAACGATTATTAATTAAGATAAGTTGGACAAAATACGGTTTTTTGAAAAAATGGTTCGGGTTAGACAATTCAGGAAATGAGGCTCTTGTAGTACACAAATTTCCGCAGGTCCCTATAGAACTAATAACAAATAATTTATTTCAATTAAATAAAATATGAGGAAACGAAATAATATCGAGTACTCCATAAATCATATTTCGTAATAAATTACCGAGTAAATTACCTAATGATTATTTTAAAAAATCGTTCCACAGGTACCCTCGGTAGGTATACTTTTCTTAGCGTTTCATCGGTTTTGAGTTTTTGTGAGGTATTGATCGGGGAATCTTACAAACACGATTGCATGCATTCACATATACGGCAAATTTGCAGCATTACCCCCGTAACATTTCATCGAAAATCTCTGCCGCCATAACGTACAAAAAACATCGATATGTTTGGTACTTATTAAAAAAAACAGGTTAGAAATGATAGCTCAGCGAAAGTTAACGTTCCCTTTAATTTTTTAACTGGTGCGATTTAGATCCCGCTAATATTTAACAGATATTTGTTAATACTTAACAGGCATCCGTTAAAAGGTGTCCAATAGAATACCAAAAACTATTAACGGGCTGTTAAGTTTTAGCGCCCCGCTATTTTTTAACATTTGCTGTACAGAATACACCCTTTAATCAGTTATACTACTTGATTGATTGATACTGTGCTAATCTATTTTATGATTAGATAATATTTTGACATATTGTTCTTGCTGGGTGTAATAATATTTTACTTATTGACTTATTCCTATGTTATTTTAGTTGCAATTACAATTATTTACTTTGCAATGCCAATTATTTTTTGGATTTTGACAGTAAGTATTTAAATTTACCCCAAGTTTTTTTCTCTTTGCTTTTTGCAAAACGACGTACAAACTATTAGTTATCGCGCTTGCGCCAACATAAAGGGTACAAAAGGAATAGCATTATAGAGATTCCAAATATGTAAAATGAGATAGTGTGAAAACGCAGTAATACATACACGTTTGTCTCAGTGAAGTAGCGAATTTAGTATATGAGTCGCTTTATCCACGTAATATGTATGATCTAGGGAGATCTTCTAACCTCTGTATTGGGGCCAACCAGGAAGTGTACAAAGACATTAATACATTAGACAAATATCAACATGCGCTTATAAGAGTAGTATCAAATAACCAAACTAAATTCATATTATTTGCTCTTGCGAAGTTCAATGACACAGAAGCCAGAGTTGAACAAAAGTTAAATCGGCTCAGAGGAAAATTAAATGAACGTATTCAAACCATCGACAAAATGACGAAATGGTACAAAACCATTGACGAGTTCTTACACGCATATCAGATAGCGGTTAATGTAATGGATGAAATTCAAAATTTCAACGAACTGTTTCAGAAGGCATTTGATTAGCATTCAAGAAACCAGCATCAAGCATCAAGATACAGTCAACGCCAGTTATAACAAACAAGGTCGAATACACTCAAGATAACATTCGCATTGTCGGATATTCTTTCATAGTAGAAATAAAAGAGTTCACAGCCGTGAAGGTGACATCTATACCCATTAAAGTTGAAAATGGGACCTATATTAGCCATATGGGATTTAGCGTACTTAGAAATAACCGATGAAGAATTTAGGAAGAGTTACTAGGTTACTCAAAAACCAGTTCCTGTCTTCGCAAATATCGTCCACAGCATAGAAAACAACCCCAATTGCGTCATCGATGAAATATACCGCAGAAAAGAATAAATACGTGTCACATTCAAAGGAATACTTTACGGTCCACCATCTGGAAATCACTATATCAATACATGGATGTTCGTCACAAGCATACCGCCCAAAGCTACGGTCATTTGCAGTGAAGTGAGGGAAAAAGTTTTAACATTACAAGATTATAACAGTTTAGTAAGTGGTTTTATTAAGCAAGTTTGTTATGATATTGAGATATGTAGGTAATGAAATATAAAGTATTTGCTGTACAGCAGTAAATTAATAATACTTGCTTTAGTTATAGTTATATAGGTCATGTTTAATGTTCATGTTCTCATATGTTCTCTATAGATACCCATTCGTTTGTAAAATAATCAGTTTCAATCAAGCTATTGTTTCAAGTTTGTAGTGAACTTTGTTTGGTTACCCACCTGGTAAGCGTCTCTGCGAGGACATTCTCTAGTAAAAAATTCCACAAAATTCCATAAGGATTTTGTTCACTCTTTGTTGAGTAGCTTCTCAGCTATCGTCAATGGCACCACTGCTTTGTTAAATATGGCATGTCTTGAAGGTTGCTTTCTCGCCCTTTTCAGCAAGATTAAAGTGCTCGATCATATGACAAAACCGCAACGGCGAAACTTACGACATTGTCCCCGATTTCCGATAATAGGGATGAAGACTTCATCGAACTTATGGAAGACGCGTTAGCACGTACAAGATCAACTAAAATATAAAAGATATATATCAAATTGCAGGTATTACGCATTCTACACGTTCGATAATAAACTATTTACTCGTACGAGTTGCCCATTTTGTTAAAAATATAGAAAAACGTTTGTTGCATTTTCATTTTCAAATTTCCCGCTCAATAAATAAAAGAAAATTTAGTCCTACAGAGAAAGGTTATAGAACACTAATTGTAGAAAATTTTACGTGCTGTAAAACGACGTGTCTGTTTTTAATGTAGTATTAACGAAATCTGAGATATTTGAATAAGAAGCGTTTATCATGTTCATGAAGATGTCGGAGAACCTTATTTGCCGAACTTCCCCATATCTCACCGCTACACTCCGCTACACTCCGCTGCCCCTCCCTCGCTACCAAACCACGAAAGTAATTAATAATGAGAAAAGAAAAACACCAGGACTGATCCCACGAAATTGTATTTAAAATTGTAAAATTTAAATTCATGAAAAATATTAACGTTTTCGCCAGAACAACTCTGGCATTTTCAGATAACACTATAATTAAGGAAAAAAATGGAAAATTACAAATATGATTTTTAAGTTAAGAAAAATTTTAAACTTACCAACTAAGTCACAACATAAAATTAAACCATATAATGGTGAATGACAGCTGAACATTAAATAGCTTGATGTAAAATATTAATTAATAAAACAAATTAAATGAAATATCAGAAAAAGCCGAATTAAAACGGCATATTTAAACAAAAACGACGAAACAAACTATGAAATTAACTCAAAAATTTCAAAGTATCATAGCAACACTTTTACATTTAAAATATAAAAAAACCATCCCTAATAAAAGGGTCATGGGAAAAACAGAGTATAAAACTCTAATAAAATACGTTTGAACTTTCGCAACTACATACGAAGGCAAAATGGTGGGTATCAATACAAAAATTTTTTTTTTTTCTGTTGACGTTCAGCTTTCATTCACCATTATATGGTTTAATTTTACATTGTGACTTAGTTGGTATTATTTAAAATTTCTTGTTAACTTAAATCATATTTGTAATTTTCTATTATATATATAAATATACAGTGTGTCTGCTTAAGTTCGCACCATATGGAAAACTTTTTTATTATTAATTTTACGAAAAAAAGTTATTCTTCATAAAAAGTTCTGCATGGTCTTAAACCTAAAATGCAACCATCAGATATTATTTTTTTTCAGTCGTATACGCGGTTTCTAAAAAAATATGAATTTGGTTCAAGAGTAAATTACCTTTATTTTTGACAATATCTAAAATTGTTATTAAGAAAAGTTGATCAGAACTAGAAACTACGTCCATATATGCACTTTTAAATAAGAAATCGATTTGTTAAAAAAAATTTAATAAAAGTCCAACAAAACGAGATAAAAATTGTTAGTTACAAATTAATGAAAACAAAAACATTTTCATTAATTAACAATTTGTATCTCGTTTTCTGTTGAACTTTTATTAAAAAAAATTTTAACAAATCGATTTCTTATTTAAAAATGCATACCGGTATGGTTAAATTTTTTCGGATAAGTTGTGTTCGTAACTTTAACAATTTTTATCTCGTTTTCTGTTGGACTTTTATTAAAATTTTTTTTAACAAATCGATTTCTTATTTAAAAGTGCATAAATGGTTAAATTTTTTCGGCTACGTTGTGTTACACCCTGTATATGTATATTCCATTGTATAGTGTTATCTGAAGGTGCCAGAGTTGTTCTGGCGAAAACGTTAATATTTTTCATCAATTCAAATTTTAATACAATTTCGTGAGATCAGACTTGGTGTTTTTCTTTTCTTATTAATAATTACTTCGGATCCCACTTGGAGAATGGACTTCAATCAATTTATAAACCACGAAAGATTGTCCTTAAGACATGACTTTTGAGGATTTTGTAGGTACATACCGACAGGGCAGGTATTGATTGAGTTGATTTCTAATTTCCTCTACGTGGTTGCCGTCTGTTGCTTCTGTTTCACTCCCGCACGTGTATTTTTAACACAGTGTGTTTCCTTTTGACAAGAAGTTTTTCGTGTATACCCGAAACTCTGAAATCTCATACAGTTCGGTATTTCTTCATGTTTTCTTTTGGTTTCAGGTTTACCAGGAACATTATTAGTTCTTTTTTGTTATTCATTCTTTAATATTCCAGAAATCGGTTGCTTTATGCCCAATTTTTTTAATTTTAGCTTTTTATCTTCTATTTTAGTTGAAGAGTGAATGTTTTTTAAAACTACTCAGAAAGTTATTAATTTTTCTTTAGTGTACGTGTACATACCTATATCTTTCATCTTTTATGGTATTATGGTATATTTCCATAAGGTTATATTTTTACTTGTTCAGTGTTTAAAACTAAAACGTATATTTCTTTAGCAATACTATCTAACAATGTTGTTCATGTTTTGATATTATTGACTCGACAATATTTTTGGTGGTGTAGGTCTATTATTTTCTTTCTATAACTTTCTCGTTTTAAGATTTTGTCATTGCGTTTTCATCACTATGTAGTGCTTCAGATTTACTACTTGTTATGGTTGCATTACCTAACCAGAAATATGCAACTTGATTTTACTTTTGTTTAACTGTTATTTCAGTTTCTACTTGATTTTACAGTATGTTCCAGTCGTTATCATTACGCGGCAGTTTATATTGGTTTACAGCTAGTAGTGGCTGACTAAAGTGTGTCATCTGTTGTTGTGCAATTACAATCTTTCATTATTAGTGCAATCCATTATTTTATTTCTGATCTTCACAGGGTTGTTGCGACAATGATTGAATAATAGACATATTTGGCGATTATGTGTAGTGCGTTGATGAAGCTATGTTCATAATATACTATGAAATTTAACAGTCTGAGTTGTACCTCAACGAAACTGATGCATCAAAATAGCATTGATACTTCGATCACAAGGTCATAAACAGTTAGCTTATTGAACCGCAGGATACACGACGATACACTTCGGTGGGTAATATTGTTCTTAATTGGTCTTGTTTTATGAATATTATACCTGGTCCAGTACTTACTGATCTTGTATTTTACTAATGCCCATCACCGCGTAGATACAAAGTTGCTTGAAGAGAAACTTTGTCGAAAAATTATTATTCTAATAAATTATTATCAAGAAATTGTTATTTATTATTATGAAATCACTATTCATGATTTTGGTATAATAGTATATGGTAATATTTTTCTTTAATTATACACCGTATTTGTCGTTCCATGAGAAAGTTAGACTACTTTCTCTGCTAGATAAAGTTATACTTTTTTCTACAATCCCCTAGTAGTTCTACATTTTTTTTATGTGATTCTAATTCTTTTTGGAGTGGTTAAGCTCGATATATTCGCATCAATTAAATTTATTTGCTACCTTTAAAATGGTATTTGACAATGTAGATATGAAATAAATTACATAATTATGTGCTGAATTTATATCATTTGATCAACACATTCGTAGAAAACGTTATTGTAACGTGAGATCCAAAATTAGATTCATCAAATAGGGCCCAGGTAAACCAAGCTGCTGCATGCTTTGGTTTGGGCAAATTAGTTTTCAAAAATTTGATTTTTGTTACCTACTGAAAACTGATGAATCTAATTCTGAATTACTGGATATGCTTGTTTAGAAGTTCATAATTTTCTTTACAGGTTATGAAAAATGTAGAAGTAGGAAGAGTTGTGCATACATTGGTGGCACTTGATCCAGATGTCAATTCATCAGAAGCCTTAAATTTTGCCGCTACTGAACCTATTACCGCAATGGATAAATATGGACATATTGTGGAAAATGAAATATTCAAAGATTTTTTTGCTATTGAGAAAAACACTGGGAACGTTTTAATATCTAATACATTACAACGAGATGTTGCTGCAATTATTAGAATTCCAGTGCTTGTAACAGATATTACTGCTCCTACTGTTCAACAAGGAGAAGGTAAAAGTTTATTCTGAACTATTTTTTGTACAGGTATTTCAATTCAATTATATTTCTTATGTCTGCGAATTAATGCGAAGTTCAATATGAGCTGTGGCCAAGAGCAGACATTTTCTGAAACTTCAATAGAAGATAAGAATTAGTCTAAAATTAAGTGTACACAGGTGTAATACGCGATAAAACTGCACGCGTATTACAGAAAAATACGAGAGTAAGAAATTAGCGCTTTGATAATTCATAATAGTATATTATTAGGATCAGAAGTGCATCTTTTTGAGCTGTCTGTAAAGGTACGTATAAATGCTTTTATGTCTAGAAGAAGTGTATATGTTACCAGCCAAACTCGATTTCAGGCTCAACTAGTTCGGACTAGGCCAAACTAGCTTGTCCGAGGCGCGATTCGATGAACCAGTTTGTCCTAGTCAAAACTAGATTATCCAGAAATCTATGTTAGGTCCCACCACAAATTGATTTGTCCTGGTTTAAACTAGTTTAACCGGCGATTACACTTTAATCTATTAGACTTATTTGAGCTAAACCCAGTCAATCCTTATGTATAGAAGGAAAATTAAATAAATAATCACTTAATATATGCATTTACTTATTATTACATGATTTCTTTTTGCACAAACACCTGTTAGATGTGCATTTTTTGGTGCAATTACACCGAAAAAAACCTTGCCCCGTCCCGATCCATTCACACTAATTTGAATTTAATCAATTGCTGTCGTCAGAATGGACTAACCTGTAACAACTACAGTTTTCCATTTCCATTTAAACTAATCTACTTAGTATAAGCGTAGTTACCTGTAGTATAATTTCTGTAGAACGCCATGTTTGGTTCCAATGTTGTAAAATCCGTCATCATTTACCTGAAGAACAACTCTAATAATATTTAGAAGATCTCCTTTAGCTTTGTCTACGTCAAGAAAGGGTATGGTAATGTTGTCTACAATTTTAGCTGGTGGATGTGACTTATCAAAGGTTGCTTTCATCTTCATGGCTTGTTCGAGGTTTTCTTTAACCATTGTTCTTGCCTCTTGAATGTCGTTCGCGACAGAAGAAGCATTATTATCGTCAGCGTCTAAATTGTTTTTTCATAAAATTGACTTGGCACTTACAATTCATTTCTGAATATAAAAACGGCTTAGAGACTAACCCTCGTTTTTTCTTTGTTTTCTTTTGCTGGCACACTTCATACTTGGAAGTTTTGAAGTTTCAGGAAACATTCTGACACTGCCTCCATGGCCCACCGCCACATGAGCTTCGTCGATCACGTCATATAAATCGTCAGCTGAGAGATAGTATTTTATGTTTTCATTACCTATATTTCTCGCGACAAGTTTTTCTATCTTTATTGTTTTTATCGTCTTCGTTGCAGGGGCGTTTTGTTTTCAACTGTTTCGGCGTCCTGTACCTCTTCTATAAGTTCTAAGTATTTGTCCTTAGTAAGTACAAAAATGAGTAAATTTCCCTCTCAATCTCTCCAGTCTCTTTGACACCTTTGTCCACTGGACGAAGCCTCATCTATGATGCTAGCACGGAAAAATATAAATAATCCAAAATCCGTACAGTACACAATACAGTAATCGTAGAAGAACAGATCTAATAAAATGTACGAACGTCCCAACTACACAGGTGGGGGATGTCCGAAGGTCTGAGCACCTCGAATGTCCAGCACAAATCAGTTTTGATCAGGCCAAACTGGTTTATCCTATATTGGCAAAAACCGACTGCAGGCTAAGCTAGTCTGGACTAAGACAAACTTGTTCCTATCGCCCTTTGTATAAACTGGTTTGACCTAGTCCAAACTAGTTTAGCCTGAAATCGGATTGGGCCGGTAACATATACACGGAGTGTCTGCGTGTGTAGTGCCTAGGCCAGTGTCACTAGATCAAGTTACAGTGTCGCGTACTCTCGCTGCAACTTGCGTGTGTTAAAGCTTAATTTAGCTGTCCAATCAGTTTCAACGTTCCGGAAATTTATGGCAAGTGTCGAGACACACGCTACACGTATACTTTGAAAATTTAAAGTGGGGGTTGTTGGAATTGTGGGAGTGGAATATAATGTAATGACAGAGAATTTTTTACCTGTAAAACGATATGTCACAAAGTAAGGACCTCAATTAAAAATTTCAAAGTGGGGGTTGCTGGAGTTGAGGGGGTGAATTATAAAATCACTTCAATAGTAGTTTTTAACTGTCGCCTGTTTTTTCTCAAACTAGAAATTTTAAAATGTTATTAAATTTTTTGATTCATTTTGAAACGAAAGCCCTGTGTACTCGCAAATTATTTATAAAACTTTTCGTCGCCAGGCTTTAGTTCGCGTAGTAATGTGTTGAAATAAGCGAATTCCTCCGTTTTCTTGACCATTTCCGTCGATACTTCTATTTTCCGTTTTCGATGTCATCTTCTTTTCACTACACAACCAATTATCACGGTGGATAGAATACTGTTACAGGTAATTTTCTTCCTACTTATAATTAGTTCTCTTGAAGCTTCATTCCTGTAGTGGGGCAGTTTTCTTAAAGTTTGAATTGGCGGGATTTTTCCTTATCTAAATTTTCGTATGTACTTTTCTGGAGTTTTATGATTTTTCCTGACTGACATTTTTCTGCATTCTACTTCTTGTAGTGAAACCGTTTGGGTTGAATGGTATTTGTCTATTAAGGTTATATTTTGGAGTTGAATCTATATTTAGTGGAGTGTTTAAGCTATCGTTTTTAATTAATTGCTCGTACTCACTTGTTGAGGATTATTTTCTGTTTCCTCCTAAAACTTTGCCGGCCGTGTGTTTGCGGTAAATCTTTTATTTATACTTACATACAACCCACCCCACTGCACAGAGCTGGTTGAGTCAAATATATTGTCACCTTTGGGTCAATTACAGTATTATCTTGTCCTATCATTGTTTTCTTTATACCGGGTGACCGGTCTCAAAGGTGTACGTAGGGATTTAACATTGTATTGAAGGTTTCTGCTGATTCCTGCTTGCCAATTCAACTTACACGAATGGTAATGGTATTAATTCAAAGATAAACTGATTGGGCTTCCAATGGCGCTAATAATAAAATTAAATGTGCTATATTTATTTTAAAGCTATTTAAAATTTTGCCATTTTTAAATATAACGTGCCATGATTTTCAAATTTAACATCTGTCAAAAATTTGTTAAATTAGTTGTCATTTACGGAAATCCACAAATTAATGGCAACTAATTATCAAATTTTTTAACAAATGCTGTAAAATTTTAAAATCATGGCACGTCATATTTAAAAATCGTAAAATTTTAGATCGTTATTTTAAAATAATTATAGCACATTTAATTTTATTAATAGCGCCATTTGAAGCGCAATCATTTTACCTTTCAATTAATACCATTACCATTCCTGTAAGTTGAATTGACGAGCAGGAATCAGCAGAAACCTTCAATACAATGTTAAATCCCTATGTACACCTTTGAGACCGGCCACCCGGTATATTGTTTTGGACTTCGAGTGTCAGGTGACAACACCTTTAACTTGATAACGATCCATTGAAGCCCCAAGTGGGCAAAGGGTGAATAGATTAAAACCTTGTCTAACCCACGAATTTGTTGAAAAAATTGACGGAAAATGTTGACGTTTTCGCTGGTGTTAACCTAGCATCTTCAAACAACTATAAACAGTCGAGTGGAATACATAAGAAAAAGTACATCATAAAAATGAGTATAAAAAGCTTACCGACGACAAAAACAAAAAAAAAGGATTATAAGGTTTTAAGAACCCATATCACAAGATTAAAAAATCAATTAATTAAAATTAAGCCAAATATTATGAGATAAAGCGATGATATAAAAAACATTAAAAAATTACGAAACAAAAAGTTGGAAAACCCCAACCACGCCAATTTAACATTTGAAAAAACACAAGTTATTAATTTATTGACATTCTCAAGCGTTAGGTACTTTGTTAAAATCCATGATTATATAAATAATAAATATTAACACTTTAAATTAACAACTACTATGTGAACACCATAGTTTTTAAATGTTTAAATTAAAAATTTTAATTTAAATCGAAAGACCCAATAAATTGAATATGGCTCAAAAGCAAAATAGAATTAAATCACGTAGTCAACTACATCCAAATATGGAGTCAAAAACCATTTTGTAAAATTTGTCAAAATTTCAAAAATCTAGAAACTATAGTGCTGCCATCTGTAGTGAAAATAAGCAAAAGCAAAAATTAAAATAACAAAACTGTTAAACTACTTAAAGATTAAGTGATGTTTAGAAAAATGTAATTATTGTTAAAGTTAACTATTTCATTAAGAACTAGATTACTGTATGTTTATTCGATTTATGAACATTTCAAGAAAATAAAGTTTTAAACCTTTATTAGTGAAATGTAAAATGATATTTTATTTGTTGATTATTTCCGAATATTTTATTGTAAGCTGGGTTTTATTGTTCTTGAAAATTGCAGTTGGGTGTTGTTTATTTTTAATATTGGGTGCTCAGGTGTCTTCTAAGTTTACAGAAGTGAACGACTTGTGTTTTTGTTTCTGAAAATCTTAATCCTGTGGCGAGTGACCATTCCTCTAGTTTTTAATTGTATTTTGTAATCGTTTTTTTATTGTGTTTATATTCTTCCCCTTGTGATAAATTACTCGATCGTCCGCAAATAGTGATAATTTGGTATTGTTTACATCGGCTTCTTTCAATTTGTTCATTGCTATCAGAAACAGTGTTACGCTTAGTACTTCGCCGTGTGGTACTCCATTTTGTTGGTTTTTCTTGTGTGATAAACAGCCATTTATTTTTACTTTAAATTTTCTGTTGCACAGAAAATTGTTTACATATTTTATAATGTTTCCGTTAAGATTATATTCTGTCACGGTTTTTAGGATGTAATGTTTCCATACGGAGTCGTAGGCTTTGTGTATATCGAAAAATATAGCGATTAGATGTTGTTTATTTTTGAAAGATTTTTGTATTTTTGTTTCTAATGCGATAATCTGGTCTATTGTTGATCGTCCTTCTCGAAAACCACACTGTTCATTCATGAGTAGGTACATTATTAGTTTCTATTGGAACCACCGTAACCTACGGTTCACCATTTTTTGTAGTATTTTGCTCATACAATTCGATAATGCTATGGGCCTGTAATTAGATAGGTTCATTTTGTCTTTGTGTGGTTTTGGAACTGGTATTACTAGCACTCCATTTATCAGGGTACACATTTTCCATCCATAGGTATTGTAACGTATTTTCTGTTAATTTTTTAATTATTTCATATGGGATACCGTCAGGTCCCGGACTACCCTTTCCTTTCATATTCCTTGGAGTATACTCTATTCTTCTCGTGTAAATGGTTTGTTTATTGGTAGGTCTGGTGAACCGTCTATTGTTATTTGGTTGCCTTCTATTTCCATTTTCCTTTGAAGAAACTCTCTGGTATAACTTAAATCACTAGACTTTCGCTCAAACTTATCAGCTTGTGTATTTGCTATTTCTGGGCTGTTTGTAATGACTTCATTTTCTACGTTTAGCATTGTTATCTGTTGTAATGGTTTTTCCCCTTTGATAGCCCTTATTTTATTCCAGACTGTTTGTGACGGAGTGTTAACTGTAATCGTGGATATAAAGTTTTCCCATGATTCTTTTTTGCGTTGCAATATTGTTCTTCTTAGTAAAGCTTGCGATTCTTTTAAGTTTATTACATTTTCTTGATTTCTTGTTTCTTGATTTCGGTTTCTTCTGTAGTAGTATAATTTTTTTTTATTTTGTTTAATTACCTCGTCACATTTCTTCTTCCACCATGTGACTATCTGTTTTATTTTTAGGATTTTTTATTTCCGAAGATTTCGTTTGCTGCATTTGTGATGCACTGTGAGTTTGTCTTATGTCAGCATTTTCAGTGGAGTCATTGGTATCTATGACTGCCTGTTTAGAGTATGTTTCCCATCCTGTGTCCTTTAATTTTCATTTCGCATATACAGGGTGTGTAAAAATAAGACAAAAATTGTATTAAAAAAAAACTATAAAGGCTTGTTGAACATGCACGAAGTCTTCAAAGTTCACAACTGGTTACAGTAAAGAGAGCTGTTTTTCTAAATCAAGTTACTTGATGCACCTATTAAATGATCATAAGCATTAATTTATTATCAATTATCGTATATTATACAACTAGACGATCGAAAATTGTCGATAATACGAGACGTGTTTTATTAGGCAATACGCCGAGATTCGAGAATATTCGATTGTCGAGTTGTATACAGGTAGATTATTTTATTCACACGTATATAAGCCAATAAGAATACATGGTTTTCCTTAGTTACAACGTGTTACAGCGGTTATTTGCGTAACTATTGAGTAACCATGACGATCGATAATACGAACCTTTGTATTAGAGCGATAATGCGAACGTTTGTATTATCGAATTATTAAAATTACATAAGTAGCCTTTGAATAAAAAATGTAACAAGCATAAAAATCAATATTAAAATGAAGTTGCCATGAATTAAAAATTTGGTAAATCAACAAAAACAATTAATTGTTAGTTAAGTCACTTAATTTTTGAAAAATGGATCGTTTCGGGGATTTTTCCGCCGAATTAATTGACGAAATGATCCAAAATAGTAAACCGGCGAATACAGTTAAAAGTAACCAATACGTTTCGCGGCAGTTTCAAAAGTTTTGTGACGTACGAAATTATCAACTGACAGAAAACACATCGAATGACTAACTCGCTCAAATTCTTAAAGACTGGGCTTTCAACATGCGGAAAAACGATGGCACCGAATACAAAGAAGGTGTTGTGAAAACTATTTGGAACATTACGGCTAAAATGGTGCAGCAAAGGTATTTTAAAGAGTTTAATCGTATAATCGACCCATTCAAAGACATTGGTTTTAAAAGTGCGGTTAATGCAAAAAATACAAAACGCAAACATCTACAAGCTATTCCGACAAAACGGAAGAGTAGCTCAGTGGCATTAAAAACCGAAGAAATTCAGAAAATAGTGGACACTTTCGATGAAAACACCTCATCCGGTCTGCAACGTAAATTTTATCATATCGCAACTGTAGAACTCGCTTGGCGAGGTGGTGAAGCTGTATCGTGTCTCCTAGATTATTTTGCAGAAGAAATAGATAATTACGGTATAAAAACAGGACGAATTGAATATAACACGGTGTTCTCCAAAACAGCCCAAGGAGGAAACCAACGAACTGCTCATTGTAAATGGTTGACTACAAATACAGAAAATTCCGATCGTTGTCCAGTTAGATTATGGAGGAAGATAATGTCAAAACGGACCGAAAACATAAAAACTACGCGCTTATTTCTCACAGTCAATAAGGATTGGAATAAATTTCCAAACAGTTGCTGGTATAAAAATATGCCACTTGGAATAAATGAAATCAGTAAATGGACAAAAATAGCTGCAGAAGCTATAGGGTTGATACGAAAAAAGTTAAAATAACCAACCACTCTAATATATCAACCACCGCGCCGTGAGCCAATTATCAAGCGCGGGCGCCAGCGTTCAAGAAATTATTAAAATTACAGGCCATACCTCAGCAAATTCTATTCAACTAGACGAACAGCATCACACCAACATCATTTTCGATTTGATAAAAGAGGCGCCTTCAACTAACAAAGAACCCTCACCTTCCTCTTCTGTCAAAAACGCAACAACAAATGGAAATGTTTATAATAATTGTACATTCAATATTAATAATTAAATTTATAAATTTCCTGTTTACTTCTTTAGCCTACTTTATTTATTTTGTTTGTTCATGAAATAATCGTTTAAAGTAAAAAGAAACTAATAATTTTCATAATTTTCAGTCACTAATTTTTCTAAACGTTTTTACTTGCTCAAAAAATGCATTTGACAACGTTGAAAATTAATAATGATAGATTTGCTTTGATGCAATGGCAGATAATAAATTCGTCTAGAAGATGAGTTGCTTGATATTTGTGGTTATAAAATACAAGGTTGCAAGTTCACATTTCTTAAATTGTTATGCTGAGAAATAGCCGTGCGTCTACGAACTTTTTTGCCAAGGAATTTTTGTCTTATTTTTGTTCGAGGAACAACGCAAGAAACGCAACGCAGTCAATTCACCTTCTCTTATTTCTCTCTTAACAACTTCCCTATCTACTGTAGTCTCCATTTCCACAAAATATAAATAACTACCTATTTCTCTTTCTTCATCAATGCCTATCCAATTTACTTCCAAAGGCATTCTCGATAATGCATCAGCATTTGCATTTAAACTACCTCGAACATATTTGATCTCATAATTATAATTGCTAATGAATGCTGCCCATCTTTGCAACCTTCCTGCTGCCATTGCTGGCATAGCCTTATTTTCGCCAATATCAAAAGCTTCCTTATCTACCATTGAATATCTTGTGCAGATGGCTTCACAAAATGTATGGTTTAACCAAGAATATAGAATCAAGCAGTTACTATATAAATCATTTTGCATTTGTTATTAAATATCTTATATGCTTTTGACAATGGTACATTGATGCCGAAATACGTATAAAGCAAAATAAATATTGTTATTCCAGTTAAAATCGATATTTTGTTTGATATTTATATTTCTATAATTATGGATTTTAACAAAATAAAACTTGAAAATGTCAATAAAACTAATTGTTTATTTGTAACTTAAAAACCGGATGTTCAGTTGTTACACAAAGTTAGTAATAATACAGAATCATCTACATCTTGGGAACATATGGTAACAAACATAATTTTTTATTTTTAGGAATGCTTGTACTAACAATAACAGATATAAATGATCGCTCTCCAAAGTTTCTTCCTCCGTGGACATTAGAAAAACCAGAATATACATTACAGATAGACGAGGAATTACCTGTAGGAACAATAGTCGCTACATACACTGCTGTTGATGAAGATTCTCCCATTGCTAGATATTCTATTAATCCGGAAAGCAAATATTTTGAAATTAATCACGGAACAGGTAGGTATTGCTTACCTACTTATCCATTATTAATAATTAGATATTAATATTTAATTAGTTATTGTATTTCTTTAATCCTGGAGTAAATAAACATAGTCTATTTCTTTAATAATAATTATAAAGCCCAGCAGACGGCGTAAATGTATAATGGAATGCGTAGCATATTTTTGTAGTGATAGCTACATACCTTTCCACTGTCAGTAACGTAGTACCATTGAATATTGTAGTAGGTCAGAATGTTTATTCCAATGGTAAAGATTGTGCCTAGTTTTGTCATCTGTAAAAGGGACGGTAGATGGGGCAGTAATATAATATTCAGCAAAGCCAGTTGATTATTTTTTTTCTAAAGTAGCGACATGAACTTGAAAAGGCAACAATAACGATCTTTCGTCCGCTAGATGGTGTTAAGAATTTCGAGTTTGCAGAAAAGTTTGTCAACAAGTTTGCGACTTTGATAGTTTGACGTTTAGCATAATTATTGTCATAATATTACTGAATTTTTTGGATATTCAAAATATTAACATATTGGAAGGCGTTTTAAATAATATTGCAGTGTTTGATAACAGGTAAGTAACTTATAAATATTAGACCCTTAAAAGATTACAAGAATCCATATTATATTATTAATTGTTATAATCTCAGGAAAGTCACAAAAATGCTGTAGATGTATACAATCTCGATTGAATGTGTCCTGGGAACAAGAGTTATGAGTCAATCAAACAACCTTTATCATGGCAACATCGTTTTTAACGTGCTTAACTAGGAGGACAGGTAGTTTATACAAATTTTCTTTTTAATAACTAATTTAGGTAATACAGACTGGCATGACAAGATTAACGGTATCCAAATTTTGGGCAATTACAAACGCTATAGGTACAGTTCATGAAGTGTAGTTGATTTGTTGTAATATTTTTAATGATGAAACCTAACAGACAAAATCACTATCCACTCTTTTTCCTCCAGACTTATGAAGAATAAGATTCAACATCGATGTCATCGTAAGATTTAATCACAGAGCGAAAATTTACCAATGGAATATAGTCTGGTACACTCCATAATTTCCACGTTTCGACTGCATAATATATTGGGATAAAACAATTAACCGAAGTGCCCTTTTGAATTCTTTCGCATTTGGAATGGGATTGAGAGACCGAATATTAGAGAATACATTTTCTACGGCAGTTATTTGAAATTTTCACTGTTAAAAATCTATTTTGCTGGTTCAAAACACCTTTTGTGGATAGCAATAAGCCTGTTTGTAACGGCTTCGAATAGCGTTTTGCCATCAGAAGACATTTTATTAGTAAAATTTCAATATTAGTGTAATAGTTTTAGTACTCTATTAGTCTATTCCATAGTATAATAGTGGTTTTATTAGTATTATAATTATAGTTGTATAAAAACTGCTTAAGTAAATACATGTAGCCTATATTGCGTATTATTTCGTCATTTTTATTATCAAATTGATATCCAGATTGTATGGCTGTTTCATGTTATCAATAAACCATTACCCAAGTAACACACGTACATCCAATGGACGTCCATTGTACATACGTTTATGGATGTTCGGACGTCCATTGGACGTCCATATCGGATACATGGGACGTCCAATGTACGTCCATATGGCACAAGTATGGAGTCCATAATACGTCCATACATGGACGTTTATGGATGTACATGGACGTACATTGGACGTCCTTTGGATGTACAAGAAACGTTCTATGGATGTACATGGACGTACTATGGACGTTCTATGGATGTACATTGGATGTCCATGGACGTTATATGGACGTCCATACGGACGTATTATGGACATTCTATGGACGTCCATATGGACATAATATGGACATAATATGGATTTATATTGGATGTTAATTAAACAAATTTAATGTTACTACTTTTATTGAGTAAAAATAAGACATCTTTGTGAATAAGAAATTATATTATATAAAAAAAGTGTATTATACAAAATAATTACAATTTAATATAAATTACTAATTAAATGATTAAGATCCATTACGAACACAGAATGGGTTAGGAATTAAATAAAACGAAGGTTTGATAACCCACAGATTTTAATGTAAAAATTTAAAGATGGTAAAAGCAAAACGTTTTCGCCCTTACAAGGGCATCTTCAGTGCATATGGTAGATAAATTACTAATCTATCGGGACTGCATTAGCGCAATAACAATAAAAAATCAGATATCGGAAGCATTTAAAATGACTAATAATAGCTTAAGACATGGATGTTGTTTATCTCCAACTTTGGTCAAAATGTATGTGACATATATAAGTGTATTGCGAAGGAGTGGAATAGAAAGCTTTTGTACACCTTGCTTTTTGCCGATGATCAGGCTGTGATTTCATCGGACTCACTGATGATACATATCTTATATGTTAAGGAAATTAAAAGAGACGTACTCGACAGTTATAAAAAGACAGTAAAAACGCTTAAGTAATTCATTTTATATACCATTAGTTTCTGCTATGTAATTCTTTTTTTACGTGTTCACATGAATGGCATGTAAAGGGAAGTTGAACTATGGGGGGAGGGTTTGTCGTTTTTTCCTCTATTGGCAGTTCACTTATATCTGAAAATAAGTAGATACCACTTTACCTGTCTGCAGTGCAATAACTTTTAAATTCACAACGGAATGACAGAACACAATGTGCCAACATGACATCGGGTCACGCTTCTGTTCTCAACGACGACTGTCTAGATTTTCTAGAATTGAGTCCATAAAACGTCCATATACGGACGCTTATTTAAACATGTTACATGGACGTACTATGGACGTCCTTTGGACATCCTATGGACATCCTATGGACATCCTATGGACGTCCTTTGGACGTCCATTGGACGTACTATGGACATCTTATGGACGTACTATGGACGTCCTATTTGTCCGATACGCATACCGTCCTGTGGTGGTACAGTACCGGACGTCCATTGTACGTCCATATCGGTCCATAATCGTCCATGGACGCTATGTACCAAATATGGACCTAAAATGGACGTCCATAGGACGTCCCGTGTTACTTGGGTATGCCTTACTTCTGGAAACAAGTATTCAACCTTTACTTCCAACACTTCTAATAAATTCAGTATCTCTTCATGTATTTCTGGAATAGGTATTAGGTACACTTAAATGTTTCAATTCTTCTTTGTAGTGTTTTAATGCACAGAATAGATAGCAATTGTCTTTTAGTTTATTGTAAGCACTTGTACCACGTTGTACTTGTACTACATGTAGTATACAACTTGAGGAATTAGCGAATGCTCGTATCTGATCATTTTATTCCACGGTGGGTGCCTACCCTATTATTATATCTGTTCAGCTCGAATACTTTCTTTAAATTTTCAAATATAGATATAATTTCTCTTTTCTCTCTATTACTATGCAACTTGTAACTGATTTTGTAAAGTGTTTATTAATTAATTCTTGGTCATGGATTATAGGATTGGGGATCGTGAGCTAGGAACAATTGGATTTGTTTAATCATATCATATATTAAAGGTTATCATATATTTTATTGTAACATATTACATCGGTTCTAGGTCAATCAATTAGCAATTTCATTATTAGACACAAAAGAACATATGCATTGTCATAAGTAGTTACATAAATTAAATTACGCTTAACACTTATTGGAACACCCAATCACTTATTGACATCGAATAATACCTACAATTCATTTTTTACACTTTTCCGATAACAAACAGAAATTATAAATAAACTTCCTAATGGTGTCAGACAAATCTAGAGAATTATTTACTCTTGTACGTTTTCTGGGTTGAAGAGTTTTGGAAGTATGGGCTGTAAAATTGTTGGTAAAGCTTTTCATCGCAAAACATTTCTGTCCCTCCGATTTTTGAATTGATCTTGATTTCTCATTCTTCAAGCAAAGAAAATAACAGTTTATTTCAATATATCTCAAAACTAATATTTTAATTGTTAATTGAATCTGATAAATACTTACTTCTCAAAGCATTGCAAAACAGGATAATATCACCTTCTCTACCAATATTATTTATCCACTTTTCCGGGTTATTTTTCGGTAATCGGTAAAATGTTACACCGCTATTAATGTGGCAATTAATTGCACAATAACAAAGCATGATAATTAATTCTTAATTGCAAAACTAAACTGAATTTTAAATTCAAATAGTATTTAAATTGATAAACGTCAAAGTCGCGATAGTAGCGCCACAGCGGCAAGTAAATCGTTATTGTTGCCTTTTAAAACGTCAAAATTCATGTCGCTACTTTAGAAAAAAAACAATCAACTGGCTTTGATATTCAGCAAAGCCAGTTGATTGTCTTTTTTCTAAAGTAGCGACATGAATTTTGACGTTTTAAAAGGCAACATTAACGATTTACTTGCCGCTGTGGCGCTACTATCGCGACTTTGACGTTTGTCAATTTAAATACTATTTGAATTTAAAATTCAGTTTGGTTTTGCAATTAAGAATTAATTATCATGCTTTGTTATTGTGCAATTAATTGCCACATTAATAGCGGTGTAACATTTTACCGATTACCGAAAAATAGCCCGGAAAAGTGGATAAATAATATTGGTAGAGAAGGTGATATCCTGTTTTGCAATGCTTTGAGAAGTAAGTATTTATCAGATTAAATTAACCATTAAAACATTAGTTTTGAGATATATTGAAATAAACTGTTATTTTCTTTGCTTGAAGAACGAGAAATCAAGATCAATTCAAAAATCGGAGGGGCAGAAATGTTTTGCGATGAAAAGCTTTACCAACAGTTTTACAGCCCATACTTCCAACTCTTCAACCCAGAAAACATACAAGAGTAAATAATTCTCTAGATTTGTCTGACACCATTAGGAAGTTTATTTATAATTTCTGTTTGTTATCCCAAAAGTGTAAAAAATGAATTGTAGGTATTATGCGATGTCAATAAGTGATTGGGTGTTCTAATAAGTGTTAAGCGTAATTTGATTTATGTAACTACTTATAACAATGCATACTTTTGTGTCTAATATTGAAATTGCTAATTGATTGACCTAGAACCGATGTAATATGTTACAATAAAATATATGATAACCTTTAATATATGATATGATTAAACAAATCCAATTGTTCCTAGCTCACGATCCCCAATCCTATAATCCATGACCAAGAATTAATTAATAAACACTTTACAAAATCAGTTACAAGCTGCACAGTAATAGAGAGAAAAGAGAAATTATATCTATATTTGAAAATTTAAAGAAAGTATTCGAGCTGAACAGATATAATAATAGAGTAGACACCCACCGTGGAATAAAATGATCAGATACGAGCATTCGCTAATTCCTCAAGTTGTATACCACATGTAGAACAAGTATAACGTGGTACAAGTGCTTACAATGAACTAAAAGACAATTGCTATCTATTCTGTGCATTAAAACACTAGAAAGAAGAATTCAAACATTTAAGTGTACCTATTCCGGAATACATGAAGAGATACTGAATTTATTAGAAGTGTTGGACGTAAAGGTTGAATGCTTGTTTCCAGAAGAAAGGCATGATGGTTTATTGATAACATGAAACAGCCATAAAATCTGGATATCAATTTGATAATAAAACTGACGAAATAATACGCAACATAGGCTACATGTATTTACTTAAGCAGTTTTTATACAACTATAATTATAATACTAATAAAACCACTATTATACGATTGAACAGAGTACTAAAACTATTACACTAATATTGAAATTTTACTAATAAAATGTCTTCTGATGGCAAAACGCTATTCGAAACCGTTACAAACAGGCTTATTACTATCCACAAAAGGTGTTTTGAACCAGCAAAATAGATTTTTAACAGTGAAAATTTCAAATAACTGTCGTAGAAAATCTATTCTCTAATATTCGGTCTCTCAATCCCATTCCAAATGCGAAAGAATTCAAAAGGGCACTTCGGTTAATTGCTTTATCCCAATATTTTATGCAGTTGAAACGTGGAAATTATGGAGTACCAGACTATATTCCATTGGTAAATTTTCGCTCTGTGATTAAATCTTACCATGACATCGATGTTGAATCTTATTCTTCATAAGTCTGGAGGAAAAAGAGTGGATAGTGATTTTGTCTGTTAGGTTTCATCATTAAAAATATTACAACAAATCGACTACACTTCATGAACTGTATAGCGTTTGTAATTGCCCAAAATTTGGATACCGTTAATCTTGTCATGCCAGTCTGTATTACCTAAATTAGTATTGAAAAGAAAATTTGTATAAACTACCTGTCCTCCTAGTTAAGCACGTTAAAAACGATGTTGCCATGATAAAGGTTGTTTTATTGACTCATAACTCTTGTTCCCAGCACACATTCAATGAGATTGTATACATCTACAGCTTTTGTAGACTTTCCTGAGATTTTAACAATTAATAATATAATATGGATTCTTGTAATCTTTTAAGGGTCTAATATTTATAAGTTACTTACCTGTTATCAAACACTGCAATATTATTTAAAACGGCTTCCAATATGTTAATATTTTTAATATCCAAAAAATTCAGTAATATTATGACAATTATGCTAAACGTCAAACTATCAAAGTCGCAAACTTGTTGACAAACTTTTCTGCAAACTCGAAATTCTTAACACCATCTAGCGGACGAAAAATCGTTATTGTTGCCTTTTCAAGTTCATGTCGCTACTTTAGAAAAAAAATAATCAACTGGCTTTGATATTCAGATTTTTTCGGATGCATTAATCATTTGTCAACAAGGGGTTTAATCTGTGGAATTTTTTCCTTGTTATAACTTTCGCTCAACAGAGTGCAATGACGTACATAGATACCGTAGATACCGGCATTTATTAACTGCGTTCGCCGTTCGGAAATATCCGAATGAGAGCCGATCGAGCAACTGCGGATTTTGGTCACGTGGTTTCCAATCATGTCAATGTAATAGCGAAGATATTAGGTTAGGTTATAACATTTCGCTGTCATAATATTGAGGTGCTGGTTAAAATTTATGCCTGTATTATCTTTGGTGTATGCAAGGCCCCACTCCAAGAGTATATCTTGATACAATAATTGTGGAGTTACAAGATGCAGAAACTAACAAGATACTGAAAGAGGAGGTCATGAAGGTATGTATTATTAAATTATAATTATTACTGTTAGCGTTGGATCATAACCAGCACATTTCTTATTGTATATTTTAGATGCATATTAAAAGAACGAAAGGCTGAGAGCGTGTGTGCGCCGAAGACAAAAAAATAATTTGGACAAAAATGATCGCACTGGTTTGTAAATACAACTAGTTGAAGAACATGAAGAAGCTCAGAGAAGCGTAAAAAATATGTTTGCCCAAAAATTGCTCAGAAAATCAACTGTACTGGTACTTCTAATGTTACATGGCAACAATGTGATACCAAATGGAAAGGATTGAATAACTCCTTATAAAGATATTAAAGAACACAATTCCACTAGTGGTAGAAATAGAAAAAAATGGGAATACTTATATCTAATGCATAAAATTATATACAAAAGCCTGAAATTTCAGCACCCGAGCAGCTGCAGGAATCGGAAAACAGTTCAACATCTGAAGAACCTGCTTTCAAGAAAAGAAAATATTAATCCACATAGGTACATGAAGAAACATAATAACATTGTGTCAAATGTTGAAAGGCGACATCGTGAAAGGATGGATCAAGAAAACAAGTTTCTGGATACATTCTAAGAATTGGTGAAGGTGCCTATTGAGTAAGAATAAGAAGTGTGCATATTGTCACGTTGTAAATTGTGACTAGTCTGGATTTAAACACATCATTCAATTTATATAATTATATTTAAGTCAAAGTTACAATAATGAATAAATACACCATCAAGGTGAGCTTACATAAGAATAACTAGAAGCACCAATCGGACCATGGTTGGTTGAAGTCTTGTTTGTAGTCTTCGATCTTCCGGTAAGGCTTGAACCCTTGCCAGGTCTATTTTGTTGTAGTTATTAAGTCTTCAAATGCAGAGTTTGGGCCCCAAAGGGCCCAACTAGTTGGCTTGGTTGTAGAACTTGGGTAGAGCTACTGCTTGGCTGTTGAGTGTTGGACGCACACTGAATCGAATGTAAATATCTTGTGCTTTTATACTAATTTGCATGTCCAAATAAGGAATATGACCATGAATACACGTGGAGCACCAGATTTCATAAGAAACCTTGATGAGTTGAGTCAACAGAATTGCACAATTGTGTCCGAGAATAATCTATACTTAGATGTAACAAGAATATGTTGAACAAACCTTGAATTTATGTGTTTTACTTAGATAATTACAATAATCATTATTTTTACTTTAATAAGTATTTCAGACACTTCGTGACATTTCTCCCCCTCTTAATCAAGCGAGAAGCATGATCGCTTAAGGAAAGATGCTACGTCACGAAGTGATTGTATAACATCCTTAAAACACACCGCTAATGGTTACATAGACAAACATAGTTAGTATAAGTATACAAGCAATAGTTACAATGAAACATTTTCTAAAAGGATAAATTTCCTTGGTTATATTGTTACAAAGACATGGCAGCTAAATGATACATATACTAAAAAATATATACATGATTGACTATAGTGTGTAAATAATATTTGGTCAAAAATGCGTACCCTAACTGTATAAAAAATTACATGACTATTACATAAAAGATTACAAGGTTATAGTTATCTTGAACTTATAGAGACTGCAGCTGCATCGAGATGCAGAAATACATTTGCAATTCAGCGGTTTGTGCCTGCTTTATGCCAGTGCAGTGCGTCAAATGTTACTAGTTCAACGTTGCTATTGTGATAAACGTAAGAATAATTTATAATATTTATTTTAGACAATTTGCAAAATATATATTTTTTAATCTGCAATAAATGTGACTAACATCGACATGATTAAATTAACTCTATGTAGCTCTAGTTTCGAAGAAAATATTAGTAATGTTTTGCAAACTGTTTACAGTTCTTACAAGAATTTGAAAAGTGGAATTTGGAACATTTAATAATTCAAATATGCCGTCTATGTATTGAAGTAAAACTCCTTTTTGCAATTTATGTCACATAACTTTTTCTTTTTAAATAGAAACAAACAGCAAGTAGGTATGTACCTACGAAAATTAAAATTAATTTAAAATGTTAAAATTAAAAGCATTCAATTGAATTATTCGACCGATTCTGTTAGAAAAACCATCTAAGTTCCTCATCCTTTCGTTTCTAATTGCTTTTATACTCTCTTTCCCATTTTTACTAATCTTTACAAAACTTGTGACTCATATCTATTTCTTTTATTAATGTTGCATTTTATGCATTTTTATTATTTTTCATTGTTGATAACTTTATTCTCCTATTCAATAAATTAATCCCAACCCTCATTTACCTATTTCCCCTTGTCACTTGACATATTATATAACTCATATTATTCATATCACTCTATTTAGTGTTTTATTCGACGATTTCCCCCCCTCATTATTATATTCGACGCTTTATTTCCATATTATTATTCAATATTCAGAACTTAGTTATCCTTCGTTACTTTAATTATTCTTTCCACTTGCAACATTTTTTATTTTCAACTTTTACTATCATATTATTTTGTATCGAACTGTATTTCCTATTTCTTCTTTATTTTCTTCCTATCCTGATAAAAGCAAATTTACTTCCCCACATACAATTTCTTTCCCCATTTCACACTTTTCCAACCTTATTTACGCGTATTTCCTAGTCTTTTTATAAGATTTATTTTAAATTTAGCAAATTGTTATTCTTAATTGGCATTTATGTAAAATATGTCGTTCAATTTGAATACATTGTAGTCGCTAAAATATTTTTCATCAGGTTTTTTGATTTAATTCATGAATCACAACTAGTTACATTTTTAGAAAAAATTACTTCTGTGGAATTCACACAAACTATTTCCGCGTAAAAAAAATATATAATATTTAAAACTTGCTGTTGGCCTGTACTAATTATTTTATTTTATCCGAAATTTTTTATAAGGTTTATCATTTTCATTTGCACCGATTATTTTTAATTCAAATTTTTCTGAGCACATCTTCATACTCGTAGCAACAATGCAATTAATCTAATATTTGAGTTTTTTGAACTACTATATTTAAAATCAAAATTAGCATTAAGTATATAAGTTGGAATTAATGCAATAATTGGAATAGCTTGTGACGATGTAAAGTTTTTTGCCAAAAAGGGTTTCTAGTAGTTACAGACTTGACATGCTTAGATCCAGACATAATGTACACGAAATCAAAGCCCATTTTGAAATGTTTAATACAATTAAAATAGTATTTCAAAATGATAAACGGCAAACTCCACCAAATGTCACGTTGTAAATTGTGACTAGTCTGGATTTAAACACATCATTCAATTTATATAATTATATTTAAGTCAAAGTTACAATAATGAATAAATGCACCATCAAGGTGAGCTTACATAAGAATAACTAGAAGCACCAATCGGACCATGGTTGGTTGAAGTCTTGTTTGTAGTCTTCGATCTTCCGGTAAGGCTTGAACCCTTGCCAGGTCTATTTTGTTGTAGTTATTAAGTCTTCAAATGCAGAGTTTGGGCCCCAAAGGGCCCAACTAGTTGGCTTGGTTGTAGAACTTGGGTAGAGCTACTGCTTGGCTGTTGAGTGTTGGACGCACACTGAATCGAATGTAAATATCTTGTGCTTTTATACTAATTTGCATGTCCAAATAAGGAATATGACCATGAATACACGTGGAGCAAATTATGATAGCACTCTATTATATAATATTAGCAGAAATGCATTTTACTTATCAATTTAGCGGAATAGATATTGTGTGTGCTTAGATAACATAGTTTTGCTTTTTACTTTAGTTTTGCTGTTTAAACATTTTACATAAGTAAGTCAGTTATAATTAAGCTTTGAAGCTGTAAACATCCTTTTGTAACTCCGAGTTGAAAATAAATTTTTTTAAGATTTATCCAACTCGATAAATTATTTGGCGCAGTCGGTAGGATTCAGTAGTTCAAGTACAAAAATCGACGTGAACGTGTGTTTTAACACTTTGACTGAATTCAACAACACTACCTTCCAGTAGTCGAATAGCAGTTGCTAACGGCAATTTTCAACTCCAATTTGAAGACAAGCATCGCGGATAATTGCGAGAAGATATTGTATACCAGCAATCGCCCAACTACGAGAAGAATACCGCACTAGTAGTTGCACCTGGACAGCATCGCCAAGGGGTCAACCAAACGCGTGTGGCAATATTCAACTCAAGCAAAGCCGAGGACAAACATCGCCGAAGCCAAGCTACCCACCAGCCTGCCAGCATAGCCAGGAAGAATGAAATTCACAACGCTGATTTTACTGTAAGACGTTTATTTTTATATTGTAATAAATTTCAGACTCAAGAAATTAAATATTAGATATTATAGTACATAAGATTTGCTTAACCAAATAAATACAGCAAATAAATTTGGTTATTATAAGCCCTGTCGACTAACTTCAGTTGTAAGCAAGAAAACAGGCATTTAATCAAAACATTAATAATCAATTAGTATTAGCCTCAGTTGAAGTAATATATTAAGTTGCTAAGATTGTCGGAGTACGCAATGACGATTTAGCCTATTAATATTTTTACAACAATTGCGAAAGGAACCTTTAAAAACCAAGTAAAATCCCTGACCCATTCAATAAACAAATAATAATACGCAAAAATAAAATAAAAATATATATATGCAAGAAAACGACGACAGACTACAGGAACTGTTCGCAAACTTAAATATTATAGAAGAAGAAGAAGAAGAAGAAAATTTACCAGCAAACATGGCACAACAATTCCACCTCGAATACCTCAAAACTGTACCAGATTTTGACGGAACATCTTACAAGCTGTCTGAATATGTCAGATCAGCTGAAATAATAATCAATAACTTCTTTCCCAACGGACAAGGAGACGTATTTTTACAACGTCTCGTTTTATCAGCATTAAGGACTAAATTAACAGGAAGGGCTCTTTTAGTCACCAGTGGAAGAGAAATTAGTAACTGGGAACAGCTAAAAACACTTTTGCAACAATCATTTGCCGATCAACGTTCCGAAGACTCTCTTTTGCGAGATCTTATGCTTTTGAGACAACGCGGCGAGTCAGCCCAAGAATACTTTGAAAAATGCCAGGAAGTTCGAAGCCTACTATGTTCGAATTTGCAATTAAACGAACCCAATGCCGTAACAAGAACCACCAAAAACAGTCTTTACGACACATTAACTTTAAAAGCATACCTTTCTGGACTTAAGGAACCAATGGGAAGTTTCTTACGAGCCAAGGGACCAAACACAATGACCCAAGCCATTACCTACGTTATCGAAGAAGAAAACGTACATTATAATAAATCAAGGGAAGTAGCTGAAAGAAATTCAACATCATCCACGTACAAAAAACCAACAGGATTGTACACAAATCGCAGTGAATATACAAAACAACCACCAAAACAACACAATTTCGTATTCCCACAAAGAACATATCAGCAACCCACATTTTTAAATAATTCAAGGCCAATGAATTTTCCCGGACAACAACGACCAAACTTTTACAATAATAATATGAGACAACAACCACAAAGAAATGTATTCGCACCCCAACATCGTTTTCAACCAAGACCAGTACCAATGGACACTTCATCAGGAACAACAAGAAGAAGTAATATAAGTAGTATGATGGATACTTCATCAGGAACAACAAGAAGAAGTGCACAACCCTCACACTATAACACATCTACCATTCAACGTCAACCACAACAACCATTCAATCAAGCTTGTAACTTCATGCCCGAAGAGTTACATTACCAAGAAGAAACCGAACAACCAACAGAAGAAGAATACTACGAAGATGACACCCAACTTACATCCAACGAAGAAGACTATAACGAGGATTTTACCAATGTTACAACACCAGACAACAACACGTAGAATACGAAGAACCTCTAACCGACCAATTCGAAGACAACTCCACGCACGAAATTATACAAATAAACCACCAAAATTTAACATTACCATGTATTTACATTCCGCAACTAAAATCAAATTTTCTAATTGATACCGGAGCATCAAGAACTCTCATAAAACCCGAAGTCGCACTTAAATATTTCCCAGAATTAATAGTACAAGAACCATTTCAAATTCAAACAGCACATCAAATATCTACGCATCAAGAAACAGCAACAATTCAATTACCATCAATTTTTAAAGTCAATGACAATCACAAATTCCATTTGTTTAACTTCAACGAGAAATATGACGGATTAATTGGAGTAGATCTATTAAGAAAACTGAAAGCAAGAGTTAATTTTGAGGAAAACTTCTTAGAAACACCAATCACTCATATAAAACTATACTCAATGGAAGAAATTAACCAACCAGTACACCATCAAATTATTGTACCCGCTAGATCAGAATATCTCATACAAGTACCAGTAAACAAGAATATTCACGAAGGAATAATCGAACATACAAAATTAAATGAACATTTAGAAATCCCAGCATCATATGTTAGAGTAAAAGATTATCATGCACTTTTATATGTTACAAATACTAGCGATCAAAAGATAACACACATTATAACCAATCCTATTCACATAGAAACAGTAGAAGAAAACGATGACACTATTTCAATCAATCATCAAATGATACCGACTAACTATCCAATACAATCACAAAACGTTAAAAAGCTACAACGAGAAAATTTACAACAATTACGACTGGACCACCTAAATGATGAAGAAAGAACATTTATAAAAAATCTCTGTGAAGACTTCAAAGACATTTTCTTTTGCGATCAAATCCCTTTGACATTTAACAACCAAATTAAACACGAAATAAAAACAACAGACAATTTACCCATTTATACGAAAAATTATCGATATCCCGAAGTACACAGACACGAGGTCAGAAAACAAATTGAGAAAATGCTTAAAGATAAAATAATTCAACCTTCCACATCACCATGGAGTTCACCAGTATGGGTTGTACCTAAGAAGGCAGACGCCTCAGGTAAAAGAAAATGGAGAATCGTAATAGATTACCGCAAATTAAACGACAAAACAGTTGACGATCGATACCCTCTACCAAATATAACCGATCTATTGGATAAATTAGGAAAATGCCAGTATTTCACAACACTCGATTTGGCTTCAGGATTCCACCAGGTCCAAGTAGAAGAAAAGGACGTACCAAAAACCGCATTCAATACGGAAAATGGTCATTACGAATTTAAACGTATGCCATTCGGCCTTAAAAATGCACCCTCCACGTTTCAAAGAGTAATGGACAACATACTCAGAGGTATACAAAACGAAAAATGTTTAGTATACCTTGATGACATAATTATATTTTCGACTTCTTTACAACAACATATTTCCAGACTGAAAGACGTATTTTCGAGATTAAGATCAACCAATTTTAAAATTCAACTTGACAAAAGCGAATTCTTAAAAAAGGAAGTACAATACCTAGGACACGTGATTACGCCACAAGGAGTAGAACCAAACCCTGAAAAAATTATAGCAATAAAAAATTACCCAATTCCTAAGACACAAAAAGAAATTAACCCTAGTACGTATAAGGTGAGTCTTGCGGACTCACCGATGCCTAATTATTTAAATATTTTTGTTAATAATCTTTCTAGGGGTCTGTTGATTTTTGACTTTGTTAGTGGTAACAACAAGCATAACTATGTTGAATATCGAGCCATTCTGTAATAAATCAATAAAAAAAAAAATTAAATTTGGTTTTTGTAGGTAAACAGTTCTTGCGGACTAACGCATTTATTACGCGGTTACGCAGGTTTGTGCAGGTTGCAACTTGCAAAATAAATATCTTATTCCTCGTTTATTCATTTCTGAAGTTACTGTGGCGTGAAGTGGTTTGTTTTATGTAATTCTGGTTAGTGTGAAAAATGTTCGAACAACGTCTGCAATGAACATTCAAGTATAAACAGACTTTGTGTTAATTGTAAATAATAATGTATAATAAAAATAACTTTCAAAAATAAACAAAATATTAACTTACTACACCTTTATCTTCTAGCAAGTAGTAAATAACACTTAATCAGGTACTAATTTTACAATATTCTGAATATGAGTCCATCTGACTCACCTTATACGTCTACGTAACTAATATACCTTAACCTAACTAGGGTTAAAGGATTTTTAGGCCTATTAGGATATTATCGTAAATTCATAAAAGATTTCGCAAAACTGACAAAACCCATGACCAAATGTTTGAAAAAAGGAGCAGCAGTCATATTAACACCAGAATATAAAGAAACCTTTGAGAAATGCAAGAACATCCTCATTAATAAACCTATTTTACAATACCCAGACTTTTCAAAAGAATTTAACTTAACAACCGACGCATCTAATTTTGCAATTGGGGCAATATTATCTCAAGGACCAATCGGAAAAGACTTACCAATATCATATGCCTCAAGGACATTAAACGAATCAGAACAGAGATACTCTACAATCGAAAAAGAATTATTAGCCATCATTTGGGCAACCAAATATTTTAGACCCTACCTTTATGGACGAAAATTTAAAATACTTACAGATCATAAACCATTGCAGTGGTTACATTCGCTAAAAGAACCGAATTCTAAGCTCGCTAGATGGAGGCTTAGATTAGAAGAATTTGAGTATGACGTTATTTACAAAAAAGGTAAAAACAACACTAACGCTGACGCATTATCAAGAATACAACTAAACCCTGTCGATACACAATCAATGATCGTTAACTTCGATACCACGATGGAAGAATTAATAAGCGATATTATAAATAATACCTCAAACGAACAAACCGATGAGATTACCATTATTCCAAATGAAATCCATAATGCACCTGAAGAGTCAAATGAAAACGAATTAACACCTACCGTTCATTCGCAAGAAGATTCAGAACCTAGCATACCAATTTGCGAAGACGCACTAGAAAGTAAAAGAAATCAAATAGTAATGACAATAATACATGGAAGGTCAACCAAACCAAAATTAGAGAAAAAGGAAAGAAATGTGATAATTACCGCCCACTTAGGAGACAACAATTTCAGACACAGTATAATAGAATTTTTAAGAGAGTATTGTGAACCAAATAAAACGTACTACTGTTCTTTTCCAACTGAAGAAATTTATAAGCTAACATGCGAAATAGTCCGAGATCACTTCACACAAAATCAAATCAAATTTTACAAATGTACTAAAAAGGTTTTACACATAATAAATAAAAATGACAGATTAGAGATAATTCAACATCAACATGAAGGAAAAACTAACCACAGGGGTATCCAAGCCACTTGTATGGCAATAAAAAGAAACTATTATTGGGAAAACTTAGAAAATGATGTTACCAATTTTATTAATCAATGTATAATATGTAGAAAGACTAAATATGACAGACACCCGGTTAAAGCACCTCAAAATGTCACTGAAACACCCAGCAGACCCTTTGAACATCTACACATCGACACATTTCAAATAGAAAGGAATTCATTTTTAACAATTATCGACTCATTCTCAAGATTTTGTCAAGCCTACTATATGACATCAAAAAATGGAACAGAAGTAGCAGAAAATCTAATAAATTTCATCTCTCAACATGGATCACCAACACAAATTACTATGGATGGAGGAACCGAATTAACTAATGAAGTAGTTAGAAATTTACTGGAACTACATAAAATCAATATTCACATCACCACCCCGAAAAATCCAAGATCAAATTCAATGATCGAAAGAGTTCATTCCACATTAATAGAAAACTACAGAATAATCAAAGACAAAAATAATAAAGAAACACCTAAACAAATAATCACATATGCCATTATCGCATATAACAACACCATCCATTCGGCTACCAAATTTACACCATTTGAAATTATTTATGGGCATACTGCAACTAGAGATCCGTTCGATCTTCATCTAAACCAAAAATTTTACGAAGATTATATAACTACCCACAAACACAAATTGAACACCCTATATGAATCATTGAAGGAGTCAATGCATAAAAATAAAGAAAATCTAATTAACAAACGAAATAAAAAACTTGGAGAACACAACTATCAGATAGGAGATAAGGTTATGATAAAAATTGATAAAAGAGGAAAAGCAACTAATAAATACGAAGGACCCTATACAATTACCGAAATATCAGATAGAAATACCGTGACATTAATAGATTCAAAAAATAAGGAAAAGAAAAGACATGTCGAAGCATTAAGTAGACCTATTCTTTCAGATGGATCAGCACCTCCGCCGTCGCAACCATCGATAAGCCAATAATTACGGTCAAAGCGTACCAAATAGATACTAGGATCGTATTCATTTTAGAAGTACCATTGGCAAATTTAGAAGTTTATGACTACTACCATCTTTATCCGTTACCTGTAGCAAATAATGAATATTTTCAAATAATCATACCTCGAAAAATCTATTTACTTTACAACGAAAATAATTTCATCTCTACAGACGAAATGTGTAAAATATTGAGCAACAATGAATTCTTATGCGAAACACAAGAAGATCTAAGTTCAGAAGACCCTTATTGCGAGACGCAACTTATTTCATTCGCTAAGAAAAATGATTGTAAACCAAAATTGTTCACACTAGAACACTTCAAAACACAAAGAATCACTGAAGATTCTTGGTTGTTAATAACCAATAAAGAATTAATATCTACCGTCACAAACGGAGCCAATACCTACAAAATGCTTTTGAATGGAGCATACTTGATACAACTACCACCAACATGTCAATTAAAGATTGAAAACAAAAAATTGAAAACGACTCAATATTCAAACACGATCAACGAAGTCATTCAATTACCAATGATTAATTGGACAACCATAGAAAAATACCAAGAGGATCAACTTCCATCTATTCACCTGGAGAGTATTCAACTTGATGATATCCTAACTTTAAAAAATAAATTGAGGGAATTACCCAGAAGTTTGTATACTCCCAATTTTAATATACAGCCACACATTAGTAGCATTGTAGTTTTTATTCTAATTACTGTTATAATTGTAATTTTATTCTTGTTATATAAATATAGAAAATTGCCGGTATTTTGTAAGGAAATCAATAAAGAAAAACCTATAGAAATAGTACCTTAGAAATTAAGATAAAAATGTAATTTTACCGTAATTTCTGTTTTAATAAAGGGAGGAATTATGATAGCACTCTATTATATAATATTAGCAGAAATGCATTTTACTTATCAATTTAGCGGAATAGATATTGTGTGTGCTTAGATAACATAGTTTTGCTTTTTACTTTAGTTTTGCTGTTTAAACATTTTACATAAGTAAGTCAGTTATAATTAAGCTTTGAAGCTGTAAACATCCTTTTGTAACTCCGAGTTGAAAATAAATTTTTTTAAGATTTATCCAACTCGATAAATTATTTAGCACCAGATTTCATAAGAAACCTTGATGAGTTGAGTCAACAGAATTGCACAATTGTGTCCGAGAATAATCTATACTTAGATGTAACAAGAATATGTTGAACAAACCTTGAATTTATGTGTTTTACTTAGATAATTACAATAATCATTATTTTTACTTTAATAAGTATTTCAGACACTTCGTGACATTATACCATAATGTGAATTAAAATGTTTCAGGTTTATAATATAATTTAATAATATTAATAATTACTAGTATAATAGGTTGTTACAATTTATTTTTATATTATAATTTAATCCTTGAGGATAGTTGACTTGGCTATCACTTATGTGTTGATGGTTGCTTTACGTCGAATTTTGGTTCTCCTTGAGATTTGAATTTTGCGCGTTTTGACGAATTTTTTGAGTTCCTGATCAATTGGGTTGTGAGTGGAATTCTTCGTGTTGAAGGCACTTCCAGTTTGTGATTGCTAAAAGATGGTTTACTGAAGCACATTTTCTGTCGATTATTTTATCGGATAAAGTTTTAAATCATCTTTACCTTTTCGTATAAGATATTCTGTTTGGTTAAGAGTATTTATACAAATCTCCTTTGGGAGGATCATATTTGGCCATTTCTTACGGAAGTATTTCGCTAGCCGCATTTAATGTGGTAAGTTACTTTTTTCCTTTTGTTTGGGAATTGAATTTTACTATTGAATATTTCTTTTATAGGCTTTTAAGTATACGGATATTTCTTTTAAGTATTGATAATATCTAAAAGGTTTAAAAAAAAATATTGTACCCAAAATTACAAGTTACTTGGAGAAGGTACCATTGGAAGCTCCGACTATCCTCAATTATATGTCGATATTGGATTGTGGGATTGTACTAATTTGGGATGATGATTAACAATAACTGGAGGTAGAAGTAACCGAACTTCACAGTATCCAAAAGGGTAATCCGTTGGATGTTCGTAGGTAGAAATTAGATTTTCATTGCTCGACGGATAAGGTCAGTGTGATCCAGTTACTTTGTCTACCATTTTCTTCGTGTGATTGTGATAATCGTGTGTACAATATCTAGACGTAGTCAAAATTGAGATTGTTTGTCTGCGTAATGCAATGTTAGTTATTTTGTTATAATTACGTGATAATTGTAGTTTCCTTTTGTGTTCCAAGATATAATATATGGAGACATAAATAAATTATACTGTCGAGTATATTGTCAAGTTTTGCCTTACGTTAGGCTACATGATTATTTAATTTTTGAAACTTTCAAAAGCAAGAACGAATTTGACAATTAACTCAAGATTGAGATTATGTTATATGTTGCTAATTATTGATTTGAATGTTGGCTGTGGTCCTGTGTCAGTCAGCGGTGTCGCATTATATTTGGAAATTAGTATAGTTATAATCTTTTATTACTGTTAAGCGATTGATAAAATGTGTTTATTCTTTTCTTTTTAAAATCTTATATATATATATATAATTGTTATTGATGTATTTGGTAGTTAATTTGATTTTCATTATTTGAGGGGAAAGATTCTGCGGAATTACGGGAATCATTATTTTTTTTTGGGGGTTCGTTTGACTTCCGTGTTAGAAGTTTAATAGCGACCTTAGCCAAAACGTTTGCGAGATCTTGCAACCCGGTTATCTTCGCTCGCGTTAGTTCAATTAATCGGGGATAGGTTGCGTTTATTTACTTGTTATTTTATTTTATTTTATTTTTGGTTTTCGATTTATTTTTAATCGACTAAATCGGTAGGTACGTTCCGCATTATTCTTTTTTATTTGTTGCTACATTATTAAAGTGGTTTCTGAATTTTGTTACATTTGTGAATAATTAAACGTAATGGTTTAGATTGAATATTTTGTTGTCTATTATTATTATTATTGGTGGTCTGTTGTTGATGCCTTATTGTTTACCTTTGAGTAAGTATACGTTTGGGGTGAATCCCCCTAAACGTTTTCTCTTTTTGTTGTACCGTGCTGCCATTTAGGCTTTTCAAGGATTCTGGCGCCCAATTATAATAGTTTTTGAAAGTTACTCACCCCATCACCGACTTGTTAGCCGCGGTACTTCTATGTCACCAATTAATCAGGGTGATCAATAAGTGCAGCGAAGGAATATACCTTTTTATTTTATTAAATTATTTTAAGGTGACAAGGTATATCACTATACTTATTCCAATAATGAGTTAATAAACAATAAATAAATTGCACAATTTTTTTTATTTTATTAAATAACTTAAAGACGATATAAAAGGAATAAATGTGCTAGTAGTGGAAAAAATAGTATATAAACCACGGTAGAGAAAACTTATCAGCTCGGCTGAGAAAAATGTCTTCTCCACCTTGGTGTATAATATACTATTATGCACTCAAAATGTTTCTCATTGTGAATTATATTCTGCACAACTGGTCACTTCAATAATCATGGCTTCGTCGAAATAATGAAAAGCAGCAGAAATTGTGATTTAATGATAATGCAGTCATACAAATATAGGAAATGCGGAATGTTAAAAAATCTACTATGAAGCAGTATCCCGGAACAGTGTGTACGTCAGAAAATATGAAAACAAGTTCCTAATAAACATGGGTCCAGAAATGCTTCCTAAAGGAGCTGGGGCCCTGTGAAGATACTATCCAAAAC
Source organism: Hemicrepidius hirtus (assembly GCA_963082805.1). NCBI lineage: Eukaryota > Metazoa > Arthropoda > Insecta > Coleoptera > Elateridae > Hemicrepidius > Hemicrepidius hirtus. The sequence continues at coordinate 23,954,250 of OY720159.1, forward strand.
TTTGTTTTTATTTAATATCTCAGAAAGTATTCGAGATACAGCGATCAGTTTTGGCTTGCGAGTTAGTGTTAGAAGCGCCATTATAACGTGCTAACCGCGTGCTAACAACTAAAACGATAATCTGTCAGGGACGTGCGAAAATAGGGGGGAGGGCGACCATTCCCCCCCCCATTTTTTTATTAGCAACTATTCCGAATTTTTTAAATTAGGAATCTATTGTATAGTCAAAATTACATAAAAAAGGTACTCTTCTTAGAAACCCGTAGGAGCAACCATGTCCGAAGAAAATTGCTTCAAAAATTATATGCATGAAAAAACAAAAATTTTCATTCACATAATTTTTCTCGGACACGGTTGCTTCTACGGGTTTCTAACAAGAGGACCTTTTTTATGTAATTTTGTCTAAATAATAGATTCCTAATTTAAAAAAGTCGGAATAGTTGCTAATAAAAAAATGGGGGGGGGGAAGGGGTCGCCCTCCCCCGTATTTCTGCACGTCCCTGGCAGATTTTCGTTTTGGTTGTTAGCACGTTAGCACTTTCTGAGATATTAAATAAAAAGCAAGTTTTGGATAGTATTTTCACACGGCTCCAGCTGCTTTAGCAAGCATTTCCGGACCCATGTTTATATGAACCTTATTTCATATTTTCTGACGTAGAATGGCCTCCAGAAATTAATGGCTGTAGTTTAAAAACACCCTGTATAGCCCGCGCATTTTACACGTCCATATTTGGTAAGGTAGGTACCTTACCAAATATGGACGTGTAAAATGCGCGGGCTATACAGGGTGTTTTTAAACTACAGTCATTAATTTCTGTAAGTGTAGGTACACTATGCACAAATTACACCGGCCGCTCAAGAGTTAAAAATGTTTCCTTATTTATTTTACTGTCTGGGTAAAAGTGCAGATGACAATAAGGAAATACATTTTCCCATTTTATTGTGTTTACCTTAATTTAATTAACTGGTTAATGCAAAGTTACCAACATTTAATGGACTTTAGCTTTATTTATTACCTATATTGGTAGGAGAAACATACTTTATGTAAACTATGAAGCAGGAATTGCTAAAATATGAAAAAACATTGAGTAGTAATATGCAAAATATGAAACTTTTATGCTACTTTCAAAAATAACAAAAATTAGAAAATACACTGAAAAACATGTTTATTTTTACAATTTGTTGTTACAATAAATCACTAACAATTTCTCTAGATTTTCAGGCAGAAGCCCTTGCCTTTTATCGGTCAATATATTTTTGAAATCACAGGATGTTACTGGCGCAAATTAAAAATTCGAAATATGATCAGGTTTAATTTCTGAAATTTCTTTTTCTTTGCTAAAAACTAATTTATGTTGCTATTGATCTTCTTACAATCCTTTGATTGTTCTCAGTAGGTTCTTATTTTTTGTAGCTAATCCGAGAGCCACTTAAAACCCTACCTTGGACAGATTATACCGAGAAATGCTACAGGATTTAGAAACATTACCCAACTACTTTAGATGATGCTTTCCAAAAATATCCTCAAGAACTTTTTAAATATTACTTTTACGAAAGTTATTTTAAAAATTAAAGAAAATATGAAATAAATATAAAAATCTTTATAAAAATATGAACTAAATATGAAGATTTTTATAAAATATGAAAAATTTTCGTAAATATAAAAAAACAACCAAAATATGATGAAATATGAAAAATTTTATTGCACCAATTAAATGTATCTACGTATATATCTACTACCGGAGGTGAAAATTCTAAATTTCGGAACAATCTACGCATTATTGAAGAATATGAAATTTCATAAAATTCCGGGCTCTAGTAATGAGAAAGCTAAGCTACTAAACTGAAACAAATTATAATTAATAAAGGAAAAATAGATTTACCAAGTAATTACAGCTTTAGAAAAAAGGTCCATACTATAAGTTTTTTTTACAAAAAAATTCTGCGTTTTCTAATGCATTAATTTTTAATTTTTAGTTTTTCAAAGACTGAGTAATGAAAAAATAGGTAAAACCAGTGGTAAAGCTGTTTTGACGAAAATCTCTAGTGCCTTGAAATGGAGTTGACAACTGCCGTTCAGTGATATCTTATTGTTACCATTTCCTAAATAATCGCATTTTATGATTTCCAGTTTTTTTCGTTTAAAATAAACGTTGACAGTACAAGCGGCATTCTGATGAACAATAGATTGTCATTCCAAGGCACTGCAGATAGGATTTATATTTTTTTGATTTACCGGTTTCTGAACAAACGTCATGCAAACCTCTTGGCATTTCCGATTGATTTTGCGTAAACTTTTTTTTTTAGCAATTTTATCGATTTTAAATTTTATACATTGGATTTATGGATTGCTATAATAAAATTATGGTTCATTTGTATAAATACGAAATATTCAGTGTAATGCCATTCCGCAAAGGCGCCCTCTGTAGATGGGTAGTGGTGACAGTTGTTATTGTAAATTGTATATTTTTGTAATTACTAAATTTTAGGGGCGACACCTATTGAAAATGTTTGGTGTAACTTTAAACGGCCGCTACGGTGGCGCCCACTGGAAAATAACGGCCGTGGAACATTCTCAAAGTTGGGCGCTGGTATAAGCATTCTGACCTACTATAATATTCAATGGTAGTACCTACTTATATTAGTAGTGAACATAACATTAATTATAAATTAACGTCCAGTTGATTAATAATTACTAATAATTATTCCTATATTTCCAGGTATTTTACAAATACGGGAACGAATAGATTATGAAAAAGTAAACCACTTGAATTTTACAATAGTTGCGTTTGATTCTGGGATTCCTCAACTTAATGCATCTGTTATTGTACATGTTATAGTACTAAATTTAAATGATAATATTCCAGAATTTTCTGATAAAGTGTATAATGCTACAATTAATGAAAATTCGTCAGTTGATACTCACATTATTACTGTAACAGCTACGGATTCAGATGCTGGTGAATACGGATTAATTTCTTATACTCTAGTTGGTCAGCATAGCGAACACTTTAGAATAACACCACAAACTGGGGAAATATTTGTAGCAAATTCAGAATTTCTCGATCATGAGCTACTGAATGAAACTGTTATTCAAATTGTGGCTAGTGATAGTGCCCCAAGAAGTTTAAAACACATGGTTTCTGTACCGTTATATATTTCAATTTTGGATATAAATGACAATGCTCCAAGATTTCTTCAAAGTATTTATAACACAACTGTAACTGAAAATTTACGTATCAATCCACCTACTCCAATTATACAAGTGGTTGCTAATGATGCAGATGAAGGAGTAAATGGGATTATTAATTACAGTATCACATCTGGAAATGAGAATGGTATGTACTTATAGTATCTTTTAATTATCTAATAGTCTAGTAATCACCTATTTTCGTCACTATACCATTACTATAAGCGAACGAACGTATTCACTTTCGCAAATATTGATTTGATCATTTTCCGATACCCGATGGAATATTATCGAATTCGTTCGTTCCCTGTAATGAAAATGCGGAATTTCGAGAAACTTGAAGTTATCAGTTATATTGCACTTGTTGGGGGATAGATTGGTCAAGTTCGTCTCTAGTGACGAAAGTAAAATATTCCACATCAAGTGTCCAGTTATCGCTTTTTTGTTTTCAGTTTTACGTTTCAATTTTAATTGGTCAGTCACAAGAATTTGTTGTCTGTTTAATTTTTTAGTAGACCGGCCAGTTCTTCAGATATACAAAAAGAAATTCGTTCAAATATTACATGAGTACGGTCTATAGGTATGTTAGAGATGGTTGGCCAGGAGAAGTTTCGGACGAATTGAAGCCATATTCTAGAAAGGCTCTAGAACTCAGTAGTGATAATAATATTCTCATGTGGGGTTATCGTGTCATATTACCTTCAAAATTTCATTTTCATATTAGAAGAATTACATGGTGCTCACGATGGCGTTGTTCGAATGAAATCATTAGCACGGCAATTAAGGTGGCCAGGGCTGAAATAGAGAAGTATGTGAAAGACTGTGATGCTTGTATGAAAAATGCTATAAATCCTTTCGAGGCATCTTTAATTAAATTTGATGAAGGGAAACATGTATTTGATTGAATACATACCATTGATTTTCTTGGACAATTTCATGGTAAAACTTATTTAATAATTACTGATTCTTACTCTATGTGGCCAGAAGTATACAAAATGTATACTAGACAGATTCCTTTAATACCATTGAAAAGCTTAAGGATTGTTTCGCGAGGTTTGGTTTACCAAACACCATTATATCATCATTATAATGGAACGCAATTTGCTTTTGTAAAAATAATGGTATAGTTCATTTAACTTGTGCTCCTTATCACCATCCTTTTACCAATGGAGCAGTCAAAAATTCGGTAAATCGATTAAATATACTTTAAATAAGATGTTAAGTGGCAAAAACGATAATTGTTATCAAAGTATGAAGATTCTTGTAGTAAATATCCATTCTCATACCGCAACACACCTCATTGCGTAACGAGTCAAACACCTTCAAAATTGATGTTTTCGAGGAAAATTACAAAAACACGTTTTGACTTTTTACCCACTCCTGATGTTCTTAAGGCAAGAAAAGGCAAATAAGGCTGCATCGTGGCAACCGTATGTTACAATTCAAGGTGGAGGAGGCAGTGTATGTTAAAGATTATCGTACTGTTAAACCAATTTGGTCAAAACGTATTATTATAAAGATATTAGGATTACGAGTACAACATTATTTGTGTTCACCTTTAGATAACCAGGATTTGGTAAAGAGAGACATTTAGATCAAATAATTAAAATTGATCAGTTTTATGAATCCTTTCCTAATGGGGAAAATATTAAAAGTAGTGAAAAACCCTCTTTCACATAAATTTCCTGAAATTGTTAATACGGTTCCTAGTGTCTGTGAATAGCCCATAACTTGTTCTTCGAGTAGTGTGTCTGTATTTCCTGTAGTAATTAAACAAAAAGAATATTTGAAGCTACAACTGTGGACACAAGTGTGGTTGATGCAGTTCATGATGAAGATACTAAACGTAATATGTCTGAGTAATACCATCACGTGTTCTAGTATTAAGGATAAATTTAATTATAATAAGTTGTGGTAATAAAGCAGCCAAATATAAAGTTGCATATAATGTTGGATGATATTATTTAAAAGGAAAAGGTTAATTAAATTACAAAGAAAAATAATATAAAAATTTGAGGAATTGTTATATTGTAAACAGTAAAAATAAAGAAAAGTTGACGTTTCGCTAATTTTAATTAGCTTCATCAAAACAATAGTAGGAATTATATTATTGGTTATTTATATGGTTTAAAAGTGATTGGATTTAACAATAGATAACATTAGGTATAATGTTAAGAGTAAAATTGTGATAATTTGAATGATGATAAGTTGTATTATTTATTAATTAAAAAATGTTTTTATTAAAGTCTGAAAAGAAAACATAAAAGTTTTAATTGATAGGTTCAGTGAAAGTTTTGTCAATTTTAAAGAGAAATTAACTTCAAAAGATTGCTCATTGCTTTTAATCCGTTTTTAATAATAATTCAATAATGTTTCGGTAAGTCTTTAATAATTTTTCTTATCTTTTGAAGTTAATTTCTCTTTAAAATTGACAAAACTTTCACTGAACCTATCAATTAAAACTTTTATGTTATCTATTGTTAAATCCAATCACTTTTAAACCATAGAAATAACCAATAATATAATTCCTACTATTGTTCTGATGAAGCTAATTAAAATTAGCGAAACGTCAACTTTTCTTTATATTTTACTGTTTACAATATAACAATTCCTCAAATTTTTATATTATTTTTCTTTGTAATTTAATTAACCTTTTCCTTTTAAATAATATCATCCAACATTATAGGTATGCAACTTTATGTTTGGCTGCTTTATTACCACACTTATTATAAGTAGGCAAATAATATCGAAATTTAAACTTGACCTCGGAGGTCAAGTTTACGTGTTATTAATATCCTAGACTTTATTTTATTTCTTCAATAAACTGTAAGTAAATTTTTCAAACTACAAATGTCCTATCCGCCCGATAGCGCATCTAGTTCATTTTCGAATTGGCGGGTAAAGTTGACATATATCGCAAGATAGGGTAGCTATTAAAGATTGGACCAAAGTCGTAGCGCCCAAACGCTTTGAGATATTAATTTGAAATTTGGAACACTTCAATACGACATTACTTCGCATATTTTGTAGTACTGAAAAATGTTCTTTGACACATAGTTTCGGAGCCCGGTCGCCATCTTGAATTTTCTTAAATGGTAATAGGGATAGTGCAATACATCATTAGAAAGCTTAATGTTTTCTCTTTCTAATTGTGGTAAATTATTATGGGGTTACATAAGAAAATAATGGAGGAAAATTAGAAAACAATTTGTCGTACGCTCAGGTGGCTATTTATGGTATGGTGTAATTCAAAGTGGCTTTGCTTTTTTTTTTTTTTTTTTTTTAAATTAGTTTTGTCAGTTCAGCAAGCTAATGCTATTCATGACATTGATAATATTGGTAATGAATCGCCACGAAAATCACTATTAGAAGGGCCCGTAGTAGTCCTTTCACTTCACTAATTTATTTATTATAGTTATTGAGTATCGATTTTTAGTAGGTTGTAAGAGAACTAATTGTCTTTATAATATAGTTTAGTCACTGTCTTGATTATGTTCGTCCTGCAGTAGGAGATCTTGTGGCATTCTTCTCTTTAGTCGTTGGTGTATACCTTTTTCGCCGAGTGCGTATTTTTCTGCCCCTGTACATAAATATAAGTTGTCAAAAAACTTCTTTGCAGTCTTCCTGATGTATTGTTCAATAGTGATTATACCCGTTTCGTTATGTATTTGTTCGTTTCGTACGAACCACGGAGCTTTTGTTCCAATGCGGAGGATTTTATTCTGTATTACTTGTAGTTTGCGTATCTGTGTTTTAGGTGCGTTTCCCCACACTACGCATGCGTATGTAATAATTGGTCGTAAGATGCTGATGTAAATTAATTTAGCGCATTCCAGTCTTAGAGTTGATTTATGGTTTAGGATAGGGTATAGTAGTGAGAGTCTACTATAGCATTCATTTAATTTGTTGTTCGTATGTATCCCCCATTGTAGTTTTCTGTCCAAATAGACTCCCAGATATTTGACGGCCTTATCTGGGGGGTTCCAGACAATCACTTGTTGGTTTATCGTTATGTTTCTTGGGTTGGCTGGTCGTCTCAACGTGAAGATTTTGGTCTCGCATTTGCTTGAATTTATCTGGATATTCCATTTATTAAACCAGGTCATTATACTGTTTGTCGCCTCTTGGAGTTGATGGGCAGCTTCATTGATATCGTGGTGCTGCGTAATAACGGCGGTGTCGTCCGCGAACATTGCCAGTGTCATTTCGTTGGTTTGTGGAATATCGTATACAAATATGTTAAACAATGCTGGACCGAGTATCGACCCTTGTGGTACTCCGGCAGATATGTTTTTGGGTTCAGAGAGGGTTGAATTTATCCGCACTTGGAATTTTCTTTCAGTTAGGAATGAGTCAATGATTCGTAACAGGTAGTTTGGCAGTTTTATTTGTATTGCTTTATACATAAGTCCAGTTTTCCATACCTTGTCGAAAGCTTTGGCCACGTCTAAGAATGCAACTGTTGTGTGCAGTTTATTTTCAAAGCCCCGCTCTATTGTTTCCTGAATCCGCAGAAGTTGGTGCGTAGTTGAGTGACCCTTCTTAAAACCAAATTGGAACGGGGGTAGCGTTTCTTCTCCTAATGCAGTTATTAGCCTGGCGTGTACAATCTTTTCAAACAATTTTGATAACGTCGTCAATAAGCTAATCGGCCTGTAGTTATTAGGATTTTTCTGATCCTTCCCAGGTTTGTTAAATAGCAATACATGGGCCACTTTCCACGAATCGGGGAAATAGCCCATTCGTAGGGCACCATTGTATAGGATTGCTAAGTAAGCAAGAGCTTTGCGAGGTAAATGTTTTAGCACAATATTTGGTATCATATCATGACCTGGCGATTTCCTTGTCGGGAGTGCATTTATGTACCTTTTAATTTCCCGAGGCGATGTTGGTTTCAATTCTCCTGATGTGTTGGGCGTGTTACTATTTACATATTGGTTTATGCTGTTGAAAAATTCTACGTTTTCAGGATTATGCTCACAAGTAAAGGTCTTCTGCAGGTGTTCAGAGAATAAACTGCATTTTTCCTCATCGGTATTGTAACTGATATTATTATTTAGTAAGGATGGTAGTGGTTGCGTTTTATTGAGTATGCGTTTAGTTGCTCGCCACATCGAGTTATCCTGGGGTTGTAATTCCTGGATATACTGTTTGTATGAGCTAAAACGAAAGTTATCTAATTCCCATTTAACTTTGTGGGTAAGACGGTTTAAAATTATCCTGTGATGAGGATCGCGTGATCTTTGCCATAATCGACGGGCTTGATGTTTATCTTTAATTAATTGTGTTATGTATAGTGGAAGTTGCATACGCTTTATGATTTTTCTTGTATTTGAAGTAACTGTGGCTGTTTGAACTGCTATTTTTATATGTTCCGTGAGTTCAGCTATTGCTGCGTCAATATCGTGGCTACTAGAGAGGTTGGTAGGACACGTAATCCCTTGGGTTAGGATATCTTGAAAGAGCCCCCAGTCAACCCGTCCATTTATTAATTTAGGTAATTTTGGTGTGAAGAATGGTTTTTCTAAGAATGAGATTAGCACCGGAAGGTGGTCAGAGTCCATTTCGCTTAGCACGTCTTGATATAACGGCCGTGAGAAATTTTTGTGCACGACTACATCTAAAATATCTGGTCTGTGGTCGGGCCGGTACGGATAATGGGTCACTTCATTTGGCGCAGATACATGAAAAGCATATGTAGATGAGAATCTTTGAAGTTTGACACCGTCAGGGTTGCTAGTCCTGCAACCCCATAGAGTACTTTTACAATTTATGTCGCCAATAAGTAGGGTTGGTTCCGCATTGCTAAATACTGCTACAATATCTTGTTCTAGTAGCGCTTTGTTTGGTTGTTTATATACAGAGAGGACGTTGACATAACTGCTATCAGAGAACCTTAGCTGAATTTGAACAGCTTCCAAGTTTGTGAGGATTGGCTGTTGTGGTAAGTTGTGTACTAACTGTCTCTTTATAAGGATTGCTACTCCTCCCGACGCCACCGTTGCATTTCTGTCGTTTCTATACATATGATAGCCAGATACTTTGAACGAGTCGTTATGCGTTAGATGGGTCTCAGTAATGCATGCTATATCTATATTGTGTTGAAGTAAGAAGGCTGTAAAAGCGGATTGTTTGGTCTTTATCCCATCTGCGTTCCAGTTGGCTATGGTTATGCTATTAATAGTGGTTTGTTTATTTGACATGTTGGATTAGTGTTGGAATTAGTGATATGATAAAGGCTTTTATTTTTTCTAAGTGTGGTGTGATAAGATCCATAATTAATTTGAAAATTACAGATGTGGTGTCAGTAGTTGAAGCATTATTTGTAAAAAGGTTTGGTTGCTCACCCGTGCCGTTGTATGTGGATGCTGATGTAGTAGCTGCATAGGTTCTATTTTCATTGTTGTTGTCAAATCTGTTGTATCTGCTATTTTGGTTGTTTAGTCTAGGTGTGTTTCTGGCGGTTTGTTGAAATTCCGGCTTCTTTGTAAATTGAGAGTAATATGTACATCCTTTATAATTCGCCGGATGTTCGCCTTCACAATTGACACACTGTGGTTTCTCGTTTTTTGTTTTAGGGCAGTCTTGGTATAGATGTTTTCCGGTGCATTTGACGCACCTAGGTTCTAATTTACAATAATTTTTCGTGTGACCATACCGCTGGCAACGATGGCATTGTGGTATGTCACTTGATTTTCTTCTGGGTTCTACGGTGATTATGCTGTATTGATATCGGCTCAGATTAAATATTTCATTAGTATTTTCGGTCTTTGTCAGTTCCACTGCGCACACTGGAATGGGGTACTTCTCTTTGTTATATAATCGAGTTACTTTGACAACTGGGTAATTCATTGTTTTAAGATCTTTCAAGATTTCATCGTTAGTTAACGAGATTGGGATATTTTTAATTATAACAGAGAGATTATTTGTTTCAGGATCTTTAAATGTGTGGTATTTAATTTTTTCTTGGTCATAGTATTTGGTAAGGTTTCTGAAGTCAGTTATATCATTTAGGTTTATTCTGAGGAACTTGCCCTTGCAGGCTGTGGTGAACTCTTTTATAACAAGTGGTTTGATATCATTGATAACCGCTTGATAGTTCTCTGCTTCGTGTAGGTAGATTGGGGGAATTTTAATTTTAGTAGAGTCATTTATCGGTTTGTCTTTGTCTATTACCATAGTTTCGCTTCCATCTTTTGTTAGGGTTGTTGGTAAGTAATATTTGTTGGCTGATAATAAAGTATCTGCATTAAAAAGGTAACGTTTTGAAGGTTCCGCAGATGGTGATAGGTTATCACTGTCGCGCTTGTTGTTAGCATTTATATTGTCAGAAGACATATTTGCTTTACAGGCTCCCTCAGATGAGGAAGCCTGTTTACTGGTATCACAATTATTTACAGATTTATTATTGGTTTTGCAGTTTTCATACACAAAATTTGTAAATGAAAGAATGTTGTGTTATCAGCACGGTCACACGCGTTTAACAATGGATTGATAAGCGAGCGCTAACGCAAACGTCCGTATACAACGAACTCGCGGCGATCACTTGGGCTTTGCTTTAACAGAGCTTCAAAATTAAACAAAAAAACAATCAATAATTGTTTAGCAGATGACAGTAGGTACATTGTCATACTTTTCGTAGAAATTAGACAATCTGAATTTTGTTAAACATGGATTGGTTGACAGAAACTGATTAGGTATAGTGGCAGAAAACAGTTTTAACATCTTCGTGAATTTAAGCAGTTTTTTGATACCATACTTTTAACAATCACAATATGGTATTTGTTTTTCAACTTTTAGAATTGTTTGTTTAATTTTAGTAGGTACCTTGTTTCTTCATTGTTTGTTTATTTTGTTTTTTGTTTAATTTAACGTTGTGTTAATGCAGAGCTACCTAGATTTAAAGCATACAATAAATAGCCGTCTGAGCATACGGCAAATTGTTTTCTAATTTTTTTGCATTATTTTATTATGTAACCCCATATTAATTTACCATGGTTAGAAAGAAAAATAATCAAGCTTTGTAATGATGTATTGCATTACCCCTATTACCATTTAAGAAAATTCAAAATGGCGGCCAGGCTCCGAAAGTACGAGTCAAAGAAAATTTTTCTATACTGTAGAATATGCGAACTGATGTCGTATTGTAGCGTTCCAAATTTCAAATTAAAATCTCAAAGCGTTTGAGCGCCAGCCATGGCTTTGTTCCAATCTTTAATAGCTACCCTGTATACAGGTTTAGTTCACAAAAATTCCATATAGGGGGCGTACAATCGCGTTGTGTATATCTGTATTGCTATAATATCCGTCACTCTTGTGTCTCAGGGTTCTTAATTAATTTCTTTTTACGTGGATTCTCTAAAGTCTAAATAAATATACAATTCATATGAACATAAATCTTTAATAAAATTATGAAGTTATTTAAATTTTTACATTAATTAAAAAACAATTTTTATATTTCTTTTATACCCCTATCAACCCTAATTTACCTTAATTTAATTTTGTTTTTAAAATGTCAAAATTTTTATTTTAATATCAAACCACTCACAAACTTTTCTTCTTCTTCTTCCAATATTATCCAATCCAATAATCTTCTTTATTTATTATTCTTTTCCATAATTTTCTTTATTGACATTCTCAAGCGTCACTTTGTTGAAATCCATGATTATATAAATAATAAATATTAAATAAAATATCGATTTCAACGGGAAATAATAAGATTTATTCGCTTTATACGTATTTCGGCATCATTGTGCCATTGTCAAAAGCTATTATAAAATATTATAACAAATGCAAAAATATAGTAACTCCTTGATTCTATTATTTTAACACTGCGTGAAGCAGCTGGCCCCAGTCAACCCGTCGGAGGTCAGTCGCTTATCAGTGTTTTAAAAAGATATTTATTCCAAAATCTTCAGTAAAGGAGAATCTAAGAGATCAATTTGCTCATTCATTAAAGGTATGTTGTTTTTTGTGTGTTTATAAATTTCAAAAGCTTCTAAAATGTTTAATTTATTTTTGTTATCAGAAAAGTGTAAAAATTTAATTGTATTATTAGATGTTAATGTGTGATTTTGTTCTAACAAATGTTTAGCAAAATTTGATTTATGTGCATGTTTATATTTGTAACAACGGATATGTTCTTTTTGCCTAATACTAAAATTTCTAATTGTTTGACCTATATATACTGAATCACAATGTGAACAATTTAATTTATAAATACCTGATTTTAGCAAATCATTAATTTTGTCTTTAGCATTGAAAAGAGAGTATAGAATATTTTTATTTGTTTTAAAAATGACTTTATATTTATTTGTGTTATTTATAATTTTAGCAATCTTTTCTGAAATTTTACCAAAATATGGAATTGAAACGTATTTTAATGTTTTATCAGTGTTATTAATGGAATAAACTTTTTGAATAGCTAATTTATAATTTTTCTTTTTAATTAAAGTGTCAATAAGTGTAGTGTTATAACCATTGCTATATGCAATTTGTTTAATAATGGAAATTTCTCTATTAAAATTATTTTTATCTAAAGGAATTGTTAGAGCTCTGTGTACTAAAGATTGATATTATTATTAATTCAACTCGCTGTGATTTATGTAAAAATTTCTCGCCTCTGATTATCAATCGTGCAATTACTTCAGAAAATCGGACTACTTAATTGAGTTGAAACCATTTCTCGTTCTAGATATTACAATTTTAAATTAATAGTTCCATTCAACGAGTTTTGAATTACGTGTAGGTATGTCATTATTTTATATCTTATAGCTTTCCGAAAATTTATTTTAAGATGTCGATGTTGGCGTAGCCTACATTAAATCTGTTTTTAAATTGTAATACACATCAATAATATAGTATTATTTGGTTTTTCTTTCTTTGCAAACCACTTTATGTGCTAGTAAACGAGTTATTATTACATATTGACATGACTTTTCATGTTCGATTGTTTCATAGGTAGTTAAATTTAATCACCCAATTTTAAGTAGTAATGCGACTACGCAGGTGCCCACATATTAGGACGTCATATAGCTGCAGAAAGGTAATAACCAACCACTTTGACAAGTAGTGACAATAAAAACATCCAGTAATGCATTATGACAATAGCCTGCTATGCGTTTTAAAAGCTCCCTTTTGTTTTAATAAACTTAAACACTTTTCCCTTAATATCTCAAAAACGAATCAACCGATTTTAAAAAGCAAACGTCAAAATGTAGGTAATTCAAAGGCCTTTCAAATGAGGTATCACATAACCCCCCTTGCCATTTAAAATTTTTGAGGAGGAGGCTCTGGAGGGTGGGGGGATAAAACGTGTTATGTAACTTTTATGTAAAAATATGTCCCCCTCATTAATATTGTTGACGTGTCTCGGCGATTTCTTTAGAAAGCTTTGTGCACCGAGATATTGGGGGTGGATCGTTTTCAAATGATCACCCTGTATGAGTGATATAATCAAAATTAGCTACTTAATAATAATTTACAATTTATATCACACTTATTTATTTTACATTTTAAAGTTTTACAATTTGTAATTATTTATCATTTAGGTAACATAAATTAAATTTAAAAAAATAAAGAATCGATCATAATTAATAAATAATTAATTATTTTAAATTACCTTAAACACGCAACCAATATTACCACAGTATATACCGGGTGGCCGGTTTCAAAGGTGTACATAGGGATTTAACATTGTATTGAACATTTCTGTTGATTCCTGCTCGCCAATTCAACTTACAGGAATGGTAATGGTATAAATTGTAAGGTAACATTATTGTGCTTTCAATGGCGCTAATAATAAAATTAAATTTGCTGTATTTATTTTTAAAAAACTATTTAAAATTTTGCGATTTTTAAATATGACGTGCCATGATTTTCAGATTTTATAGCATTTGTCAAAAATTTGTTAAATTAGTTGTCATAAATTATGGGATTTCTGTAAATGACGTTTAAAATTATTTCCAAAAAATGAATTATTACTCGAATGAAGAGCGAATTTTTATAGAAAAACCTTTTACAGTAACGTAGATTTATTTAGAGATTTATTTGCTGTGCAGTTTAATACCAGACCTATACCTTCTGTAACTACAATTCGCAAATTTGTGCAAAGGTTTGAAAGATGTGCCAATATTTCTGTAGAATCGGATGCTAGGGGTGGTAAGTGATGATAATGATGATATGCTTTATATTGTCAAAGCAAAATATTCAAAAATAATAATTATTATGGAGGTAGTAATCGACAAGTAGATGACCGCGTAGAAGAACGTGTTTTGGCGATGGTAAATATGGACCCAACATACAGTACACGGCAAATTTCTCGTGAAGTGGGTTTAAGTGGATCGCGGGTAGGGGAGATTCTCAGGAAGTACAAATATCATCCCTATAAGGCACAATGTCATCAAGAAATTCTTGAAGTTGACGAAGAAAATAGGAGCGCATTCTGTTATGAAATGCAAGAGTGTGCGAACAATGATCGTCGCTTTCTGTCTGCAATTTGCTTCACAGACGAATGCACGTTTACAATTAATAACGAGCCTAATGTTCAAAACACTCGGTATTGGGCTCAGGAAAATCCTAGAATTAATATTTCCACTAGAACTCAGAATCCTCAAAAAATTAATATCTGGGCTGGGATTTTTAATAACAATATTATTGGTCCATTTGAAATTGAGGGAAATTTAAATTCAGAAACGTATTTAGACTTATTAGTAACTAAAGTAGGGCCTGCATTGGAGGAAGTTGCAAGAGAAAATCAGGAAATCTGGTTCCAACAGGACGGTTGTCCCGCGCATTTCGGCTTAGATGTTAGAAGGTTTTTAAATGATTCATTTCCAAATCGTTGGATCGGCAGAGGTGGACCTATTAATTGGCCAGCAAGATCTCCTGATTTAGCGCCTTGCGACTTCTTCTTATGGGGTCACCTAAAAAGCAAAATTAAAAGACGCTCACCCAGACATTAATTCTTTGAGAGAAACAATAGTTGCCGAATGCGCGTTAATTAGTGAGAGGCAGCTGGTCAATGTACGAAATGCTTTTTATAACAGATTGGGGTATTGTTTACACGAAAATGGGGGGCTATTTGAATATTTACTATAATTTTATCATTCTAATTGTTGTTTTTCAGAGTTTATAATAAAAACTGTTCAAACTATTAATTACTTCAATATTTATTGCTGTGGTATACAAATAATGGTAAAATACCTATAAATCGAATGCAGAATGTTACTTCCGTGTTGGGCGCAAATTAACGCCACTGTAAAAAGTTCGCTCTTCTTTCTAGTAATTATTATTCCTTTTTCTGTAAATAATCTTATAAGTCATTTACAGAAATCCGATAATTTATGACAACTAATTTAACAAATTTTTGACAAATGCTATAAAATCTGAAAATCATGGCACGTCATATTTAAAAATCGCAAAATTTTAAATCGTTTTTTTGAAAATAAATACAGCTAATTTAATTTTATTATTAGCGCCATTGGAAGCACAATACTTTTACCTTTCAATTAATACCATTACCATTCCTGTAAGTTGAATTGGCGAGCAGGAATCAACAGAAACGTTCAATACAATGTTAAATCCCTATGTACACCTTTGAAACCGGCCACCCGGTATATACTGTGGTAATACAGATAGTTCACTGATATTACCCACCCTAACATGTTTGCGGATCATAAGAAACCCTTAAATCTGGCGGCAGCGCATTCATTTCAAGTAATTTCAATAATAATTTGTAAGTGGAATAGCTCTACTCTTACATCTCTAAAAAGCGCGCGAACATTTCAAATATTAGAGAAACAAATTAAGTTAATCGTCACAAAGGTTTCTATAATATTACTGCTGGTGTAATAACATTCAAATAAGCCATAATTCCAATTACAAAGTAAAATAAAACTGCCTAAAGTAAAATTTATTCTTCACATTTATACAGACTATCCAGGCAGCATCAAATATTTCCTAAATATTTAAAAATAATATTTTTATCAGCACTAGAAGTGACACTTTGTTCGTATTACCGAAATATTTCCGACATATATTATTGTCGCATAGGTTTAAAATATTTCTGAGGTATTTGCTAGTAATCTTACTGAAATATTTGTTCAAAATATTCTGCTAACATATAATTTAAATCTTACTATAATATTTGTTTAAAATATTTTCCTAATGTAAGCTAGTAATCTTACTGAAATATTTGTTCAAAATATTCTGCTAACATATACTTTAAATCTTACTAGTTGTATTCATATTATTCCTGCAAAAAATAAAAACGTTTACTAATTAGTATTTTTTTCGTCCTATAAGTTTTTATTTAAGGCGGTTTGGAAGAGGGGTTAGGCAACACGCCACGCTAGCTAAAAATTGGCAAACACATAAAAACTTTTGTCCAAGATTACGCTTACAACGTTTTTTTTAAAAAGCTGATCGATAGTTTATTTTAATGTTTGACAGTATAGAATGGTTTGTTCGGATTTAGTTTTCTAAAAAAAAAATCCAAATTGCTTATAGAGGCCAATTTGTAAATTTTTTATTATTGAAATATAAGTTCAAATTATCAAATATCGGCAAAACCGGATCCGAACGTTCATTTATGTAGTTGATTAGAATTGAATAAAACGTAGAAAACGCTTTCAACCGTACACATATTTTAGTTATCTTTGTCAAAGCATATATTTGAATACCTACGGTTTTTGATCGTAACAACTTTGGAAATAATGGTTAGGCAACACACCACGCTGGTAGTTTGTACGTTATGCGTACAGTGGGCTTGGCATTTGACTGTTTTGAGGTTTTGAAAATTGACTCCGCGCTCCAGCTAGCACTAACTTCCATATCCGCTTCTACCCATATCCCTACTCTCACTTCCACCCTAACCGCGCGCCAAATTCAAAAATAAAGTTTCTAACAGACCCTATAATAATTATTATGCTGTATAAATTATCCTAATATTATCTTATTTTTAAAAAAATGTTAATAAATTAATTACACAAAATATGTTCTGACTGTAAACACGTAAATTCAAAAAATTCATTTAAATTGTAGAATGCATAATCCAACAGGAATGTGGATCTAGGAAAAAAAGCCCCCGGAAAAAACCTTCCGGAAATAAAGCCCCCAGACAAAAAGTCCCCGGAAAAGAAGTCCCCCGGAAAAAAAATCCCCGGTAAAAAGGTCCCCGGAAAAAAAGTCACCCGGTAAAAAAGTTCCCGGAAACAAAGTTCCCCGGTAAAAAAGTTCGCGGAAAAAAGTACCCGTTACAAAAAGTGCCCAGAAAAAAGTCCCTATAGTTTGAAAAATAAAAGTCAAAATACTCGAAATAAATATAATAATTATTATTCCTATAAAATACAAAGTTTATAAATTTAAATTAATGTTCCGAACATATTCGTTGTCTGATGTTGGGGGCAACAGAGGAGACATTCATCGATCTGGACCCTCATTTTAAAAATTTAAAAAAAATCAAGTTGGGGTTGTTACACAAAAACGAAAATGTCCACAATATGAAGTGCTCCAGAGTCGACTGAAACAACTATGTGAAGATTATCGAGATGGACTACCACTACGAGATATTCCGGATTTTCTTCGAGCAATCAGCCACAACATCAAACAACGGACATATACTTGGAACATTACTCGTAATCTAAATTTATAAACTTTGTATTTTATAGCAATAATAATTATATCTATTTCCTTTTATTCTTCAAATTGTACATTTTTTCCATGTTTCTTTTGTCGACCACAATATCAGACAACGGCGTTTGTTCAGAGCATTAATTTAATTTATAAAGTATTGTATTTTATAGGAATAATAATTATATTTATTTCGAGTATTTTGACTTTTATTTTTCAAACTATACGGACTTTTTCTGGGGACTTTTTGTACCGGGTTCTTCTTTGCGGGAACTTTTTTACCCGGGGACTTTTTTCCGGAGACTTTTTTACCCGGGGACTTTTTTTCCGGAGACTCTTTTACCCGAAGACTTTTTTTCCGGGGACTTTTTTACCCGGAGACTTTTTTTCCGGAGACTTTTTTACCCGGGGACTTTTTTTCCGGAGACTCTTTTACCCGGACTTTTTTCCGGGGACTTTTTTACCCGGAGACTTTTTTTCCGGGGACTTTTTTACTCGGAGACTTTTTTTCCGGGGACTTTTTTTCCGGGAACTTTATTTCCGGGACTTTTTATCCGGAGACTTTTTTTCCGCCACCCGTGTTTAACTTTTGTCTGAAAAGATGCAAAGATACATTTTCTTTTAACTTTAAGGGCAGATTCCTCTTTTGTTTCTTGTTAAATATATTGTGTTATTTTATAATTAAAAAAATGCGTCGCGTCGTTTGGTTTAGTTTATAATAGCTATTCCAGTGTTACAGTGGCGCGATTCCGTAAAATTTCGCCGCGAGTAATCACTAATCACACACCTCGCTCCTTCCAGTGAAAGTAAAAATTCTGCAGTTTTCGTAGCATACAAGTCAGGGTCCGTATCTGGAAGATTACCACCTTCCACGCCATATTGCTAATCAGTTGTCGTAAATCTGTAATTTGCGGTGGGGCCGCTTCTTGTATCCCAAACTAACGAAAAAGTTGAACTTATGGAAATAGAATTGAACACATTAAGTAGCTACAAAGTTCAATAAAATTAAATAGAAAATTGTGCTGTTAGATACACCGCCGATTGTGTAATTACAAAAACACTTGATAAGTTTAAATGCGAAGCTTGTCGCATGCACTTCGTAAAATCCAGTAAATTTGAATATATAGATGAACTATTAATAAAAAAGGCGTTTAAATGCTGAAACGGTGCTGATTTGGGAAACTTGTGCCCTCCTTTTCAACTAGCAACAAACATCGTAGAAATTTGCCTAACGGTATTTGCAAACAATTATCCCAGAATTAAAAGTGTACTCGGCATAAGGGAAACAATAACTACATGGGTCTTCCAAGCCATAAAAACAATGTTCCAGATTGATTGTCAATGTGTTCTCTCACAGAAAATTTATTGTTGAATTTACTATATTGTTAAGACTTCGCAAACAAACCCAAAACCAAAAAATATGAAATTTACAATACGAATAGGATACAATACCGCCTATCCGGTAGTACCTACATGTTTGATGTTTCCACATTCACAAGAATCACAGGTATAGGTAATTGGAGTATTTTGTAAACTGGAAATTATGGCAGGAATTAACTTAACTGCTAGATTCATTAGCTGGTGATATCACGCATTGGAAATAGCAGGATAAACATTAAATTTTCACTGAATAAATAATTTTTGTAATTGAATAAAATTCTTGAGTGGTGAATAATATAAATATAATATTTATTTTAATTATTCTATTTATCTAAATATTTGTTCGGTGTTTAAATTAAAATTATAAATGAATCACAAATAATAATATAAAATAGCTAAAATTAAAAAAAAAAGTTAGTAGCCGTGGGGGTTTGACCCCACCGACCCACCGCGTCTCTAGCTATGGACTTCAATAATTTGCTATAAATATTAAATTATTTAAAATATTGAATTTTTATCTTAGATTTATATATTATTTTCTTTCATTGTTACTTATTTAAAACAACGTAATGTTTATGTCTCGTGTCCATGGTAGCACCTAAACAAGCCGCACGGCCGAGCGAAATTTGATTTAACTGCCGCCCTGGTGAGTGAATCCATCCCTATCAAGTCAGGAGTTTTGGGTAGTCTACATTTCAGGGGTTTTCCAAAAATTCTCTAGCTGTTCCAAGCCGCCTTAAGCACATGATCATTGTTGTTTTTTTTCATTGTGTGTATATTGCTCAAACGTCACTCTGACAGTTTGAGAAACACATTAAAGCAAACGACGTTTTGAGAAACAATAAATAAATATAAACAGAGTAATTCATGACGTCATGGACGCCATTAAAAAATTGATGACGTAGATGCACCTTTAGCGTGCCCCGACTATAGCAGGTACTACACGTCATCAATAAATTTCATGACGTCACAACATAGTACGTTCATATGCCGTTTCAAACAATTTACATTTTTATAACCTTACTTTTTGAAAGTAGTATCTAAACTTTTCAAGAATATTGGTTAATAACGTCACGATTCAAATTGTATTATACGTTACAAAATCATATATAAAAACGAAAAACCATTATATTTATAACCCAAACTTTCAACCAACTACAACTAAAACTATGTGAATAGTCAAGGATGGTATAGTGAGAGGATGCCTCGAACGGCTGGGCAAGCGCAGACGGTACGATATCCGGATGACGTCAGTGGGGACCAAGTGCCTCGCGGTAAATGCAGTTCGAGCGCATGCATTTCGCGTTCAGAGAAAATTTACTATTTTACGTAGAATTTAAATGTAATTACATACCTAAATGAAACACTAAAATCGTTTATTATAAATTGTGATATAATAATAACATCCCTTAACTGGTTTCATCAAGTTTGAATTGATACCCCTAATCCTAAATAATTTCGAATAAAGATACAATCATAAAAATAATATCTTACGATTTGGTAAGACTCTTTTGTATCAACAGAATCGATGCTATTTTCATAAAATATAAAACATCTTCTAATATGCCCTGCCGCATATTAATTCTGGAAAACCATTTTTGTAAGGTGGATATACCAGGAAGCGGATAATTTAAAGAAGTTCTTAAATATATATAAGTACGTTTGCTAAAGTAACGGATTGTAAAAGCCCTTGTAATATCTTCATTTTCCCACTTTACCCATTTTTTCTTTTCAACTAATATTTTAATTTGAGTGGAAGTGAATACTTTTTGCAGTACCTATAGAAATCAAATCGATTTATCTTTTCCCTTACGGATTAACGATTTTTCTTGCTTGGTTATTCGACTCTGAGTTTTTAATGACCGCCGACTGAGTAACAACTGTTGTTGACAAAATTTTAATTTTTGTGTATTGTCGATTAATTGTAGTTCTAAATTTTTGTTAGATAGGTACTTTTAAATTCTGAATTTTCTGATTCTAACAGGGAACAGTTTAAACAACTTGGTTTATCATTTTGATCTTCACAAATATGCGCCATTGTATTGTCCGGTGCACCCGCAACTGTGAATGTTAACCAATTTGTTATTTCCTGTTTCATACGTACATCTTTATATCGTTTTTGTCTATCTTCTGCCTGCTGTCCAGTTAAGTGGGTTAAATTTTCTCCCAAATTACGGGATGGTATGGCATCAAGCTTCAATAATCGCTTTTCTTGTAAATTCATTAGTTCTGCTTTTAAATCCTTTTGAAAATCTTCAGGAGCAAAATGATTTGAGCATACATGGCATTATGGAATTTTTTCCAAAACGATAGTAGGAAATCGGTGTACCAGTAATATTTCTAGTGTTTTCGCAAACAGTTACAGTGCAATGTTTCCCTGGCATACTAAAATTTCACATTTGCAATTTTACTGCGCTTTATAGTTAGGTAGGTATAATACCTAGTACAAAGGACACTTTAAGATCAATTTTTGGTTCTCTAGGGCCGGTTTTATAAAGTCTGGTTGACCGACGGTTATCTCAACCACGATCAATTGTCATGGATACGATTATTTTTAAGAATTGTATCCTTGACAATTGCTCGTGGTTGAACCAACCGTGCGTCGTCGGTCAACTAGACTTTATAAAACCGGCCTAAGGGCCGGTTTTACAATCGATGGTTAACTTGCAAGTTGTTGGTTAACAGTAAAGTTCTGTTTTACAATTGTTGGTTATCTTCAAGGTCGAAGTAAACTAATAGTCAAACTTACCAACACCATATGTATGGGTTAACTATCAGTTAAGAGTTTGACAGAAGTAAAATAACCTAAAATTATTTTGTTTATATACATTTAAAAAAATTAATTTCGAATACTTAAGTATTTAAAACATGGATATGTAAATACCTCTTCCTTAGACGTGAAATTTACCTATCTTTTATTTTCCATTGCTGAATAAAAAATACTACTGAAGATTTTGTATATATTCGTATGAATAAACAGCAATACATTTCGTTTAAGAAAATTACAACACAAAAATTATATTGTAAAAACATCATACATTTTTTAAGTCCATTAACCATGCAACGCTTTACGAGTAGCTTGATGTAGTTTTTGAAAGTCATACTGAAACTTAGTCAAGGGGCAATCTAATTCATCACATACTTGTGGAAAATGTTAGTTGTTTATCAAAACAAACTTTTAAAGCGGGAGAATACTGCAGTATTATGGACAATCGCTGGTTAACTTGCAAGTTGTTGGTTAACAGTAAAATTCTGTTTTACAATTGTTGGTTATCTTCAAGGTCGAAGTAAACTAGTATAGTCAAAGTTACCAACACCATATGTATGGGTTAACTGTCAGTTAAGAGTTTGACAGAAGTAAAGTAACCTAAAATTATTTTGTTTATACATTTAAAAAAATTAATTTCGAATACTTAAGTATTTAAAACATGGATATGTAAATATCCTCTTCCTTAGACGTGAAATTTACCTCTCTTTTATTTTCCATTGCTGAATAAAAAATACTACTGAAGATTTTGTATACCGAGTGGGTACTTTCAAAGCCGAACATAGGAGAATTGCAAAACCCTCTACTCGACTGAATACGCGTTATTATTCATATCTGATATTAATAACAGAAACTTATGACTGATGTCAAATAATTTAATTGACAGATAAAAAAAGTTGACAGTCATAACAGCCTATGTTATTTCACAATAGCATTATTTTATACATTTTTTTTACAGAAAAAGGTAACTAAGTACCAATATTTAATGGTACCATCGCATGCGCTGTATTTTTGTCGTTCTATTCATACCATTACCATTATTGTGGGTTTAAATGGCGAGCAGGAATCTATATAAAGGTTAGTTACCATGCAATTCTCCTATGTTCGGTTTTGAAAGTACCCACACTGTATATTCGTATGAATAAACAGCAATACATTTCGTTTAAGAAAATTAAAATTATATTGTAAAAACATTATAATTTTTTTAAGCCCATTACCCATGCAACGCTTTACGAGCAGCTTGATGTAATTCTTGAAAGTCATACCATTGAATATTGTAGTAGGTCAGAATGTTTATTCCAATGGTAAAGATTGTGCCTAGTTTTGTCATCCGTAAAAGGGCCGGTAGATGGGGCAGTAATATACAATATTCAGATTTTTTCGGATTGCCTGGATGCTTTAATCATTTGTCAACAGGGGTTTTAATCTGTCGAATTTTTTCCTTGTTATAACTTTCGCTCAACAGAGTGCAATGACGTACATAGATACCGTAGATACCGGCATTTATTAACTGCGTTCGCTGTTCGAAAATATCCGAATGAGATCCGAGCGAGCAACTGCGGATTTTGGTCACGTGGTTTCCGATCATGGCAAAGTAAATTTTTATTACCGAACGTTAGCGAGGATATTAGGTTTCTAATTAGAGATTTATAGGTTATATAGCCCCGGTAGTGTAGCGTCTAGCATGCTAGTCTCCTACTCAGCGGGCCGGGTTTCAATTCCCGGTGCCGGCAACTTCTGGCCAAGGTTTTCTGCAGTTTTCCTTGGCTGTAACATGAATATGAGAGTTGTGCTATTCCATCTCTAAGTCGGCTGCAGACGCAAGCGGGCCCGCTTAATAATAATAGCCCCTTCCTCCCTCCCCACACAAGCACTGCTTTCGGGGCCTGGCAACAGGACATGGGTAGAGTAGATTATTATTATTATTATTATTATAATACCTGGCTGTCATAATATTGAGGTGCTGATTAATGTTTATGCCTGTATTATCTTTGGTGTATGCAAATTGCAAGGCCCCACTCCAAGTACATCTTCGTCTGATACAATAATTGTGGAGTTACAAGATGCAGAAGCTAACAAGATACTGAAAGAGGAGGTCGTGAAGGTATGTATTATTAAACTATAATTATTACTGTTAGCGTTGGATCATAGCCAGCACATTTCCTATTGTATATTTTAGATGCAGTATATGCAACAACTATTTTAAATAACATATTAAAAGAACGAAAGGCTGAAAGCCTGTGTGCGCCGAAGACAAAAAAATAATTTAAACAAATGATCGCACTGTTTTGTGAATACAACTAGTTGAAGAACATGAAGAAGCTCAGAGAAGCCTAAAAAAATATATTTGGTCAAAAATTGCTCAGAAAATCAACTGCACTGGTACTTCTTATATTACATGGCAACAATGTGATACCAAATGGAAAGGATTGAATAACACTTATAAAGATATTAAAGAACACAATTCCACTAGTGGTAGAAATAGAAAAAAATGGGAATACATATCTAATGCTTAAAATTATATACAAAAGCCTGAAATTGCAGCACCCGTAACTTGTAGTAACTCAGAAGGATTAGTGTATAATCAAGAAAACCTAGAGCAGCTGCAGCAATCGGGAAACAGTTCAACATCTGAAGAACCTGCTTTCAAGAAAAGAAAATATTAATCCACATACATGAAGAAACATAATAACATTGTGTCAAATGTTGAAAGGCGACATCGTGCAACAGGATGGATCAACAAAACAAGTTTCTGGATACATTCTAAGAATTGGTGAAGGTACCTATTGAGTAAGAATAAGAAGTGTGCATATACCATAATGTGAATTAAAATGTTCCAAGTTTATAATATAATTTAATAATATTAATAATTACTAGTATAATAGGTATATCAATATACTTATTCCAATAATGAGTTAATAAACAATAAATAAATTGCACGATTTTTTTTTATTTTATTAAATAGAGATTAGAAAATAAAGTCGTACTTAAGACTATGAAAAACATAATATATATCTATGGGATACTAGTGGTTACGCAAACCTGTCTATGTTTAAAAAGTTTTACAACCGCTTGATTATTTTCTTCTTCAATATCTAAATTATTGTTGTCATTTACAATTACTTCCTGTAAATCCTCAACTTCTATTAAATCGTCAGTTAAACCTCCATAAAAAATACATAAATTGTGTAAAATGCATGCACCAACAATCAATAAGGTTATCAGATCTAAGCGCTTAATTCTAAATATTTCGTATAAATAATAAATATTAAATAAAATATCGATTTCAACGGGAAATATCAAGATTTATTCGCTTTATACGTATTTCGGCATCATTGTGCCATTGTCAAAAGCTATTATAAAATATTATAACAAATGCAAAAATATAGTAACTCCTTGATTCTATTATTTTAACACTGCGTGAAGCAGCTGGCCCCAGTCAACCCGTCGGAGGTCAGTCGCTTATCAGTGTTTTAAAAAGATATTTATTCCAAAATCTTCAGTAAAGGAGAATCTAAGAGATCAATTTGCTCATTCATTAAAGGTATGTTGTTTTTTGTGTGTTTATAAATTTCAAAAGCTTCTAAAATGTTTAATTTATTTTTGTTATCAGAAAAGTGTAAAAATTTAATTGTATTATTAGATGTTAATGTGTGATTTTGTTCTAACAAATGTTTAGCAAAATTTGATTTATGTGCATGTTTATATTTGTAACAACGGATATGTTCTTTTTGCCTAATACTGAAATTTCTAATTGTTTGACCTATATATACTGAATCACAATGTGAACAATTTAATTTATAAATACCTACCTGATTTTAGCAAATCATTAATTTTGTCTTTAGCATTGAAAAGAGAGTATAGAATATTTTTATTTGTTTTAAAAATGACTTTATATTTATTTGTGTTATTTATAATTTTAGCAATCTTTTCTGAAATTTTACCAAAATATGGAATTGAAACGTATTTTAATGTTTTATCAGTGTTATTAATGGAATAAACTTTTGGAATAGCTAATTTATAATTTTTCTTTTTAATTAAAGTGTCAATAAGTGTAGTGTTATAACCATTGCTATATGCAATTTGTTTAATAATTGAAATTTCTCTATTAAAATTATTTTTATCTAAAGGAATTGTTAGAGCTCTGTGTACTAAAGATTGATATGCTGCTAATTTATGTGTATTATGATGACAAGAGTTATGTGGTATGGTAATATCAGTTTGTGTAGGTTTCCTATAAATTGAGTATTCGAGTATGTTTTCTGAATTAATTTTTATGTTTAAGTCTAAAAAGTTAATAGATCTGTTTTGTTCAATTTCTAGTGTAAATTTAATTTTTTGGTGTAAAGTATTAATAAAAATTAAAAAGTCGTCAATGTATTCGAAAGAACTATCAAAACATGCCAAAATATCGTCAACATAACGAAACCAAAATACAATTTTATTTGATAGATTTGATTCAAATATTTGATCTTCTATATTTTCCATAAAAATATTAGCCAATAGTGGTGAAATGGGACTACCCATTGGTAACCCATCTTTCTGAAGATAAATTTTATCATTAAAAATAAAATAATTTTGATTAATACAAAGTTCAAATAATTGAATCAACTCTATCCTTTTTGTTAATTCAATGTTATTGTTAACTAAAACATTTTCTAATAAAGGAATACATTCCTGTGGGGGTATTTGTGAAAACATACTCGTAACATCAAAACTAACTATTTTACATAGTGGTGGTAAGCTAATGTTACTTAATTTATTAATCAATTCAGAAGTGTTTTTAACTGAATATTTTGGAGTGTATCCTAAATTATTAATTATATTATTTAATGTTTTAGCTAGCATGTGGTTTGGTGCATGTATGTATGAAACTACAGGTCTAATAGGAATGTTAGGTTTATGTATTTTAACTAAACCGTATAATTTTGGTGGTTGTGGATTTGGATATATTATGTTATGTTTCTCGTATGGTGTTAAAGTAATTTCACAATTTTTAATTGTTTGTTTTATTTGGTTTTGGTATTTATTTGTTGGATCTCTATTTAAAATTTCTAGATTAGAATCTGTTATAAAATCATTGACTTTTTCTAAATAATCATTTTTAGGTAAAAATACTAAAGTGTTTCCCTTATCTGCCCTAACAGAAATTAAATTATTTACTCTAACTTTTTCCTTAATTGATTTAATTAATGAAATATTATTATTTGTATTATATCTAAATTTATCGTTTATCGAAATTCTTTTTAATAAATTATAAATTTCTAATTTATTAAAAAGAATTTCGATAAACGATAAATTTAGATATAATACAAATAATAATATTTCATTAATTAAATCAATTAAGGAAAAAGTTAGAGTAAATAATTTAATTTCTGTTAGGGCAGATAAGGGAAACACTTTAGTATTTTTACCTAAAAATGATTATTTAGAAAAAGTCAATGATTTTATAACAGATTCTAATCTAGAAATTTTAAATAGAGATCCAACAAATAAATACCAAAACCAAATAAAACAAACAATTAAAAATTGTGAAATTACTTTAACACCATACGAGAAACATAACATAATATATCCAAATCCACAACCACCAAAATTATACGGTTTAGTTAAAATACATAAACCTAACATTCCTATTAGACCTGTAGTTTCATACATACATGCACCAAACCACATGCTAGCTAAAACATTAAATAATATAATTAATAATTTAGGATACACTCCAAAATATTCAGTTAAAAACACTTCTGAATTGATTAATAAATTAAGTAACATTAGCTTACCACCACTATGTAAAATAGTTAGTTTTGATGTTACGAGTATGTTTTCACAAATACCCCCACAGGAATGTATTCCTTTATTAGAAAATGTTTTAGTTAACAATAACATTGAATTAACAAAAAGGATAGAGTTGATTCAATTATTTGAACTTTGTATTAATCAAAATTATTTTATTTTTAATGATAAAATTTATCTTCAGAAAGATGGGTTACCAATGGGTAGTCCCATTTCACCACTATTGGCTAATATTTTTATGGAAAATATAGAAGATCAAATATTTGAATCAAATCTATCAAATAAAATTGTATTTTGGTTTCGTTATGTTGACGATATTTTGGCATGTTTTGATAGTTCTTTCGAATACATTGACGACTTTTTAATTTTTATTAATACTTTACACCAAAAAATTAAATTTACACTAGAAATTGAACAAAACAGATCTATTAACTTTTTAGACTTAAACATAAAAATTAATTCAGAAAACATACTCGAATACTCAATTTATAGGAAACCTACACAAACTGATATTACCATACCACATAACTCTTGTCATCATAATACACATAAATTAGCAGCATATCAATCTTTAGTACACAGAGCTCTAACAATTCCTTTAGATAAAAATAATTTTAATAGAGAAATTTCAATTATTAAACAAATTGCATATAGCAATGGTTATAACACTACACTTATTGACACTTTAATTAAAAAGAAAAATTATAAATTAGCTATTCCAAAAGTTTATTCCATTAATAACACTGATAAAACATTAAAATACGTTTCAATTCCATATTTTGGTAAAATTTCAGAAAAGATTGCTAAAATTATAAATAACACAAATAAATATAAAGTCATTTTTAAAACAAATAAAAATATTCTATACTCTCTTTTCAATGCTAAAGACAAAATTAATGATTTGCTAAAATCAGGTAGGTATTTATAAATTAAATTGTTCACATTGTGATTCAGTATATATAGGTCAAACAATTAGAAATTTCAGTATTAGGCAAAAAGAACATATCCGTTGTTACAAATATAAACATGCACATAAATCAAATTTTGCTAAACATTTGTTAGAACAAAATCACACATTAACATCTAATAATACAATTAAATTTTTACACTTTTCTGATAACAAAAATAAATTAAACATTTTAGAAGCTTTTGAAATTTATAAACACACAAAAAACAACATACCTTTAATGAATGAGCAAATTGATCTCTTAGATTCTCCTTTACTGAAGATTTTGGAATAAATATCTTTTTAAAACACTGATAAGCGACTGACCTCCGACGGGTTGACTGGGGCCAGCTGCTTCACGCAGTGTTAAAATAATAGAATCAAGGAGTTACTATATTTTTGCATTTGTTATAATATTTTATAATAGCTTTTGACAATGGCACAATGATGCCGAAATACGTATAAAGCGAATAAATCTTGATATTTCCCGTTGAAATCGATATTTTATTTAATATTTATTATTTATATAATCATGGATTTCAACAAAGTGACGCTTGAGAATGTCAATAAACTAAATATTTCAATCTGCGAAATCAAGATTTTAAATGTAACCAAAAGCATGCTCAATTTCTTTTACGAGGGTCGGAGAAAGAAAGACCTAGGTAACTTCAGTGAAGAAAAACAGGATAATGCAATAATAACAATGAAATACAAATAAAGTATTTAGTTAATTAAGCACAAAATAATAATTGGAGAATCTGTACAATCGGTAACCCAAAAGATGCAACTAAGAATAATCAGCGGTGCATACGCTAGTAAATAAAATAAAAGGGGATAATAACTGGTAGCAAAATATATAAGGAACTGTAGTTACGGTAGCGGTTTAAACGGAGAGCTTACACCCTTTCAAAACTTGAAAAAAAAGCTTCCTGTATGATCGGTAAAAGCAAAAGTTAAATACGGGACTTGGTTCGGATATTCTGGACCTGGGTATCGTCACCACAGCACTGCTTGAAGTCAAGATCGCCAAGAGACAAAATATCGGAGACCTGGGGCTTGTAATTTCTCTCTGACTCCGTCTAAAGAGAAATATACAACTATACAAGACCTTTCGGGGTTACAAAACTAAAGGGGTTTGCTAACACTAAAGTTTCGAAAATCAAGTCCACAGCCCCGATTGCAGAAATGATTGTCAAGAGCAGTAATGAGAGCACCAGGACCTCGTGGTTTTACCTCGACCCCGTCTAAAGTAGAACGTACAAGTTCCTACACGGAAAGCAAAACTAAACAGGATATCTAAACGGAGATGCTAATACGAGAGCCTCGGATACCAAGGCCACAGCGGGCACAGCCCCGCTTGAAGACGTGGTTGCCAAGAGTCGCAATATTAGCACTAGGTCCTATGAGTTTACCTCGACTCCGTCTGAAGTAAAATAAATAGCACCAGGTCTAAAACGGTTGAAACTGAGCACGGAGAAAAACTATTCCTGAATTCACCCTAACTTAATACGGTACAAACCCTAAACGGCACTTTACCAAATATTCGGAGGGTTGTAAACTCACCTGATTGACTCTAAAAGTAAACCTTTGAAGACGGATCTTCGAACTGTCTAAATATTCGAGAAATTTGTATTTTATATTTTTATACAGGGAAGATAAATGACCGCCTGCGCTCGGTCCTCAATGCTAAAGTCAGCCGGTACAGGTACACAGGAAGAGGCTAGCGATCGCTTCTCCGCGGTCCGGTCGAGGTCAAACGTCAACAATACATTTAAACTTAAATATTTACATTTCAACAATTTAACTAAAATGCACTGGTTCCTATACTAAACAAAATACCTTGTATTAATGACTTAAATAAATTATTACAGACTTTGGTAATAACAATTTAACTTTAACTATATAAAAATAAAATAATCTTTAGAACAATTAACTTAAATGATATAAAAAACACACTTCGTTACAAGTTAATAAAGGAAAGAGTTTTACCAAGTAATTGCAGCTTTAGAAAAAAGGTCCATACTAATAGGTTTTTGGTAGAGAAAATGATTCTGTGTTTTCTCATGCATTCATTTTTAATTTTGTTTTTCAAAGGCTGAGTAATGAAAAAATAGGTAAAACCAATGGTAACGCTGTTTTGACGAAAATCTCTAGTGCCTTGAAATGGAGTTGACAAGTGCCGTTCAGTGATATCTTACCGTTTCCTAAATAATCGCATTTTATCATTTCCAGTTATTTTCGTATAAAATAAACGTTGACAGTACAAGCGGCATTCTGATGAACAATAGATTGTCATTCCAAGGCACTGCAGATAGGATTTATTATTTTTTGATTTCCCGGTTTCTGAACAAACGTCATGCAAACCTCTTGGCATTTCCGATTGATTTTGCGTAAACTTTTTTTTTTAGCAATTTTATCGATTTTAAATTTTATACATTAACTTATGGATTGCTATAATAAAATTATAGTTCATTTGTATAAATACGAAATATTCAGTGTAATGCCATTCCGCAAAGGCGCCCTCTGTAGATGGGTAGTGGTGACAGTTGTTATTGTAAATTGTATATTTTTGTAATTACTAAATTTTAGGGGCGACACCTATCGAAAATGTTTGGCGTAACTTCAAACGGCCGCTACGGTGGCGCCAGCTGGAAAATAACGGCCGTGGAACATTCTCAAAGTTGGGCGCTGGTACAAGCATTCTGACCTACTACAATATTCAATGGTCATACTGAAACGTAATCAAAGGGCAGTCTAATTCATAATAATAATTCATCACATACTTGTTGAAAAAGTTAGTTTTTTATCAAAACAAACTTTTAAAGCGGAAGAATACTGCAGTATTATGGATAATACAAATACTTGTATTTTTCTACAAGACCTACCAAAATATCCTCTTCCTCAGGCATGAAATTCACCGCTTTTTTTATTTTCCATTGCTGAATAAAAAATAACTTTCTACTGAACATTTTATATAATATATATTTGTATAAATAAAAACTAATACCATTTCACTTACAAAACATAGTTACAAAATTACAATACAAAAATTATAGGTATTGTAAAAATACAATTCATCACGTACCTGTCAGATTTAATTCTTAACTACACTCAAAATTAGGTTAAATTTATCAAAACAAAATGTTAAAGCGGGAGAGCACTGCAATATTATGGATAATACAGCGCGTTAGTATGGATTTTGAACATCATTCATTACCAACAAAAAAAATTTACAGGTCGACTTACCAACACTCTGAAAAGCATTGAAAAACGCATGTCTTTATAAACCTGTAGTTAACCTGCAAGTAATAGTAAACTAATAACAAAAGTTAACCACCGATTGTAAAACCGTTCTGAACGGCAGATGTCTCAAGATAATTCCAAGGCACTACAGATTTTCGCCAAAACAGCTATTTTCAATTTTCTCAGCCTATGAACAACTAAAAGCTAATAATAAATACATGAGTAGACGCAGAATTTTTTTCTCTACAAAAATTTCTTTTCTAAAATAATTAGGGAAGATAATATTTGACTTTTAAAATTTTAGCATTGAAATCCCTATGTTGCGTCATTCAATTCTACACCCTGTATAAATAATTCGAGGTAAGAATAGAAAAAAAGTATTCAGGATTAGAATAATTGGCACTATTTTCAGAATCAGATTCGGGCGTTTCAAATTCTGAATCATCATAATATGAGAGATATGGTTCAAAATTTAATCTATATCCGAATCTTCACCTTGATATATATTACGATTGGCGGTATATTTTGAACATGAAGTTGTCCATTTGTCCTAAATTATTTATCAGCTGCCATAATTGAACCTTTGTACATGTAAGTTAAAATGGAACGTTAAACTTTATTAAATAATTTCCCACTGCAGTTTTGTTGGAATAATGTATTGGAGGTCTCTCCAAACGGGCAGAATGACATGGGCATTTATAGATTGCGGTGTATGCAACCAGTAAGACTGGGGAAACCAAGATGGCAACTGGGGTTTACGCTTAGTGCTATCATTATAAGTTTACATGTATTTAGTTGAATAATAAATGTTGTTGTGAGCAAAGTTTCTGTGTTACTAAACCTCACCCAGTACACAACATTATTGGCGACGACAAGTGGTTAAAAAAGTACCCGTGACTTCCTAAACAAAAACGCGGAAAACCGATAACGGCGAGAAGACAAAAGATGGCTTCGTTCGGGAATATCGAACAGTTTAACACAAATGATCCGGCATCATTTGAATCCTACCACGAAAGAGTTGATTTCTTTTTGCTAGCAAATGGCATTACGGACGACGACAAGAAGAAAGCAGTGTTTCTCAGTGTGTGAGGCCCGGTTACATATGAAATTGCGAGATCGCTAACAGTGCCTGATAAAGTCGTAAGTAAAATAATAACGCTATTAAAGACACATTTTTCACCCGTGACCCCAGAAATTGTGCATAGATTTCGTTTCTATCGACCGACGGGATCAACAAGCAGGAGAATCTATCGCGGATTTTGCAAAAGAACTCCGTCATTTGGGGGAAAAGTGCGGGTTTAAGGAGACCCTAGATATCATGATACGAACCGACTTGTCTGCGGGGTTAGGGACGGAGCAACGCAACGCTGTTTACTCGCGGAAAAAGATCTGTCTTTCAAAAAAGTGTTTGAGATCTGTTTGGCACAAGAAACTGCAGCGCGCGGGCTGTCAGTATTCAAACAATCAAGCGCATCCAGCAGTTCAATGCCCGAAGACGTAAAGTGGGTCAACGACTCGCGCACAAGGCAACTACGATCGGTACGAAAACAGCCGAGAGAAACGCAATCAGCTGATTACCGAAATTGTTTTCGGTGCGAAGGACGACATCCGCCAGACGAGTGCGCGTTCAAAAATTCAAACTGCCGTTCTGCAAGAAGGAGGGGCACATTGAAAAAGCATGTTATGCGAAAAAACGTCAAAAGAACGCAAATCAAAAAGTACACAGTCAGACAACGGAAGATGACGACGACGAACACACAGGGCATCAAAACAACTTACGGGACTACTATGAAGTGCCCATTAACAACATCTGTGGCAACAGTACCACAGAAAGGTACACAGTGACAGTCCATGTGAACGGACAACCTCTTAAAATGGAGGTCGATTCGGGAGCCGCCAGTTCGGTTATCGGACAGAAAACATTCGAGACAGTGTTTACGGACAATCCACCGCGTTTGAACAGTTCCGGGCGAGTACTTAGAGATTACCAAAACGGGATCATCCCTATGGTAGGCCAGTGTAAGGTACAAGTGACCCTAGGGGAGCATGAAGGAGTGTTACCCCTTATTGTAGTGAAAGCCGACAGGGCCAGTCTCCTAGGCAGGAACTGGTTCTCAAAATTAGGAATAGCAGTTTCTGGAGTAAGTAACGTCAGCCTAATTTTAGATTACGTAGCAGAATACCCTGAAGTATTCGGGAAAAACCTCGATACGTACAAAGGACCCCCAGTATCCTTGGACATTGACCCCGGCGTCAAACCTATCGCGTGTAAAGTGAGAAAAGTACCTTTTGCTCTCAAGGACAAAATTGATCGCGAGCTGGACAGACTCATAGAACAGGGAGTGATCGAACCAGTGTCGCACCCGAAATAGAGTCGCCTGTCGTGACGGTCGTCAAGCCCAACAACGAGGTCCGTCTGTGCGGGGATTTTCGCGTGACGTTAAATAAACCTCTACGCCCAGACAACTATCCGGTACGCTCGGTACAAAACATTTTAAAGGGTCTATTCTGTAAACTCCGGTTAAAATTTAACAGGGCTTTAAAATTGTAACCAACCGCTAAATTTTAAAACATTGGCGTTGATTGGTTAAATTGAAGTTTTAGCTGTCATAATTAAGCATAGAGATTGGTTAAAATTTTAACGCCACGTTAAATTTTAACCGATGCTTACAGAATAGACCCTTAAGTGCACTAGCAGGCGGAGTAGTTTTCGCAAAGTTCGATTTGTCTCAGGCCTACCTTCAATTAGCCGTGGACAATGAAGCTGCGGAAGCACAAACAATAATAACACACAGAGGTGCGTTTAAATGCAATCGGTTACAATTTGGGGTTTCGACAGCTCCGCAAATTTTCCAGCGAATTTACTTTTCTTGTCGAAGAAAATACTTTTTAAAAACAATTTTATTTATTAAGAAGTAAAAATAAGGAGCTGTGTTCAGTATAAAATACAAATGCAGACTAACTGTCTAATTATAATCGTATATGCAAGCAAAACTATTCTAGGTAAAGCAGATTGATAACGCGAGCTTATCTTAGCGGGCTAAGCATTCTAATATATCTTAACTCCTCCATCCTAAGAGGGAATATTATATACTTTTAAACAATATAATATTCACATTCACAATATTAAAATTTTGTATTTATCCTAAATGGATTTACATTGTATTAATGAATTAGGATCAATATTATTTTCATTAATTGATTGGATTGGAGATACTGATTTAAACAACTTACTGATAATCGATATTCGCTTATGATGGATACAAATGGATATACATATTATAGTTATCACCATCACAAGAACAATGATCAATGAGATATAGCTTAAGTGTTTATAACGTATGGAATCGGTATCCTGAAGGGTTATCATGTTTTTTGTTAATTTTTCTTGACTTTGAATTAGGCTGTGAACATTAACAGGCGATAGATCAATTTTAGTCATTTCGGTTTGGATTGAGGGGGATATTTGTAATTTACCAATGGATGAGATTTGAATTTGTTTTTCTTCTGTAGAAGACGATTCAAAAGTAGTTAAAAGTTCATCACGATTTATCAATGCGGAACAATCGTTAGTGATATGGAGTAGCACCGAACCAGTAGTGATTCTTCTATTTAAAGAATTTGTACATTTTACGTCAATAATAGTATCATTAGGAGAGCTTATGATCCAAGAGGATCGATTTAGTTATTTATTCTTCTATTTAAAGAATTTGTACATTTTACTTCAATAATAGTATCATTAGGAGAGCTTATGATCCAAGAGGATCGATTTATTTTTATTATTTTGATCGATTGTAGGAGAAATGTAAGGGGCTGACATGTTTGGTTGCTTTTAAAGGTTAGCAATTGAGTTTCGCATAGTTTTGAACTGGGTATTGAAAAGTGGGTATCTTGTGAACAGAAGTAATGAGAAATGGTAACTTGTTTGCAGTGATCATCATCCACAGGAGTACTACTGAATTCTGTATTAAAGAGGATATTGTTGTACTAGTAACAATTGGTTTTCATAATTAAGTGTGATATCTCTAGTGGTGGAGAAGCTTTTATATGGGATTAAATAATGTTTATTTTTAAGCAAAGCAATAGTTTCAAGCAAATCATTTTTTAGGGTATTATAATTATATAGTAAAGAAGAATAATCAAGGGTTTTTATCAGGGTCCATGAACTTTCTTTCATGAGGGCTTTTCCTTTAATCAAAGGGTACAAGTCCAGGATTGTCATGCAATTGTTGGATTGGTACGTCACTGTAGATGACGGTCCAGGTGAGGGTGAAGAAGGTAACTGTCCTGTAAAGGGCATTAAGTCATTAGCGTGTCTTTTAGTCGTTGTATTATTGGGTATATTTCTTAAATCGTACGTGTCATGTTCATGTATCTTTTCTACAACATAAGGTCCTACAAAACGTGGTTCCTTTTTGTTTCTAGCATTTGTTTTTACATATACTTGGTCGTTTATTTGAAAAGTGTTTGCTTTGCGGGATTTATTAATTCTGATGTTACGTTTTTCTTTAGTTATATTTTGCTTATCGTGAAGATCTTTATAAAGATGTTTCATTTTTTCTTTATGGTCGACAACATAATTTTCATAAAAGTTTTTGTTATATTCGAGATCGAAAGGACTTCGACTCTCAGTAAATGGCCAAATAATATCTCAAAGGGAGTATAGTTTAAATTCGAGTGAATGGAATGATTGTAAGCTACAATACAATATTGAATTTTTTTGGTGTCGGGTATGTTTTCGAGTAATCGGTAATGTTCGATAATAGTTGAGTGTAATCGCTCTACTATCGAATTTGATTGGTGATTATAAGGATGTAGTTTGATTTTATGTAATTCTACAAAACTTTTTAAGGGTTGTTTATTAAATTCGCCATCAACGATTAGAGTATCTGGAGTGGTGAAGGTTGTTATAAAATAAAATAACTTATCTGTTACATCTATTAGATTGCTTGATTTTAAATGATAGGCTTGAGCGAATTTTGAAAATGCGTCTATAATAGTCAAGTATTTTTGTCCTCTTATTTGAAATATGTCCATATGTAGTGTGTGAAGTGGTTGGTTATGAGTAGGTGTTAAATTTAGGGGCTATTTGACTGGATGTCTGTTGTATTTATGTTTTTTACAAATTTGACAATTATCTATGAAATTTTTGATGTCATTGGTAATTCCTTTCCAATAATACTTTCTTTTTACATGTTCGCTAGTTTCGGGAATTCCTCTATGGTTATTTTTGTTTTCATGGTAGTTTCGAATTTGATTGATTCTTTCATCTTTGTCGAAAATGTATGTGACTTGGTTCATGCATCTATAAAATTTGGGGGTATTGTTGTTTGATACGGAAATAATATATTTAGAAAATTCGTTGTATAAAGTGTCATTAGGGAAATAGCAATGATAGTTTGTTTTAGGCAATCAGTGTCCAATTAATAATTCGTTAAATTTGTCGCCTTTATTAAATTGATTGACATAAATTCGGATTAATCGATTTCCATCGATAGTGGTTAAATTTATTTGTTTTGGTAGAGGTGTTAATATAAATTCAATTTGGTTTGAAAAATGTTGAAGAGGTTTTTCACATATAGGTATTGCGGGTGTCGAATCTTCTTGTGTGTGTACTGTGTTTCCTTCCGATTGATTATCATCGGGGGTTTCTAGTATTTGAATGTCCTGTGAGGTGTTTTCATTATTTAATGTATTTGGTTCAATAGTAGGAAAGTCAAATAGGTCAGTAAGGTTGGGCGAGTATGGCCTGTTTGGAATTAAACTACAATTGTCGATGTTAGGTTCTGGGGTATTTATTCGATCAGTATTTTGTAAAATGTCGTCTATATTGTTCATAATGTCGCCTGTTATAGTTAAAGGGTGAATTTGAATCCGTGAAAGGGCGTCTGCGACTTTATTTGTTTTTCCAGGTAAATATTTAATTTCGAAATTGAATTCTTCTAATTTTAGGGACCATCTGGTTAATTTCGAATTTGGTTCTTTCAGGTTTCGTAACCAAACTAGGTCTGTGGTCAAGTGTACAATTTAAATTTGACTCCGAAAAGGTATGGGCGAAATTGTTTGGTTGCCCAAATGATTGCCAAAAGTTCTCGTTCAATAGTCGAGTATCTCTGTTCGGTTTCATTAAGCGTTCTTGAAGCATAACAAATCGGTTTTTGGTTCTGAGACAGTACGGCTCCTAATGCAAATTTAGAGGCGTCTGTAGTTAGTTCAAAAGTTCTAGTAAAGTCAGGGTATTGTAACATTGGTTCGTTAGAGAGGATAGTTTTGGTATAATTGAAAGAGACTATGAAGTCAGGGGTGTGTTGAATGTTGTTGTCTTTCTTCAAGCATTGGGTCAAAGGTTTGGTTATTTTAGCGAAGTCTTTAATAAATTTTCGATAGTATCCTAAGAGTCCTAAATAACTTTTAATTTCGGTTTTTGTTTTAGGTAAAGGGAAATTCTGTATCGCGTGTATTTTTGAGGGGTCTGGGCGAATTCCGTCTGGTGTAATTATGTGTCCCAAGGTATTTTACAGATTTATGTAGAAATTCAGATTTATCCAATTGAATTTTAAGATTAGTAGTTCTACATTTTTCAAAAATATTTTTTAATCGTGAAATATGTTCTTCTAAAGAGGTTGAATAACAATTACATCGTCTAGATATACAAGGCATTGTGAGGGTGTCAAACCTGTAAGGGCTATGTTAATCATCCTTTGAAAAGCGGCAGGTGCATTTTTTAATCCAAAGGGCATGCGTTTGAACTGGAAGTGTCCTTCTTCCGTCGAGAAAGCTGTTTTTTCTTTGTCATTTGTTTCAATTTCTATCTGGTGGAAACCAAAGGCCAAGTCTAAAGTTGAAAAATAATTTGCACGGCCTAAATGGTCTAAAACTGTTTCTATATTGGTGAGGGGGAATTTGTCTTCAATTGTATTTTCATTTAATTTGCGATAGTCGATGACTATACGCCATTTCTTTTTGCCAGAAGCGTCTAACTTTTTTGGTACTATCCAAATTGGGAAATTATATGGACTTTCGGATGGTTCGACTATATTTTCTTTTAACATTTTGTCAATTTGATTTCTGACTTCTTCGCGGTGTACGTGAGGGTAGCGGTACGTTTTAGTAAAAATAGGAATTTCGTTTTTTGTTCTAATATGATGTTTTGTTAAATTTGTAGAGGATAAGGGAATTTCCGGATGGTGAAAAATTTCTTTATACTCGTAACACAGGTTTGTTAATAGGGTATTTTCTTCGGGATTTAAGTGATCTGTTCTTAAGTTATCTTTTCAATTTTGTGAAAGTAACTGTTTTATTGATTTTTGATTTTGTGGAAAGTTTTGATCGGGATGTTCAAAATTGTGGTTATTGATTTGGATATTATTATCGTTGTTTTTAATTTCCATGTAGTCATCTAAATAGAGAGGGTTATTAATTGTTAAAAGTTGGGGTTCGTCTGAGGTATTAATAATAGTGTTGTGAAAATAATTATTGTCAAGTCGAACTATAGCAGAAGACATAGTTAAATGTTTTGTAAAATTTAGTTTAGGTGCAATTTTATTTCCGTTATAGTGGGTAATTTAATTCTTTGTTCTGTCCGTGGGGGTACAGTAATGCATTTTAATGTATTTTGATTAATTTTGGAAAAATTACATTGGTTTCTTTTTACTTTCCCATACCACCACTGGTATATGGGAAGTATTGATATCATGAACATTTTCGAAGTCGAGATTTTCGCGGAAATACGTGTTTTGGGTCCCCAGGAACCCAAAAAAGTGGTCTAGAAAAAATGTCTGTCTGTGTGTATGGGTGGATGTGTGTGTGGGTGTATGTTTTGCATTTACTGTGGCATCTTGTGTGTGAATAAAGCTGTACTGTGGCATCTGTTGTAGTTGTGGCATCTTACACCCCGATGTCACAGCTAAAACAACTTTGTACGCGTGAATATAATCCCAATAACATTCTATTTAAATTTACCGCGGTTTTGGGCGGAGCCTTATCAGAAAATGTGAACCAATCGTTGTTAGACTGTGTATAGCAGTGGTGTATAATGTGTCATAATTGGGTGTAATTCCCTATTACTTTAAGACCTATTTGTACATCTCTGTAAATAAGCGCCCTCTATGTTACACACGTTTTTTAATTTGAATTATAAATAACGGAACATTGTACGGAGTCTTAAAGCGCATGTTAAGTCTAACTAAGGTCTCGATTTCTGCGTATGTTTAAGTTTTGCAAATTCCAATTGCAGTGAAGTGACTATAAAGTACAGTTGGTGATCAGAGTGTCATTTTAAATTTAAAATTTTAACGGATTTATTTTAACGGTAATATATTCTATTGTCTGTATTAGTAATCGAATTTATTTTATTTATTTAATACCTACTGCTTAAATGAGGAATAGAAAGAAAGAATGTATAGAATGAATAAAAATTAGTTTTCTAAATTCATTTATTTTATATCACTTTAGCAGAATGGAAACACGGTCAGGGCGAATAGTTACTTTGGCAAAAAAGGCCCAAATTGAAAAAGAGATTTAAAGCATACCATAATAGCCGTCTGAGCATACGGCAAATTGTTTTCTAATTTTTTTGCATTATTTTCTTATGTAACCCCATATTAATTTACCATGATTAGAAAGAAAAATAATCAAGCTTTCTAATGATGTATTGCGTTACCCCTATTACCATTTAAGAAAATTCAAGATGGCGGCCGGACTCCGAAAGTATGAGTCAAAGAAAATTTTTCTATACCTACTGTAAAGTATGCGAAGTGATGTCGTATTGAAGTATTCCAAATTTCAAATTAATATCTCAAAGCGTTTGAGCGCTACGGCTTTGGTCCAATCTTTAATAGCTACTCTGTATACACAAATCAATATTTGCTTTTTTTATTATTAAAATTTAATAAGATATTATAAGTTTATAATTATAAATGCCATCAAAGCTGTAATTATACCTTAATAAAAATTATTTTACTGAATCTTTAAATGGATGCTTTTTAATCACCTATAATTACTACCTACTATCCATTTCAAATTGTGTACGGATAGAATATTTTTTGGATTTAGAGAGTTTTAGCAACCTTCCGTTAAAAGTTACACTAAACGCTAAAGTCCGTGAAGGCGGTTTCACATGGCAAGCGTTTCCGCGCACCTGCGTTCTTGCGTTCGGATTTCCACCAATAAGAATACAGAAATTGAAAATCCTGCGTTTCAAGGTCAATACGCTGTATTCTTATTGGTGGAAATGCGAACGCAGGTGCGCGGAAACGCTTTCCATGTGAAACCGCCTTGAGTACCGAATAGCGTAGGTAGGAATTTTAGACGTTTAGCAATACCGTTACCGTTGGTACGCATTTAAAGATTCGCGCCAAATGATATCTTAACCTCATTGTTTTGGTTTTACTTGTGAAGAAGGTATGTGAACCTTTATAATATTTACTAACTATTATAACTTTAGAAGAATATTTGTGAATATAAAGAAATACACAATACTGTTTTAATTTTACTCATCTTGACAGTTTACAAACAAAACAAAGAATGGATGGAACCAATTCCTTCCACGGAGCCTGCGCGTTACCACTACCAACTGTGTTTTCTTCATATTAACCAACGCAAATAGTAAAACTTCCCTAAATTTATCAAACGGTAAAGCAAACGCTAAACACATTCGAATGCCGTAACCCGGTAACTAAATAGCGTTACGCGCACGCGCACAAGCTGCTAAATTGGCGTTTAGCGTTACCGTGATTACTACGAGCAGTTGCTAAAACTCCCTATTACCTAGTTCCCTGTAATCCAACATTATGCTAAAGAACCTTCAAGCAGCTTTTCGCATTCTTATTCCTGCAGAAGTTTTGGTACCAAAAGTTGAATTCCTTGTGATGAAACAGCTCATATATTTGTAAAATTAAATGTACCTATTTTAATAAAATTATGACATCCTAATACACACTATACACATACGTCATCTTTTTGTATTAATTCTGACATCGGAAACACTTTTGCTAGTGGATACATAAATGTGGCATCCTATGCCACAATATAGGTTATAGTATGCAGTTCTAGAGGTCGAGCGTTGGTGTGTAACAGAGCGCGGGTTAGTGGAAAATGTTACCGCACCGTTCAGCTGTCTCCCATAGGCTGTTTCTCTCTAGTGTCACAATTGGGTGTATTTCATAGATGTCACAAATACGTACCGGCCTGTATGTGTGTGTATGTGTGTGTGTATGTAACGCCTGTAACGTAAAAACTAGTGAACCGATTTTGATGAAATTTTAAATGAAGGGGTATATCGAAAATTCATCGACAAAATAAGCTTTTCAAAAAAATCCGAAACCGGAAGCGGAAGTTAGACATGTTTTTTTGGTATCATTTTTTCAGAAGCGGAATTTTGAAAATCTGAGTAGGGGATATGAAAGAAGGGCATGATTCAAGGGAAACAGTTTTTTACCCGACTCTCTAACTTCAAAATGGCGGTCGCTATGAATTTTTTAAAATTTCGACTTTAACGCCCCATAACTCAAAAACGAGTCATATGATCAGGTTCCGCAACAACTTGTTTGAAAGCCCTTTGGCTGTACTACACCAGGAAAAAAATTATTCACTAAATCCAAAACTGGTCGCAACGCCGCCGCTCTTCCAAAAATATTGAAATTTTTGAAAAATTATTACAAAAAAACTGGGCTAAGGAATTTGTTTAAATTTTCTATACGTATGCAGCTGAATTAGCTACATTTTTGTTTTTTGATGAATGCCAGAATTCCACTGTGGCGCCCTCTACGAGATTTTGAAAATCGGAAATTGATGCTCCTATAGCGCCTTTATTAGTCCAAATATGAAAGAAGTTTAAATATAAAAGTTATTTAGTATATAATTCTGCATTTTCGTACATGTATATCACGTATACAGGGCGTTTGCTTTCCACAGTACAATAAGCAACTTTGTTATTTTAAATGAAACACCCTATATATTATTATATAATTGAATGCAGAATTTAATTGTCTATCATATAGTATAATGTATTCATATGGCTAAAAAGTACGGTTGATGAGAAATTCGTGAATTTTGAATTGCAAGTGACCATGCGCGGGACGGGAATTCCTTGTCGCCGGCTAATCCTAGCAGCCTATGGATATAAATAATCACACATGCGCAGATGAACACAATCGGCACTTGTGTTAATTTTCAAGTTTAGTTTATCGGTTGTGGCGAACTATACTGTTGAATACCAAAAACGAATGTTTATTTTTAGTATGGGAAAGTCCAGGGGAGGTTTGCACCTCCACTTTTTTGAATTTCTTTCTTTGTTTGGGATTCGTTGAAGTAAAAAGGAATTGTTGTCTTTTCGGTTTGAATATGATTCCAACGATAATCGATACATGCGGGTAATTGTGAAAGAAGGTCTGATCCGATTAGACCGACATATTCTTGGTGAAAATTAAAAAGGTAAACTAAATGATTTCCATCTTCTCTGAAAAGATTGGGCAAAGGAATTTCAGCTACATAATTATTATTTGTTTTACCATGAGAGGTTATAATTTCAAATGGGTGTTCATGAATTGATTCAGGAAAATGTTGATAAACAAATTCGGGGGAAAGGATAGTTTTTGAGCTGCCAGTGTCTATTAAAAGTTTTTCGTTGGTTTCTGGAATAATAATAAAAGGTAATGATCGTTTTGGGTTGATGGAAAAGGATTCTAATTGTTCTCCGAGGCTTTTACAGGAAAATTTATATCATCTGTTTGTTCAGGGTCCAAATCAGAGAAATTGTTATAATCTTGGTCATTGAAATTTTCGTATGCATTTTCGTTATCTGGGGGGTAATAATATTGAGAATAATCTTCGTCTTCTAAATATGTACAATGGAGTTGATTCGTTTGTCGAACGAAACTATTCGGTTTAAAGTTGGGATTAAAATTGGAATTAAATGGTTTTGGGGGATTGGGTCTATGAAATTGTTGTGATGCAGGGCGTTTATTTACTGTGCTAGTTTCCATAGGCTCTGGACGATTTTGGGGTTGAAAGTTCCTTCTGGGGGCAAAGACGTTTTGATTAGGGTG
Organism: Hemicrepidius hirtus; assembly: GCA_963082805.1. Taxonomy (NCBI): domain Eukaryota; kingdom Metazoa; phylum Arthropoda; class Insecta; order Coleoptera; family Elateridae; genus Hemicrepidius; species Hemicrepidius hirtus. Next base: position 23,998,250 of record OY720159.1, read on the forward strand.
TCCAAATCTAGGAAATTGTCGAGGTGGTACATTTGGATTCAGTTGAAAAGCTGGATTAAAATTAGGTCTAAATTGAGGTGGTTGACTTCGTGATATTCCATACTGTGGTTGAAAGCTAGGGCGTTGTTGATGATTTTGGAAAAAGGGGTTTAAATTATTCGTTGGTTGAGAAATTCTATTTTGAACTGGTTGATTTATTGTAGTAAATGTTTGTTGAGGTTGGCCCCGATTAACATTTTGAAAATAACGGGTATCAAGTTCGTCTTTTACGTATGTTAAAGCAGTTTCGAGATTTTGGGGTGCTCTACTACGCAAGAAACTTCCTAGGGGTTCCATTAGCGAAGCAGGACTTTTGGGCGCCGCCGTTTGGGTGCCGCCGATTGGGCCCCGGCCGATTGGGCGCCAGGACTGTTGGGCGCCAGGACTGTTGGGCGCCCGCCGTTTGGGCGCCGGACGTTTGGGCGCCAATACATTTTTAAAATTACATGGGGCCCAGGTTAGTTGCTCTTAGCAGGTAATATATATATAAGAACTTGCTTACCGCTAATCTACGGAAATTGGCGCCCAAACGTCCGGCGCCCAAAAGTTCTGCGCCCAATCGGCCGGCGCCCAATCGGCCGGCGCCCAAACGGCGGCGCCCAATCGACGGCGGCCAAACAGCGGCGCCCAAATGTCGCGTACCGTTCCATTAGTCCTCCTAAATATACTTTAAGTGCTAGTGATTTTGAATCTAAAACTTTATAATCTTTAATTGCCTGTTGTTCTGGTCCTAGTGAAATTTTGGAGTTAAGTATGGCTAACAGGGATCTAATTCGGTTGTAAAAGTCAATAGGGGATTCTTTTGGGGATTGCCTCATTCGTGTAAAATCAATTCGAATATTAAGTTCGGATCTTTGGTCTCCGAAATTACTAATTAAAGTATCTTTTAGTGTTGAATTAAAAACTTGACCGGTGACAACTTCTAAAGCTGCACCATTTAAACGGTTGCGTGCTGATGATAACAATAATTTGTTGATATATGCAGCGGGATCATTTTGTTGCCAAAATTGAGTGAATATATCCTCAACGGCTCTAATGTATTCAGATAATTCTGAAGGATTCCCATGATATTGGGGGATTTAGTTTAACAAACTTATATGGAAACCTTGTGGGTAACCAGTAGGAGGTTGTGCACGTACGTGTGCTTCAGGCATAGCCATTTCTAAATTTAAAATTGTTCAGGTTGTTCAAAATTTTCGTTTTCGTTTTCACTATTAGACATAAAATTTCTTTTTTTTTATTTGTGTACCTAACACATACAATGTTAACTTACATTAATGAACTATTGATTCGTGTGGTTGTAGAATCAACAGAATGTCTACTCAATAAGTTCTTATCAGCATCAAAAGTTAGTCGCTAATCGAGATAACAATGCTTAAATAGAAACAGATCTTAAAGCTAATAGTTTATTGTATGGAATGACAATTAAAGGCATATTTACACCTGTTAAGGTAACCTATAAATTTTCAGTCGATACGGGTTGTTATTTACTTAATTTGATTTAAGGGTTGCAATTGGTAAATGGATAATAATCTTGCTACCTATTCGTCTATCGAAGTAGGAAATTACATCGAATATTTCACTCATACATTGTTGTAACAGTAGTACAGTACAAAACTAATAAGTGATAGTTCAACGTTGCCAGGCCAATCTAGTGATAATTTCACGTTGCCATGACATACTTGCGACCACAACATACTACTAAAAAGAAACAAATTTTGTTAAACGTCATGAAACGTTTTGGAAATGTTTCAGAACGAGAAATTGACGAAAATGTTATTAAAAGTGAATGCAAAAATACGAAAAAGAGCAAGGACAGTGCCTGGAGACAGTTTACGTCATTTGCGCCGAAAAAAAGTACACATTCGATCGAGAGACTCCAGTATCCGAACTTGCATTCATTTGAAAAATACTATAGGTTTCGAGTATTTTTATTCGAGAAATATTCTCCCTATTAACAACGTGTTTTCATGAAAATTATCGGTAATTTTTAAGCAATCGTGGTATTCCTCCCGATTAATTATGCCAGTTACTTGCTTAAAATTAATTTATTATTTGAACAGTATTGTAGCTCTCAAAGGCGAACTCACATATACATTATTGTTGTTCTGTGAGTTGCATATAGCAAATCAATAGATTGATGTCCCCAATGGACTGGTGTTCCCAATGAACTGATGTTCCCAATGAACTGGTGTTCCCAATGAACTGGAAAACTGGAACCAGCGTTGCTATTACCGGGGCGATGTAGTCCCACTCGAACAGCGGTGTTGGTTCAAGTTAAATTTTCTTTTTGTAATTTTGACTTGGAGTTTTTCTTCCTTCCGTCTGCAATGTTTGTCGTCGGGACAGGAATTCGAACTTCACAAAAACTGTAGTAGGCAAATTAAGACTTTGAGAAATCAAGGAGCTAAAGTATTACTTTTAATTTTCGAAAAATTTTACTAATAGCCCGTTTGCCATCCTACCGACTGCGCCAATTTACTTTTCTTGTCGAAGAAAATACTTTTTAAAAACAATTTTATTTATTAAGAAGTAAAAATACGGAGCTGTGTTCAGTATAAAATACAAATGCAGACTAACTGTCTAATCATAATCGTATATGCAAGCAAAACTATTCTAGGTAAAGCAGATTGATAACGCGAGCTTATCTTAGCGGGCTAAGCATTCTAATATATCTTACTAGCGCTTCATAGACAATCGTTTGGCAGGTATACGTGGAGTTTTGCCATACTACGACGACATACTAGTAGTAGGCACTTCAGAACTAGACTTGCAAGCTAAAGTGCGCGAAATTTTACGTCGTTTCCGCGAAGACGGTCTACAATTACGTACGGCCAAGTGCATCTTTCGGGGTGAGAAACTTAGTTACCTCGGGTTCGAAATCAGTGCCGCGGGAATTAGACCGAATAAAGATAAAGTGGCCGCGATTCATAATGCGCTTCCACCAACAAACTAAAGAGAGCTACAAGCTTTTTTAGGATTGCTAAATTTTTACCATATGTTCCTAAAAGATAAGGCGGCCGTAGCAGAACCACTACACCAGCTGCTGCATCAAGACGTTCCTTGGTAGTGGCGTACGGAGGAACAGGCGGCGTTCGACAAAATAAAAAAGGACACTATGATGAAATAAAGCCACTCATAATGACCTGCGATGCGAGTCCGTACGGGGTCGGAATTGTCCTTAGTCAACCTAACGAGGCAGGGTTAGAAAGCCCAGTGGCATATCATAGTCGTACTCTGTACAGCGCAGAGAGAAACTTTGCACAAATTGATAAAGAAGCCCTTTCTTTGATCGTTGGGGTAAAGAAATTCCATGACTACGTCTATGGTCGTGCATTTACGATCCGCACGGACCATAAACCCCTGTTAGGAATTTTCGCAAAAGAAAACCCCACACCAGAAATCCTATCGCCGAGAATGCTTCGGTGGACAGTTATACTAAACGCATACAACTACGAACTCAGATATACCCCCGGCAGCGTAATTACTATCTATACTGTTACACAGAGCCTCATTGCTCTGTACAGCAGTACGATTAAGAATTATAAAACGCTCAGTTTTGTTTCTAAACTATACTACTACGCAGCGCTTAGTCGTTTGGGTTTTTGTAAAAATTAATTCTCAAACTGCAACTAACCTGAAGCAAAGACTTTGCAAAGACCAGTGTGGGGCGCCCCTCGAACTTTAGGTTAGTTGCAGTTTGAGAATTAATTTTTACAAAAACCCAGTAGACTTCTACAGAACGACTAAGCGCTGCGTAGTAGTATAGTTTAGAAACAAAACTGTGCGTTTTATAATTCTTAATCGTACTGCTGTACAGAGCAATGAGGTTCTGTGTAACAGTATAGATAGTAATTACGCCCCCCGGCAAAGACATCAGCAATGTAGATGCCCTCAGCAGATTGCCCCAGAAAGTAGAAGAGTCGGAAGTACCACCAGCGTTAGATGTTTTTATGCTGGAAAATATGCCTGAGAAGATTCTACAAGCAAAGGAAATTGCAGCGGAAACAGCCAAAGACCCCACATTATCTACAGTACTACAGTGGATTTGGCAAGGCTGGCCCAGCAGCAGTAAAAATTTTGCAGCCGACTGGCAGCCCTACCTACAAAGGAAGCACGAAATTACGTGCTACCAGGATTGTTTACTGTGGGGAACCAGAGTGATGGTCCCGCCAGGAGGGAGGAGAAGGATGCTAGACATGCTGCGCATCCTGGCATGGTGAAAATGAAAGCTTCGGCCAGATCCTACGTTTGGTGGCCTAACCTAGACAAGGACATCGAAACCAAAGTCAACGCGTGCCAAGAATGTCAAGAATCAAGGCACATGCCAAAACGTTCACCTTTACACCCCTGGGAATGGTTAAGAGCACCATGGACGAGATTACACATGAACTTCGCAGGTCCAATGAATGGGAAATACTTTCTAATAGTCATCGACTCATTCTAAAAATGGCTCGAAGTCCAAATAGTATCCAGCACGGCAACAGAGCCGATGATAAAAGTACTCAGAGGACTGTTTGCCACACATGGAATCCCAGACGTTGTGGTGTCCGACACCGGGACAGCATTTACCTCGAAGGAGTTTAAAGGTTTTCTGCAGTCCAACGGAATTCGTCAAGCACTAGTGGTACCATACCATCCGAGCAGTAATGGCCAAGTCGGGAGGATGGTGCAGAATGTGAAAGCTGCGCTAAAGAAAATGCCAGGTAACGACGTGGCAACCACTCTCTCACGTTATCTGCTGATCCAACATATAACGCCACATGCCATGACCGGCAAGGTGCCTGCAGAAATCCTAATGGGCAGGAAGCTTAAAACGCTACTGGATAAAGTTAAACCAAACTTCCGACAAGAAATGCTCTCTAAACAAGAAACCAAAGTAGAGAACAATGGAAGAACAGAAGTTTCGATCCAGATGAACTAGTGTACGCCAGATCTTACACGCCAGGACAAAGGTGGATCCCATCCACAATAATACAACCAACAGGGCCTTAGGAACGTCCGATGGAAGAGTTCTTAAAAGGCACACTGACCAGTTAAGAACCCGTTTGAACGAGGAGCCACCCGAGCCTCAGAGGGAACCGCCAACACCCACTATGGAACCGGGCGAAACAACCACCGACCCGGGAGCGTGGAGCGAATTACCATGCACGCAGGAGGTACCTGAACACCCTGATCCAGGCACGTCCACTCCTAGACCTACCCGGCATCGACAGCCACCAAGGTACCTGGAGGCTTAGAGTATAGAGGGTTTCCAGAGGTAGCGTTGTGAATCCAAAGTGAAGCTTAGAGGGGAATCTTGGCTAGGCAACCAGTCGTACGCGACTATGAACAGTTTCGCGGTTAACATAATACAAGTTCATAGTTATTCTCGGATGTTCCCGGCGCTCTAATGTGTTAGATATTTTTTTAAGTGCAGTTACGAAGTTACGCGTGCATTCAGAAGGGTATTAAGTGTGCAAAAATGGTTGGTTGTTGTGTTTTTGGTTGTACAAACCGTTCCAGCCAGAAAAGCAAAGCGCAGGTAAAGCGCGAAAATGAAGACGGGAAACAAATTTCTTTTAATGTGTAAGTAAAATTTAAAATAAAATTATTTTGTTAATAAATTACGTTTAAATTTAAATCCGTAAGCTATATTTCAGCTTCCCAAAAGACCCTGTACGAAAGTTAGCATGGACTAACGCAGTAAGAAGAGATAATTGGGTACCAAGTAGAAGTAGCACTATTTGCTCAGCGCACTTTTTAAAAAGTGATTATGACAAAAGTTACGACTTTGGAAAATTAAAAAGTACAGCGGTACCATCAGTATTTCCCACTTATCCTTCCTATCTGCAAAATGTATGTTACAGCTTTATATATGTACCTAATAATACTTTTTTAATCTTGATGTTGAATTGGCAGAGACAGAAAGTACGGAAGTTACCTATGAAACGAAAATTCCAAGAAATAGAGACTACATACGATGATACGAGTAAACACCCTGCAGGTTCTAGTACTGAAAGGGATTTGGAGATAACCAATTTAATCGATCCTGCAACACGGTCTGTATTGATTGAACCAAGCACTTCAACTTCAACACTACGCAAAGCCACTCGTTCTATAACACCAACGACAGCGTTATTGCAGCAAGAGCTTAGAAAAATGAAGCGAAAAGTAAAAGTATTACAACAACATAAACGAAGACAAACAAAACGAATTGCTTCATTACAGAATGTGTTAAGATCACTGAAACAAAAATTTTCGACGAACATTGAAAATATTAGCGGTTTAGAAATGTTAGCAAAAGGGAATGCAGATTTATTACGCCGCCAAATCGCAAAAAAGGAAAAACAACCCGTAACTCGCAAATATAATGCGGAATTACGTACCTTTGCTCTAACTCTGCATTACTACAGTCCTGCAGCTTACAACTATGTGCGTAATCAGTTTGATACATGTCTACCCCATCCAAAAACCATTTCAAAATGGTATAAAACAATAGATGCGAAGCCTGGATTTAGTTCAGAGGCCATGCAAGCTGTGAAAATGAAAGCTGTTAACACAGTTCATCAAATATATTGCGCACTTGTATTTGACGAAATGTCAATTAGACGACAAGTGGAGTTTGATGGGAAACAATATCATGGTTTTGTTGACATGGGTTCTGGTGCCGATGTTGATGACCGAAAAGTTGCCACAGAAGCTATAGTCTTTATGTTGGTCAGCATAAACGGTAGTTGGAAGGTACCTGTGGGATACTTTTTAACAGCGGGTTTAGATGCAGAGCAAAAATTAAATTTGATTCACACTTGTTTGACGTTAGTTCATGAGACTGGGGTTCGTGTAATTTCAATTACTTTTGATGGTTTATCAGCAAACTTTTCCCTTATGAACCATCTTGGCTGCAATATAAACTCAACTTTGGATATGAAAACATTTTTTAGGTATGATTTAACTTCCCAATATTACTGCTATTATATAACTAACGATATAACTTGATCTAACTACCAATCAAAGATTACAATTTTAGTTCCATTTCAGTCATCCAGTTACGAATGAGAATGTATACGTCTTTCCCGATCCACCACATATGCTAAAGCTGGTACGCAATACACTTGCTGATAAAAAAATGCTGTATACTGCAAATAACAAAACAATTAAATGGCACTTTTTCGTAAAACTTCATGAACTCCAAGAAATAGAAGGACTTCATTTGGCAAATAAAATGCGCGGTATACATATTAATTTTCAAAAACAAAAGATGAAGGTTCGGTTATAGCCAGTCAATTATTGTCACGTTCAATAGGGAAAGCATTTGTAATTTGCAAAGATGTTCTACAGCTGCAAGAATTTCAAGAGTCGAGCAGTACTATCGAATTTGTCGAAGTATTTAACAATTTATTTGACATTCTAAATAGTAAGAGCATTAAGCAGTTTGATTTTAAACAACCCGTTTATGCTAAAAATTTCGAAATTATATGCAATGAGTTAGACAAAATTCACAAATACATTTTTGAATTAAAATTTACTGAAAGTAACGCCGATAGAATAATTTATTCAAACCGAAGAACTGGCTTCCTCGGTTTTATGATTTGCATTCAGTCACTGAAAAAATTAAGCAGTGAACTTCTTTTTCCTCCTAAGTCAAAACTTATTTATATACCCACTTATAAATTATGTCAGGACCATGTAGAACTATTTTTTGGTGCTATTCGAGCACAAGGTGGCTATAACAACAATCCCACTGCTCAACAATTTAAGGCGGCATTTAAAAAATTGTTAATTCATGCCGAATTAAAAGGTTCTGGCACCGGAAATTGCGTTCCCTTGGAATATATCAATATTTTACATTGCTCAAGTACCAAAACCAGCACCAATGCGACTGCAATAATAAATGCATCGTGCCAAAATAATGAAGGTAACACCTAACTGTATATTTTGTTAATTAATTTAGGCTAATTTGATATGTATATTCACAGAACAGTCACTTAGTGGTGCTGACAATACCACCATAGAAGAATTAGCAGAAGACATATCTGCAACAGTCCCATCAGAATTGACTGAATTTTCTAAACAGATCATTGCATACATAGCAGGCTTTGTAGTTAAGAAGCTGCTGATAATTCTAAAATGTGATGAATGTATTCAAGCAATCATACAAACGAAGTCAATTATTCCACCACTAATTTTGTTGAGAGATCGTGGTGGTCTTAAGAATCCTTCCGATGATGTTATTACCATTTGTATGACATGCGAAAAAATAGTAAAACGAAGTCTGGCTGAAAGTGGTGGGAAAATATTGTTAAAAAAGTTTTCTATTCTTTATTTGGTGAAAGAAGTTCTAAAATGTTTTATGGGACGATCAATATTTGTAATATTAGAAGAGCATGTATTAACACAGACGAGCATTGAAAACCATATTCTGCAGTTAATACGTGCTGTTTCAGAAATTTACATCAAGCTTCGCTTGCATTATATAGCAAAAAGGTATATTGATTCAACGGAATCGAATAGACAAAAGTTTAATAAACTAGTGCTGTTTTCGGGCAATTAATCTTCTTATTTAATACAGTTACATGTTTTATGACAATAACTGCATAGGCTATTTCTCTTCTGTTCATTCTCTGTTACGCTTGTATTGTATTATCAAGTGATATTACTTGCAAAGATGTGTTGTTTATTTTATGTTTGACATTATTTAAATACTATAAATTCATTTACGTTATTAAATGTTTAATTATTTAAAAAATATTGTTCTAATAGCTATTAATGACCATACAAATATGTTCATAGTCACGCGGGTTGCAGAAGCGCCAGGAACGTACCCCCCTTACGTTTCAGGAAACAAGCTATGTTGCCTATAAGCTGGCCTAGTGCTACCTCTGGAACCCCTCTATACTCTAAGCCTGGAGGACTACGCCGCATAGCTCCCACTAGGAGGGAGGAGTGTGGTGTATGCAACCAGTAAGACAGGGGAAACCAAGATGGCAACTGGGGTTTACGCTTAGTGCTATCATTATAAGTTTACATGTATTTAGTTGAATAATAAATGTTGTTGTGAGCAAAGTTTCTGTGTTACTAAACCTCACCCAGTACACAACATAGATAATATAATAAGGGGCATTGTCAAAAATAATAACAGTTTTAAAACCATGAGGATAATATTAGGTAAAGATGCAAAAATAAATGATATGCTAAAAGAGTTAGGTTGGATTAATGTGGCTGCTATAATTGAGATACAGGTTCTAACTTTTATTCACAAAATTAATCTGGGAATAATGCCTGATTACTTGAAATCAAGACTAAGAAGAAATGACGAGGTACATTCCCACGAAACTAGATATAGAGACTTCTGTGTGCAATATTGTAACAAATCTAAAACGCAAAAATCGGTGTTCTACAAAGGAATAAGATTATATAACAAATTAGACAGAGCAACTAAACAAATAAACAATGTATCACTATTTAGAAAACAGTTATTAAACATTTATAAACAAAAATCAAACTATGCCATATTATAGTGGCTTTATATAAGTTCCTATTGTTAATGTAAGGTAGATGTAAGTAGACAATGTATAGCAGATGTTGCTAAATAAACGTTATTATTATTATCATTATCAGATGGTAGAGCTGGAATTAATTGATTAATCCACTCTTTAAATAGCTGACTATTCATTGTTTTGTGATAATCCCTATCGTTGTTTCTGGGTCTTAAAAGCAAACTACATCCATCTAAGAAACTTCAACACATCCACGATGGAGCACTGTAAACCTGCTTTCCTCAATTTCTAATCTTTCTTGGGAAGGTTGTCAATAGTCCAAGATTTAGTAGCAAAATCGTTTTTGTAAATCGGGGTTTCATCAATAAAAATAAATCTTATATTAGAGTACCTAGTCTTCTTTATGTTTTAATTAACATTTTAAATAATTTAAATTTGAAATGTAGTGATGCGCACGCATAAATTGACAGAACATTTGGTTGATCTTTGAATCAATGTTACCATATATTGACAAAAATTACTAAAAATTTTAATATTTTTATTACGATATACCAACTGAAATCAACAGGTGGTGGATCTTAAAAAAAACGGACTTTATATTAACAAAAGTAGATGGATTTTATGGTTACATGCAGCTGTCTCAGTATAGAAAAGGCTAAAAATAACTTGCCAAAATGTATTATTTTGTAATTATTTTTTATACTTTTTTGTTTTATATCATTGGCAAAGCAGACCGTCGATCACGTGATCTATGACGTGTATTACTTGCTATCTCAAACCGAATATACATTTTAATTTAATTAGTGGAAATTCGCTTGAGAGAGAAAGAGAACGTACATACCATATGATCAAAAATTATTTAGATAAGGGATGGCCATGAAATATATTAGTGTATCGTTACTTATTTCGATTAAAACAGACTTTGACAGTCGTCAAGAGTAAAAAGTAAGAATAAATCAATCGTGTGGCTTAAGTAAAGACACACAATTTGTATTCCATGGCCATTCTTCATCTAAATAATTTTTGATCATTTGCTATAAGTGGAAGTAGTAAAACAGCAGAGATACGTTCGATATCTGTTCAATTTAAATACCTAAACTAACATACAAATACCTAGTTATAGTCGGGGCACGCTAAAGGTGCATCTACATCATCAATCGCATTTTCTGGTAATTTTGTAGTACCAATCTTGAAACAGTATAAACCTGTAATTTTTTTTTGCGAATTACGTATTAAAAGTATGCTTTTTATAAGCACATAAAATGTTATTTTACAGTTATTATTTTTATTAATTAGTTGTATTCATATTATTCCTGCAAAAAATAAAAACGTTTACCAATTAGGATCTTTTTCGTCCTATAAGTTTTTATTTAAGCACATGATCATTGTTGTTTTTTTTATTGTGTGTATATTGCTCAAACGTCACTCTGACAGTTTGCAAAACACATTAAAGCAAACGACGTTTTGAGAAACAATAAATAAATATAAACAGAGTAATTCATGACGTCATGGACGCCATTAAATAATTGATGACGTAGATGCACCTTTAGCGTGCCTCGACTATATTTAAGTATCAAGGGCGAAAACTAGGTGTCTCTGGCGCACGGATTGATTAATGCCAGAGAAGCGAAGCGACGAGGGCTTTACCATGCTAAGAGCTAAAAACGCTGGTTACGCCTGTCGTGCTGACAAAATTTCATGTCAGATCGAAATTTAAAAAAGCGTACTATTTAACTTGTCAATTTCATTTATATATAAAATTAAAATCGCGTCATCGATACAAAATAAAACTACGTAACCGCAGTAACAAGCAGAAACAAATACAAATTATTTGCTAAAAGGTGATGTCTGTCAAAAGTTAAGAAAAAAACTTGGAAGATAGATGCTATATATATATCTGATGTAAGAAAGACGAGAGTATAAAGCTAAAAATGAAGAAACACACAAAGAACTAAATCGATTGATTAAAAGTAGAATTAAAGAAGCTAAAGAAAAATGGATACTACAAAGCTACAATGATATCGAAGAATATGAACGTAGATTTGATAGCTTTAACATACATAAAAAGATCGAAGAAATAACAGGTTGTAATGTATAGCGGCGCTTGCGTTAACAGCAATTCAGTTTCTGTGAACGGCGCAGTTGCTGACAGGTACCTACATGATGGTGATGGGTATGTTTCACTTTGTATGAGGGTAAAGAATAAATCTTTTAGTGTGTGTGTGTTCTCTAATTTTCCCCACGAACCGACCAGCAAGTTAACATTACAACTGTTTTACTAGTTTTACATGTTAATAATAGTTTATTGACATTTTCAAGCGTAACTTTGTTAAAATCCATAATTATAGAAATATAAATATAGTAAATTCCAAAACTTTAAGTACTTCAAGGTCATACAACTGAAGTGTACAACGACGTACGAAGAACTGTCAAATTGACAATTACAGCGGCGTAACATGAATTATACATCTTAATAAGTGTAGCAATCATTAGAAATTGTAAATTGAGGGTAAAGCGAAAAACTTAGAACATTAAAAGGTACGAAAAAATATATATCTCCTGCACTGGTCTGGACCAGCTACATCGGCGCACGTCATGTCCATAACTTAGTTCGTATGACCTTGAAGTACATAAAGTTTTGGAATTTACTATATCAAATAAAATATCGATTTTAACTGGAATAACAATATTTATTTTGCTTTATACGTATTTCGGCATCAATGTGCCATTGTCAAAAGCATTTATGAGACATTAAATAACGAATGCAAAATTATTTATACAGTAACTGCTTGATTCTATTATTTTAACACTGCGTGAAGCAACTGGCCCCAGTAAACCCGTCGGAGGTCAGTCGCTTATCAGTGTTTTAAAAAGATATTTATTCCAAAATCTTCAGTAAAGGAGAATCTAAGAGATCAATTTGCTCATTCATTAAAGGTATGTTGTTTTTTGTGTGTTTATAAATTTCAAAAGCTTCTAAAATATTTAATTTATTTTTGTTATCAGAAAAGTGTAAAAATTTAATTGTATTATTAGATGTTAATGTGTGATTTTGTTCTAACAAATGTTTAGCATAATTTGATTTATGTGCATGTTTATACTTATTATAATAGTTGTTCTTACTTACACAAGCATAGCAAAGTGTAGACATAAAACATGTAAATAACATGAAAATATAAAGTGGAATTTTTAATGTAAATTACGATTTGTGTTTTTAGATATTTTTCTACTCGGGGAAGATACTGGTATTCTTTATGCTCGTAAATCGCTCCAAGGAATATCGAACAGTTTTGTGTTGGGAATAGAAGCTAGAGATGGAGATGGTAGTGGTAAATTTAAAGATGAGACAAGGGTTTATATTCATGTTGCTAATTCTAATCAACATAAACCTAAGTTTATCCTACCACATTTGCCAAACAATACAGTGGAATTATCACAGGTAAATTTTTTATAGAAAATTGAGGATCGTCGTTGTTGGCCAGCTAATTGCAATAATAGTTGTAACATAAAACCTGTTTATTTATGCTTTTAAACATAATTTTATTTCTCAAGTAAAATATATGGGTGGTGACTTGGAGAACGCAGCATAGGGAACTGTGCTAAATCTTTAATACTGAATTATTTGCTACCCTAATTATTTTAGAGCTAAACTGTTCTGAAGTTTTTTGTAGAGACAGAAATACTGAATCAGAACCTACTATTGCTTTTGTATTTTGGTTATAGAAACAAAAAATTGCAAAATTTGAGCGCCTGAATTTGAACTTCGCGTGCTCTATTAAAAGAATTTCTGCGAGGTAGATGAATTAAACGATTTCTAACACATTTTGCAAATGTAATCGATGATATTAAAAGAATGATCTCATGTATTTGTGTAAATTATACATTTATTTACACTTTATAACCAAACATAAAAGTCCGGCGAGCATAACTGACAGTTCTGCAATTAGAAACAGCGCGCAATTTTCAAATTCAGACGTTCAATTTTTACAATTTTTTTTGTTTCTAAAATAGAAAACCAATAGAGCGTTCCGATTCAGTATTTCTTTCTCTACAAAAACCTTCCGAACAGTTTAGCTCATTGTTATAATTTGTTTACGCCCGTAGAAAGTAAAATTTATTGGATTAAGCATATGATCGTCGGAAGTTATGGTTGTCTAAAAATATTAATGTTTAAAAGAAGAGTTGCCATATAAATTTGGTATCAGAAGTTAGAAAATAGAATAGAGAACAGAATTATGGAAAGATATTTGCAATAAAAATGATTTGTAAATGAGAAAAAGTAATTAGAAATTACATTAATTAAGGAAAATTTTGGTATCCGAAATAGACAAGATTGGATATCAAGGTCACGTCAACACCCACCACCAACGTTACATGACCAAATAATCGCTAAAATCGTTATGAGGTCTTTTAAGATTTAAAATATACGCGGAAATACTGCTGGGGTTCTCAGTATCAGCTTTGATATTCATACAATTGGGGTTTTTATGAAATTAGAAAAATTAGAAATTAGAAATTACAAAAGCAGACTTTTCTTGGAAATGTTTCACATTCATAATAACCCCAATTGTATTAATTTAAAAGCTGACTCTGAGGAACCTCAGCTGTATTTACGCCTATATTTCAAATTTTAGAAGACCTCATAACGATTTTAGCGATTATTTAGTCATGTAACGTTGGTGGTGGGTGTTGACATGACCTGGAGGATATGGAGATGAAGTGTTAATTGCCTTTGTCTCCATGCCCCCCCATGGTTGTCGCGTTATTTTAATTGTTTTAATAGTTTCTAACAGTTTTTTAAGTATTCGTTAATATGTGCTTCACTTTATAACGCAACTGTTTCGAGCTTGTTATACAATTTCTTAAACTTGCATTCTGTAAGTATTCAATCTTTTTTAAAAAGGTATTCTTTATTAAAGTCCATTGTCTTTATAGCCCCCTGATGAAGATTTTAAAATAAATCGAAAACTTTTCTTAAAAAACTTGCCCAGTGACCGCTATACCCGTTATCTTATACTCTTTAACCTAACAACGATCGGTTGTTATCTTCGGAAATTGTGGTAACTATACTAAGTAACTAAAGTGTCAATTTTATAGCCAGGGAAGTTGTTTATTTGTTTTATAATAAGTCTACCCTAATTTACGTACATACAATCAGTATGTATGTATGTATGGGAATTATTGCATAAAGATTTACCAACTGTGTAAGTTGGGTTGCCTATATTTTGTGGTCACGTGGGTATCACTATTTAATGAAGGCAATGTATTATTTATGTTGTCGCTTGGGTTGCTTTATAATGTCGACCTGATTCAGGATTTTTTCTTTATCCAATTTTAATGATGTCGTTTTAAATTCTTCCAATGAATAGAATAAGTACGTTATTTTTGAGGAATTGTTTTAGCTTTTTTTTGAAATTTTTTTTGGATGCTGTCTCTTTTATGTTTGTGGGTAGTTTTGTATTCAAAATTTTTATTCCTTCATATATAGGACTTTTTTGTAGATGTGTGTACTTTTAGTTATCTAACTTCATTGTTGTTTCGTGTTTGATAGTTGTGTATGTCATTTGGTTTTATCAATCTGTCTTTCCTGTCAAAAATTAATTGTGTTATCTTGTAAATGTATAAGTTTGTAACTGTATCTATTTTATGTTCCATAAAATAATTTCTGCACGAGTCTGTCTTTTTTAAGTTGAATAGTGTTCTTATTGCTCTTTTTTGTATTTTATAGGTCAATATATGAATTTACTGTTGCCAAAAAAATTTAAACCATATGACAATAGGCTTTGAAAATATGCGTAGTAGACTAACTTTGCTGTTACAGTATTCTCCATCTGATCTTTTTATAGCGAAAATTGCTGAGGCAAGTGTTTTTGTTTAATTGTGTGATATGGGTTTGTCATTCTAGGGTATTGTCTATCTGTAGTTCCAAAAATATCATATTTTGTGTGTTGTATGTCCGTTGTAAAGTCGGTTTGTTGTGTCTCCAATTTATTTGCTTGGAATATAATGCCACTGTCGTTTCTAGTGTTTCGTTAAAGTTTTCTGATATTGTAATTATCACGCCGTCGGCGAATTTCTCGTCTATATTATACGCAGGCACTTAGCTAGGATATTAGTATGAGGACCAAGGGCGGGCCAAAATAGATTTGGTTGATCATCTATTATTAAAAAAACAACTTAAAATAAAAAGACACTTACCTAATGTAAAATAATTCTTCTGCTACTATGAGTCAAATTTGTTAAGAACCCCAAAGGGCTATAACTTGTCTAGAGCTACAGGTTTCAACAAATATAACGTAAACCTCTTCTTTTTTGGCACAAAAAGGAACAAACAAGTCTGCAAAGTCGCCAGTGGTGAACGAGGAACTTTAGTGACAACCTGCTGCATCGTTAATGCTGCAAAGTCGCCAGTGGTGAACGAGGAGCTTTAGTGACAACCTGCTGCATCGTTAATGCTGCAAAGCATGCATAGAAAATGGCATAACTCTGCTAACTATTCCACCTCATTGCCTCATTGCAATCTCTTAATGTGGGTCTTCTAAAGCCATTTCAAACAATTTATAATACTGCGATAGATTCATGTCCGATTCCTGTGAAACTTTTAGTATCTATAATGTAGCATCATATGTAGGAATTTCTTATCAGAAATCTATGACTCCAGTTAACATAGCAGCTGCATTAAAAAACAAGAAATTTCCATAAGATAGATACCTCTTCAAAGAGGAAGATTTTTTATTTAGTTCTATCACGAATATAAATACAGAAGACAATGAAACACCCGAATTTACAAATAGTGAGAAACACAACCTACCAGGTCCTAGCGAGTCAAATTTATCAACATCGAAACCACTGAAACTTTGGAAAACAAAAAGGAAACAACTGTCTTACTACGAACACCTCCCAGGAAAAGAAGGCGTCTAATTTTGTAAGTCCGGAAGAAATACAACGCGATGTTTTCCAAAAGCCAAACCACGAACTTCGAACAAACGAAAGAGAAAAGGGAAAACCATGATCGCAACCGACATGCCAGAAAAATTGGAGTTGGAAATGAGAACAACTAAAACGAAGAAGAAGGCAGATGAGAAGAAACAGAAAATGCCGAGTTTTTCAAGATAACAATCCCGAAGAAAGTGGCGAAGACAAATCAGAAGCGGTCTATCAAGATTCCACCGATAATGAAAATTTTAGTTCATCTCCAGAACCGGAAATTCTTGCATCTGGTGAACTTAAAGAAGATTCTCGTGTAGAGGATTACGTGCTTGTTGAATTCAAAGCAAAGAAAAAAATCGATTACATTGCAAAAATTGTATCAAATTCTGATACATCATCTGAGTTTGAGGTGACGTTTCATACTAAACCACTGAAGGACAAGTTAAGTTACTTACATTACGTCACACGATGATATCAGACTTTATTTTCACAAAGATATAATTCTGAATTAGGAATAGGGCCATTATTTGATTTCATTATGTTCTATTTGTTTTTGAAAATATGTATACTTTCGTATACATTTAAGTCTATGTGCAACCGCAATGAGTACGGGTGAGGTATACCAATAATAATTTGTTTGCTTCTTATCTAGTATTTATGAAATAGGGCAAATTTTAGTTTGCTCCTTGTATGTATTAAATTGTAGTTTAAAAGTACAAAGTAACTGATCTCACCACTCTCAAACCTACATGAAAAAGATATTAATAAGAACGTACATTTGAAATACAATTCGCAGCCAAATCAATCGCAACGACAAACAAAATTAAAAATTCCGCCAATATTCTTGCATCGGCCGATGGAATTTGCGCGTAAGTATACCTGAGTACCAAAAATGGACATATAAAATGCGCCGGCTATATGGAATGGCCTGCGAATCCAACCTGTAGTTTGCGCGAGGTACCTTAACTATACTAATGACCTACGTTAACCAGCATTTTATTTTTATAATAGGAAACAAAAGCAATTTTTGTAAGATGGTGCTTTATCATATCGCTTAGGTGCGGGTGTTCTCGACTTTATACACTGTTCCGGGACACTGCCTCATGGTCCATCGCCAATACACTTCGACGTTTTTTAACATTCCTATTTGTATGACTGCAATATTAATAAATCCACAATTTCTGTTGGTTTTGATTATTTCGACAGAAGCCATGATTATTGGATTGATAGAACTAAAAGAGTTTAGACTTCATTAGACATCCAAATTGAATTGAATGTATTTCCTTAGTAGAACGGTGTAAATCATTTAAATATACCCACCCGCTTTTATCGCCTGGCGTATCAGGTATAGGAAATTTATTGAATATCAATTCATAAACTTCAATTTAATAAGGTTGTGAGTACATAGTTCACTGGTGACTTCACTGCCGCGCTAGCTGAACTAACATGACATGGAGGTCAGCGAGCGCAGTATACCCCGTATAAAGGCCATCATTCACTTGTCGGCAGGGCGGCGCTGCGCGCCGGACGGAATGTTTTATAATATATGGATTCTTATGGGCGTACGCGCACCTGTCCGCGGTGCGCCACGCCACGCCGAGCGGCAGGTTTCGGAATTCTACTCTGAGAATATTTTTCCGTCCGCCGCGCTGCGTTGCGCCGCGCCGTGGATCAGTGAGCGTTAACAAATGGACTCTTCGGCAGAAATATTTCCGATTAGAGTAGTCGAGAACACCCGACAGCGGAACCTCGCGAAGTCCAAGATTTGCAAATTGTGTATCAAATTTCTGCTGCTCGTTAGCAAAAATATCCATCAGTCCTTCTTTTTTTTTGCATATTGGATGGACCCAAAATTTCTTCTTTTTCTTTTTTTCCTGCATCTCTGCCTCTTCGCCAAGTAAAGAAACAATAACCACGTCTTCGTTAGATATATCCATTTTAACAACAATTAATTAATATTTAATCCAGAAATTAACTTTCGGGAACACTCTACCTCACTGCCGGCACAGCAATAATCCGATGCCGACAAGTGCCCGTTACCGGTAGAATCTTCCGTCCGGTGCGCGGCGCCGCGCTGCCGACAAGTGCGCAATGTCCTTAAAGGTACTTTAACATGTACACACTTTTTCTGCTGCGCAACTCCAAAAGTTGCGCAAGCAAACCGAAGAATTGGGCAATATTCATGTTGCAACGTGTGAATGGTCCTGCAAGATCGAAACTTGCGCAATAATCCTTTGGTAATTGCGCATTTATCGATATTCCAGGGCCGTTCGCACGTTGCAATATGCAGATTATGCGCAATATTTCGGTTTGATTTCGCAACTTTTCGAGCTGCGTAACACAGAAAGTATACACGTATGAAAGCACCTTAAGGTTCTTCCTGACTTGAGCATGTTCACCCTCACGAATGTTATGTGCGTAAGAACGTCGTGCGTGTTAGTTATAGAACACACAACAGTTTAATGCGTGCGGGTAAAATTTCGCAAACAAAAAATAATAGTAGGTAGGTTAACTTCAATATCATAGTAACGTAAACAATCCATAGCGACAAGTCATAAAATAATATAAACCTATCGGTATAGAAGAGTCAGTCCATAATAAACGGTTTGAACAAAACAGCGCCCCCAACGAAGCGACAGGAATTAGTATGACTGAAAAAGTTCACGACAGATGTCGCCATTTAATAGCGGGAAATTTGTTTTTTCAAATTCCATTTTCATTTCATGAAATTAAGAAAAGAAAGCATCAGAATAAAATATTATTTAATGATATCAAAATGTAGTTTAAAATTTTTAAACTAAATATACAATTGATTAAACATACTACACTATGTTATAGTTGATCTTGCGTTTACAATCATTTATGCTGTTCATTTTAAGGTAAGAACTCTGTTACATATGCTACAGCAACATCTCCAAGAGGCCGAAGTTGGTTCAAAGTATCTGGAGTAGTAATGTTACATAAGCTCCTTTCATGTTCTTCTTCAGGCAGACCCTATAAAAGAAGATAGTAGTTAGATACGGATGCATATTTCTTTTTTAATTTTATACTATTCTATTTTAACAACAATTTATACAAATGTTGACGACATTGTACTAGTTAATGAACAACAAAAAACAGAAATAATATGAATACCTGAGTAACAAATCTCTGCAAAGAGATCAAAATTGTCGATTTGTCATCGTTACAGTTGGCCCCCGCTGAATGGCCAGAAGTGAAATTGTTTACCAATAGACTCTTATAATAACCAATAAATGCATCAGCTGTTGGATTGGTAAATCTATCACCTCTTTCACGAATTTTTCCAATGGATCTTGGTTGAAGGTACGAGGTTTCATTTGTTTAAATCCCTTCTATAACATAATACCAAACAAATATTTGAAATTTTTAAGGGTAATAATAAAATTATGTATTGTCGGTGGAACAGACTTCACACCATTTTTGGAAAATTTAATTGTAGACAATGTTGTTATTGCTTCGTTCCAAAATTTTATATGACTATCTCTTGTTACAGCAGTTCGATATACCTTGCCCCGTTTATTGAATTTTGAATTGCCATTGACACTGTCAAATACGGTGTCGCAAAATTCCTAAAAATCAGCGGTTTGGGTAGCTTCTGGTGGTATCTTGATTTTAAGTTCTTCAGAAGACAGTTTTGGCATCAACTTCAAGTTACCTTCAGGTTCATCTATACGAAATGCGTTGTAAATGTGTTCCCATTTTGCACACATATGTTTACTGTTCATTTCAAAATGGACATCACCAGTAAGCATATTATTTCTAATTCCTTTTAACAGGTGGGGAGGATCAAATAGGGGTACTATCCTTTGATCATCCACTTCAAAACTAAATTCTTCCAAACGATCTTTATCTTCCCTAAGGTAATTGGCATGAGTGTCTTGAACTAAACTTGTGATAGCTGAGGAATTATTAGCACCTTGGTCACAAATAGTTGCAATAATTTGCAAACCAGCATCTCTTATAATTATTTTTAGTATACGCACCATATCTTGAGATTTTGTTGCACCACTGACAAAATTGAAATAGATGGGTTGTTTCCAACTTTTGTTAATTCCACGTAGCATAAACACCTGTAAATATATGAATTTTAATTGTATAGGAAATGATCCGGTTCAGAATGGGGTTGCAGCTTGAAGTCAAATTCAGAAAAATATTCTATAAGATCAATAGAATACAAATATTTACCTGAACATGATTTGCAATGTTGTTTGTCCTTAGATAACCGTAATCTTCAAACCCATCAACAACATCTTCTACTTGGTTCCATGTCAAATTCGGGACAAGACTCATTTCATCTAATAACAATACACAATATTTATCCAGCGGACTTTTGAAAGTTTGTGCTTCTGCCTTCAATACATCTAATACGGACTGATAAAATCCTGGTCGTATTGGAATCCGATTCGGTAAACGTGTGACTGTTTTCTTGCTTGGCAATGCAAATAATTTTGATAGCAGTTTGTACCCTCAGGCAAGAGCAAGAATTTTATCATCTAAAGAAAAACGGCGCCCTCTACTTTTTTTGTTACAATTCTCCAATTGTGATTTAAAAAAACGAGTTCTTATGCCATCCAAAGTAGGTGTTACCTTGGTAAACATTTCAGATTTACTACATGTCTCAGCTTTTCGCAGCCGTTCTTTGTACCGGAGACGAGTTTTGACATGTACAGCATTCCTACGCCTTTCAGTTGTAAGTTGCTTATATAAACCTTTGGCTTTTGGAGTCAATTCTTGTTGCCTGGACACATTCACGCTGGCTAAGATATTTTCTGTAAAAGCCTGATTTCCACCTGTGCATTTCCATGCTGCAACTTTTGATGCAGCATGAAACAAAAATTGCATGCATGTTTTGATGCACGGCATCAAAAGATGCATAGACGTTTACACTACTGCAGCTTTTCAACCCTGAGATGAAATCGAGATAGTGGATTCTGTTTTCACCAACTTCAGATATAATCTGACGTCCGTTGACAGTTGGTAACACAGATTAGACTAACATAACAACAAGAAATAACAACACGAAGTGACAACACAAAAAAATCAGCTCAAAATAATAGGTTGGGTTATGGACACAACGTTTTTAGTGTAGGAAGCTGCGACAATTTTTTAATCAGAATTTAAAAAAAATCGCATAAGAAAGTTAGGGAGGCAACTAACCATTACCCCCTCCCCGTAAGGACGCCTCTGAATAACAATTTGGAAAATTAATTTTCACCATTAAATTAGGCATAAAAAGTTAAGTGTACTTACAAAATTTCATGATTTTATTCTTAGCCGTTCTCCAGATATCCCCTCAAATAACACTCTTTTGGACCCCATTTCGGGGAATGTAGCTCCCTTAAGAAGGTTTCTTTCGATATATGTTTATACTAACTATTTGTCTTATTTTTGTTAGTACTATATGCCCTTAAAGTTTGTGACATATTTTATTGAACACCTTGTATACAATGATAATTGAGTTTTACAAAAGTAATCTTCGAAATTTCCGGTTACGTTCGTATTCGTTTGGAACCAATCATACATCAGTGAGCAGGTATCAATCTAATTACACTATTGTATCTAACTACTACATTTTAGAATGTGCGAAAAAAGTTCATTAACAAAGAAATAAAAAACCTAAAGAATCAGAAAAGCACTTACGATTCAATTTTCTGTTGCAAGGTGTAGTTGGAACACATACTCTTATGTTTTGTATTTGGAGAGGGATATCTTCTACAACATTTACCACTGCTGCAGCTGTAAACTCTTGGCAGCAGTCGATTATTTGTTCCAAAATCTTCTTCTGCAAAATGCACTCGACAGACACGGTTTTATACACCGTAGTTGGAGGCCAACTCGAAACTCTATCATTTTCACAGCCTGTTACCCATTCATTATACCTGTTCAAATCCTTTGCAGGATTTGGAAATCTATGACGGATAGTTTTAGTATAGTCCGTCCAAGCCTCAGCGCGAATATCGACCTTATGTTAAGTTACTTGTCACCTATTGTTAAGGCGACTTAGAGAGTTGTAAACTTTTATTCAACAACAGACCACTAGAAATCCCACAAATCCTTAAAGTATGTAGTAGTAAGAGGTATTAAGGAAAAATGAAGTATAGTCCGTCCAAGCCTCAGCGCGAATATCGACCTTATTGCCAAAATGAGCTTACAAGACTTCCAGCTGTTAGGGATTAGTATTTGCAGGTAGAATTCTTCTTCCAGAGGCGGACTTGGCAATACCTTGTATTTAGAAACACGTACCTAATTAGAAAATTTTTGCGTACTTAATTTTTCCTTAATACCTCAGACTACTACATACTTTAAGGATTTGTGGGATTTCTAGTGGTCTGTTGTTGAATAAAAGTTTACAACTCTCTAAGTCGCCTTAACAATAGGTGACAAGTAACTTAACATAAGGTCGATATTCGCGCTGAGGCTTGGACGGACTATACGCAAAAATTTTCTAATTAGATACGTGTTTCTAAATACAAGGTATTGCCAAGTCCGCCCGTGGAAGAAGAATTCTACCTGAAAATACTAATCCCTAACAGCTGGAAGTCTTGTAAGCTCATTTTGGCAATAAGGTCGATATTCGCGCTGAGGCTTGGACGGACTATACCATAGCAGTCTCTGAAGTAACAGATCATATTATGTGCCATTTTGTATCGTACTTCACGGTGACACGTCCTAACTCACTTTGCACACACAAAATTCAAATTTTTATACCTACAAGCATAAGAATCGATAGATTAGTACGGTACCTACTAATTTGTCAACTGTAGCTGCGTATAATATAAGATTTACTTACTTGGGGTTGAAATGGCAACGACGTTCACAAGATTTTAAAATATTATTGTATACCACTCTATGCCTCTAAATTCTTGAAAAAGACTTATTTTATTGTGGAAAGTAACACATAGTACACAAGTAGCACGTAAAAACGCGATTGTAATACACCACCACTAACCATCCACTAACAAAATGGCTGACAATTTATGTTTCCATCAGTGACGTCGACAAGCGGAAAGCCAAGCAACGCACACAGCAGCAGCTGATTTGGCAGCTGAGTTCATTTAGCGCCATCTATGCGATGAGACAGGAAGTACAAAATGTACAAAGTAGCCAATACGAGTAGGCCTTGTATAAACGAAGTTTTTATATTATTTTATGAGACAAGTAAACAAACAAAAATATTTGAAAAAATTTCACGAAGAACGATGGAATTACCACAGTTTAATCAAGAATTTAATATTTCTGGTGCAGAATATGTTATAAACACAGCGAAAGGGGCTTCTTCTGGTTTGTTGCCGCAAAAAGCGAATGAATGTTATAAAAAAAATTAGAATAAATTTTGTGAATGGAGAAAGAAGAAAGAAGTGGAAGGAGTGGACGAGAATAAAATGTTAGCTTGTAACGGGATGTTACGTAAATATAAATTATATTAAACAATTTATAATGGTTTATTACAAATACTACAGCTACTTCTCACAAGGAAAAACTACAAACATTATTATAAGCAAAAGAAACACGATTAAAACTTAAAGTAACACAAAAACACACACACTCTTTACAAGGACACTTTCTACTTCCCTTGTCCGCGTCGACCGTCCCGCGCACCCCCGTCTTTACCACCCTTGCGTACCACAAACACTTCGCACTTGCAAGATCACAGCATCCCTCTACGTATAGATGGCAATGGTAGTATGGTTTGCGCTACAGTCTCCCCCTCTGGACCAAGGAACCGTCTCGGCCTTGTGTCCAGGAAACTAGTTCTGCTGCTTTTTGGGACGGCCTCTTTTCCGTAATGGTTTCACTGGCTCCGGCATCTCTGCAGCGTTTCCCATATGGTATGGCGTTATGCCCGAGACATGGTATTTTCCTAATTTTAGATCCGGATTGTTTGGATGAACGATTTCGTAGGTAGTCGGGCTAACTACCTTGCTGATCATGTAGGGTCCATCTCGACGAGGCCCGAGCTTAGGAAATCAGCACGGAGTCTCCTACTTGCGAGGTTGTTCTTCTAGTTTTATCGGCATGCTGTTTGCGTAAGTCTTGGGCATGTTCATTGCACTCCCGTGCATCTAATAACCGCAACAAGTAGGGCGTTATCTGAGGAACAAAATTTTCAGACTGAATCACCGCACGAAGATCGTGATGGACGTCGTCAGGTGTTCTTAGCTCCCTACCAAATGTTAAATAAGCCGCTGAGTAACCCGTTGATTGACACTTTGCAGTATTCATTGCAAAACGGATTGCTGATAAATTATCTGCCCAATGGTCATGATTATTCCCCACTAATATAGCTAACTGTGATTTTAATTCGCGGTTCTTACGTTCGACAGGGTTAGCTTCTGGATGATATAGGGGAGTTAGTGACTGTTTAAAATTTTAAACAGTACGTAACCTGTTGTAACACGTCTCCAATGAACTGACTTCCATTGTCAGTGATTATTTTGCGTGGTGTTCCATAGCGCATAAAAATTTGTGAAACTAAGGTTCGGGCACAGTCTTCGGCCGTTGCATGAACTAATGGGAATAGTTCCGCCCATTTTGTACTAACGTCTTCGACAATTAAAATCCACCTGTAACCATCTTGTGTTTCTGGAAGAGGGCCAAACAAGTCAGCTGCGACAACTTCAAAACGCTGTGTTATGACAGGTGTTTGTAGAAGTCCTGCAGGTTTTTGGTTGGTAGGCTTGTACTTTTGGCACTCGTTACAACGTTTCAAGTATTCCTCAATGTAGCGTCGCATGCCAGTCCAGTAGTAGCGAGATGCAATTCTATGGAAGGTCTTTTCGATTCCATAGTGACCAGCAGTAGGCGAGTCGTGGTACTCCTGGAGGACACGGTCTCGTTCTTGCTGTGGGACTACTAGTTGCGCGTCCTCGGTGTCTTGATCTGGGTGATACCCTTAAAGTACTCCTTGATTCATTAAATACCCGCGGGATGTCCATTTTGTAAAATCTACACTGCGGTCACCAAGCGGTTCAAAACATTTAATAATTTTAACTAGTTCTGGGTCTTGCATCTGACCGTCGCGAATATCAGCGGCACCCCGAACCGGTAAATCGACCGTCACACTGCAAACGCCGCACGTTTGCTCTGAATCTGAGGAACAAGGGGGTCGAGACAGAGTATCTGCGACTACATTTACGCGACCTGGTACGTACGATATTTTTAAGTTGTAATGCTGAATTTGAAGAGCCCATCGGGCTAACCGTCCGGATGGTGATTTTAAACTCATTAGCCATCGTAGCGGTTGGTGATCGGAATAACAATGCACCTCAGACCCTTCGATGTAGCCCCGATACTTTGTAATAGCCCACACTAAAGCTAGTGCTTCCCGCTCTGTTGTGCTGTAGTTGCGTTCTGGGCTTGTTAATAGTCTACTGGCATACTCAACCGGACGCTCATCCTCCCCTTCCCCTTGAAGTAAAACAGCCCCAAGAGCGTAACTACTGTTGTCTGTACGTAGCGTAAAAGGTAGGTTTTCGTCAGCCTGACGTAGAATTGGAGTAGTGGTAAGACGACCTTTTAATTCGTCGAATGCTTTTTGTTGGTCGGTTCCCCACTGCCAGATTGCATCCTTTTTGGTTAGATCACTTAATGGTTTCGCGATTTCTGAAAAGTGGGCATTAAATTTGCGATACCAGCTATAAGACTGGAGAAACGATTTAACATGTTTAAGGTTGCGCGGGGGCAACATATTGCTAATGCATTCGACTTTACTTTCGTCGGTAGTGATGCCCTCCGACGTAATAATGTGTCCTTAGTAACGAACTTCGGCGCAGGCAAACACACACTTTTCCCGTTTTGCGCGTAGTTTGAATTGTTCTAGGCGAGAAAAAACACACTGTAAGTCCGCGAGGTGCTTCTCAAACGAACTTGAGACTACGACGATGTCGTCTAGGTAAGCAAATATTGCTAATGCCCCTAAACCCGAACGGAAACGATCGATTAGCCGTTGAAACGTGCTAGGCGCATTCTTCAACCCGAAGGGCATACGAATGTAGCGGTAGGTGCCACAGGGTGTGATAAACGCGGTTTTATCTCGGTCTATCTCGCGCACTGACACTTGGTAATAGCCTTGGCGTAGGTCGATGGTTGACATGCATCCACCTCGTTTGGCTTCGTGCAGCAAATCGTCAATTCTGGGTAATGGGTAGTGATCGCTAACCGTGACGGCATTGAGCTTGCGGTAATCGATGCAAAGGCGCCATCTATCGGCTGTCTTGGGAACCAAAATAGCGGGAGCGGCCCAGGGAGATTCGCATTCTTCTATAACCTTATGTTGTAGAAGCTTTCTAATTTCTTCTTGCAGAATTTCGCGTTTGGCGGGCGGCATCCGATACGGTGGCACGAAGATCGGAGGGTGATCACCAGTGTCGATACGGTGCTCCGCAAACGGAGTGGCTTGTCCCCCTTGATTGAAGGCGCTTTCGTTGTTTTCTAGCAACTTGTTGAGGCGCCGCCTTTCTTCGTCATTTAATGTGGTAGCTTCGTCATCACGTAATGAGAAGTTGGGTGACGGTGGTTTCCTGAATTGGGATGGCTTGGTTGGTGGGTGTTACCTCATCTTGGGCGTATTCATGGTGCTCATTCGGTTGGTCTGCGAAGTGCCAAGTTCGCTTACCGTGATCAATAACAATTCCAGCTGTCTGAAGGAAGTCTATTCCTAACAACGTGCGACTGTGCTCGAGATGGGGTACAATAATAAATGTAATCTGAAAAGTACGATCAAG
Source organism: Hemicrepidius hirtus (assembly GCA_963082805.1). Lineage (NCBI taxonomy): Eukaryota > Metazoa > Arthropoda > Insecta > Coleoptera > Elateridae > Hemicrepidius > Hemicrepidius hirtus. The sequence continues at coordinate 24,025,443 of OY720159.1, forward strand.
CACTTCTAGAGGAACTTTAGCAAGTAATACGTCTTCTTGTCTGGCAATCCCATCGGCGTATGCAAGGAACATATTTGATTGTGTAAGAGGGTAATCTAATGATCTAAGATAATCATAGACGCGGCGTCCTGCTAGGCTTGCTTGAGCGCCTGAATCAGCATACGCTACCCCTGGTGTTCCCAGTAACCGGATCGGTAGTAAGGGCTTTTGGCAAGCGGTATTAGTTGTAGCAGAAGCCAGAACAGTAGCGTAGTTTAGCATTGTTGTAGTACTACCACTTGGCCGCGTATTTAAATGCGGACCATTGCATTTTTCACAATTCGCGCGTATTGTTCCGGGTGTTCCACATCCGTAGCATTTAAGCAAAACAGGCATGTCCTGTTGGGTCAAATTCTGCGTCTTATTTGTTTTTAGTGCGTTTTCGGCACTCTTCTATAGAATGGCCGAAACTGTGGCAATAAGCGCAATGTAGACGTCCTTTATTTGATTTTGTGGTAGGGGATTGTTTGCTAGATGCCGCTTTTTCGTTGTGATGCATTTCCTGTAGGGATTGTTCGGCTTCTCGCGCGAGTTTGAGCAAGTCGTCGTACGTTTTTAAGTTTGCTCTTGGTACACGTTTGCGTATTCGACGGTGCAAAAGACCGTATATCATAACTATTTGGATAGCGTCACTCGGAACCGTTTCGATTTGGGCAAACATAGCTCGTGCCCTGCTGACAAATATATCAGTGGGAGTTTGTTCGTCCTGTTCGCGTGAAAATAGCTCTCGATATATCTGGTAAGCTGGTTTTTGTGGACCAAAGGAATTTTTCAGAGCGGTTTCGGCGCCTTCCCAGTTTGCTATTGAGGATTTTATTCCTTGCCACCATGTACCGGCAAAACCAGTTAGCAGCATCGACAGTCCACGAACCGCATTTATATCCGACACGTTTACGCACTCGCGATATGTGTTTACCCCATCGAGAAACGCAGCGACGTCCTCGTCTTTCTTCCCCGTGAAACGCGCTGTACACTTCGCAAAACTTCCTTCGGCGTTAGTTACGGAACCTAGTGGAGATTGAGGTCGCGAAGGCTGTTGCATTTGACGCAATTGCTCCGTAAATTGGGATTGCATTCCCGTTAGCAATTGTTGTAATTGATCGGCACTCATTTGTACTACATGAGTTGGGTCGGACATCTTCTCCGTTTCGTATATCACCGGTAAAGCACTAGCCGATTCTAATCGCGACCACCGGTTTTTCAGTCTTTCGCTTCTGCGTAAAATTTGTGACATCCACAACGCACGCACAGATGCGATAGCAGGAAAATGTCTAACTGTCCGAACTCAGTTTATAAAAATATGTTTTTATTTAGAGAAACACGCAACGCACTGTTGAAAGGATTGTTTTTAATTAAAATCCCGCAACGCACTGTTGATAGGATTGTTCGTAATTAGAACGCAACGCACTGTTGAAACGATTGTTCGAAATTAAAAACATGCAACGCACTGTTGAAAGGATTGTTTTTAATTAAAAACCCGCAACGCACTGTTGAAAGGATTGTTCGTAATTAGAACGCAACGCACTGTTGAAACGATTGTTCGAAATTAAAAACATGCAACGCACTGTTGAAAGGATTGTTTTTAATTAAAACCCCGCAACGCACTGTTGAAAAGATTGTCCGTAATTACAAACACTGCAACTTGCTTGCTAAACCGTTCTTTTTTGTAAAAAAAAATCCACTTACCCCCTCGAGACAAGGGGATTCTGTACCTGGTGGCGTCAGTAGCAGGGCCGACTTTTCGAAGCAAAAAAAATGACCGTCTTTGGCGTGTCAAGACAAAGGAGCCGGTGCCCGCTGGTGTTTGTTGCCGTTGAAGGAGCGTTGACAAGATGGCGAGATACGCCGTTTTGTAGGTACGATATAGCTACTCCAACAAACTTCAGTTATTTTTTGCTTAAACTGAGGTTTCTACCAATTTTCACACTCACTATTTATTATTAGTAGCTTTCCCAGTTGCTGTAGTATGTAAAGGTAAAAAAATGATCGGCTTTTACGTTGGGCGCCAGAATGTAACAAAATGTTACGTAAATATAAATTATATTAAACAATGTATAATGGTTTATTACAAATACTACAGCTACTTCTCACAAGGAAAAACACAAACATTATTATAAGCAAAAGAAACACGATTAAAACTTAAAGTAACACAAAAACACACACACTCTTTACAAGGACTCTTTCTACTTCCCTTGTCCGCGTCGACCGTCCCGCGCACCCCCGTCTTTACCACCCTTGCGTACCACAAACACTTCGCACTTGCAAGATCACGGCATCCCTCTACGTATAGATGGCAATGGTAGTATGGTTTGCGCTACAAGCTTAGTTTTTTGAAAAGGTACGGGACAAAAAATACCTTCTAAATTTGTTACCTATTTGAATTTTTCATGTAGGCTAAGAATTTGAAAGCGTCCAGTTTATCGTCGATGCACTCGATGGTTAAGAGAAATGATGAATGACTAAGAAAATGTGGATATTTCAACAGCTTTTTTGAAGCGTCAAAATGACTATTATGAACCCAAAAAGTCGAAAGTTTTGCCAATGGAAAATGTTTTGACGTTTCTAAATATTGCATCCGATGATTAATAAACGTTGTTTTAATCTTCGGTCTTACAAAGACGGTCAATGTTCTGTCCAGCCAGTAGGCATCAATAGTTTTGCCAAAATGCCGAAGAATATCGCAGAATATTTGGAGCTTCCCGACAGCAGCAGTTATACCGGTCATTGTTTACGACGGAAGTCTGCCACCGTTCTTGCTGATAGTGGAGCAAGTAGCAGTCCAAATGTTAAAAGACTTGGGGGATGGCATTCGACCAGCTTCGCGGAAGGTTACATAGAAGAAAACGTCTCAAATAAGCTCAGAATATCAAAACAAATTTTTTGTGGTGCAGAACCATCATCTTCTTTATGTGAAGCTCGGACATTTTTGTTTCCTGAAACGCAATCGGTACCCCTGCTGCAGTGAAAGTCCAATCAAGTTCTGTTACATTTTCAAATTTAAGTAATTGTAGTTTTAATATTTATACACACAAAAAATAAATAATTTCGTTTTGTCAAGTGTGTTTTTATCAAAAATCCGTTGCTATGCAGTAATGGTTCCTATGGTGTAAAATACCCATTTTCTAAATGAATTTCAATTTAGCAATATGGCCTATTACTACACAAAATGTGAAGAAATGGATTACTTTCCTGAAACAACTGAATCTGGATTTGTACCGTGCGGGTCAAAATGCTCAAGTCAGAACAGACCTTAAACTTTAATAATTCCATTTCTTATTTTCATGGATGTAGGTATTTTAGAATGATCCATATTGAAAGCAGCTTTGCAGAAAAAAATAGATTATTGTGATTTTGTTAACGGTACCGATACCGAAATCGAACAAGAAACAAAAAATATTTGAAATAAGAATGTCTCTCTGTAAAACAATTTTGAAAACTATTGGCCGAACTGTTAAAAAAATATGAGCTTCTTTGCCTGTAGATGTTCAACCTTTGACCACTTATGCGACACTCCTGAACAAAAAAATGATGTCAAAAACACCTTGTGCCAGTAAAGAATCACATCCCAAATTTCATCCTAATCGCTAAAAACAATCTTTTGTTATTTAAAAAATAGAAATTTTTTGAAGATCTTTGGCGTTGGATACCGCTTTAACGAAGCAATTTCGGATAGAGGTAAGTTGCGTTAAATCGTCTTATTTTGATTCCCGGAATCTGTGGTTAAGCTATGGCACCATATTTTAGAGACACCCTGATTACGTATGTCTGCATCTTAATTCATTATTTAGTGTTTCTGTGTTGTTTTTTTATTTTTCATTTGTTTCATTTGTTCATATAAATGTTTAATTCATTTATTTGTTTGTTATTCTTCAATTACGTATCTAATTAATCAATCAATAATTTAATTGAAAGTTTCACCCTTTCAAGGGGGGGAGTTATGTTACCGCATATCAATATTATTTATATAGTAGCATGTGTTGCTAGGTTTGTTTTTTGTTTTTCGAATTGTTTTTTTATAATAGTAATAAACAACCGTTAATATACAGTCCACTTTTATTTGAATTCATCATTAAGAGTGCCCGGGGGTGTGTGACATATGAAGGAGCTTTGTTGTGGCGTGCAAAGTTTTAATAGTGCAAAATGGCGTATGTAATAGGTGCGGTGGAGCGATCACAATGGCCAAGACTGGACAATTTACCAGGAAAGGCTGGAACAATTTTTTGCAGCTAACGAAATTCAAAACGCAAACGGGTCGAAAAGAAGAAGTGCTGTTTTAATTAGTCAACTATCCGGCGAAACATACAATTTATTAAGAGACTTGTGTTACCCTGCAAAGCCGAGTGAAAAGACATACGAACAATAATTGTGTGAGTGTATGGTAAATCACTTCAGCCCTAAAATTTCCGTTTACAGAGAGAGAGGGTGGAATTTTACGCGGCAAAGCAAAATCGGGACGAAAAGGTCACGGAGTGGCATGCGAGAATCAAAAGTTTAGCCGTAAACTGCAGTTTCTTGCATCTCGATAAGGTTCTGAGGGACAAATTCGTCACGGGTTTACAGAAAGGACCGATCTTAGATAAATTGTGCGAAGAAACATACAAAGAAGAGGCAACTATGAGCGAGTTGGTAGAGTTGGCGTTAGAAAAGGAGGTCAGTCTCGAGGCGAGCTCAAAAGCAGCTACCAAAGTCAAGCAGGAGGTTCATTCGCTGGTAACGAAAAACACCAGGAGAAGTGTAGTGCATCACAAGCGGCAGGAGCAACGAGCAAGAACGGGCGGGAATGCGAATTTTACACTTGCCAGGCGTGCGGCAGGAACCACCAGGTTGGGCAGTGGTGTAAGTTCAAATCGTCCGAATGCTATAAGTGCGGTTTAGTGGGTCACATAACGACCATGTGCAAAAATAGTGGGAAAGACACTAGTAACACTAAGGGCGGCGGAAACGCCAATAGAAGTAATAACTATATGGAAGTAGCTGATAGGGAAGAATTGCCTTTGTTTAACATTAAGAGTAGCAGAAACAAAGCGATTAGCGCAACTATCAGGGTAGGTAATATAGAGATAAGCATGGACATCGACAGTGGAGCTGGGATAAGTGGTCTCCCAGAGGAATTATATCGTAGCAAATTTAATAACTACCAATTAAAGGAAAATAACATTGTGCTGAGAGAATACACCGGTAAAACTAGCGAGCCTAGGGGTTATTTTACCGCTGAAGTGGAATACCAAGGTGAGGTTAAGGAAATTAATTTCTATGTTGTAAAAGGCGGACCTTTACTGGGCAGGGATTGGTTACAAACCTTTAAATTAGGAATAGGCAAGATAGCAGAAAATAGTCAAATTAATTATGTTAAGGATATTAATTTAGAACAGGTTTTAAAAGAATCCGAATACTTATTTGACGGCACGTTAGGGACGTATAAATTTGAAAAGATTCAGTTAGATTTAGAATCCGAGGCAAAACCTATTTTCTGTAAGCCAAGGTCAGTCCCTATAGCTTATAAGGGTAAATTGGAGGCCGAGTTAGATAGATTAATTAAGGAAAAAGTAATCACGCAAATAGAAAGCAATCCGTGGGGCACACCGTTGGTGTCAGTTCTTAAGCACGACGACGGGTCGGTTAGACTATGCGCGGATTACAAGACCACCGTAAATCAGCATTTGGCGGAGGTCAAGTATCCTTTGCCGAGGGCAGAGGAGATCATTGCGGCTTTAGGTAACACCGAAAATTTCAGTAAAATTGATTTAACTATGGCATACGCGCAATTTCAATTAACGAAGGAATCATCTAGAATAGTAGCGTGGAGTACCCACAAAGGGATTTTTAAAGTAAATCGATTACCATTCGGTATATCCCCGGCTAGCGCGATTTTCCACAGAAAATTAGAACAGTTGTTACAAGGAATTGCAGGAGTTGCAAATTTCTTGGACAATATCATGCGTGCGAAATGTAGGGAGGCTTTCGAGATAATAAAAAAGGAAATAGCGTCCGATAGGATTATGGTTCATTTTAATCCAGATTTGCCCATTATAGTAACGGCTGAAGCATCGGAGCTAGGCATAGGGGGGCATTAAGTCATAAATTTCAGGACGGTACAGATAGGCCGGTAGCTTTTATTTCGCGAACTTATTCGCCGGCGGAAAGAAATTACGCGGTGATTGACAAGGAAGCTCTGGCATTGTTTTACGCACTCAAAAAGTTCCAAAACTATTTAATAGGTCAAAATTTTATATTACGAACAGATCTGTTAAATTTATATTCAGTATGCATTTTCAGAATAAGAATATCAAGTAGAATTTAAAAAAACAAAAAGAAAAATAATAATAAAAGTTGTTTTCTAAAAACTTATATGAAAAAGTGATAAGTTTTTTTGTATGTATAACCACGGTGTATAACATAATAATTTCTTAATAAAATTTATTTAGTACAAACAGTCTAAATCAACAGGTTACGGGCCCAGATTAACGTTAAAGTTTAAATGGTAGACTGCAATTGACATATCAATTTAAACGTCAAACCAGCTAAATAAAAATGGACAAATTTCCAAAATTTGAGAAATTACATGGTAATTCTAATTTTCATTCATGGAAAATGATGGGTTTTGCATATATGGATGTTTATAATCTTTATAAAATTGTAATTGGTGAAGAGAAAGATCCAGCATTAACGTCAAGTGATCTTGAAACTTCAAATAAAGATTATTTAAAACTTCATAATGAATATCTGAAAAAATGCGAAGATTGGAGACATCGACAATCATTGGCAAGAGCTTTTATTCTATTCAATGTAGATTCGAATATTGCTCCTGTAATAACGTGTTATTCAGATGCTTTAAATATGTGGAAAACTTTAAATGATTTGTATGACAAAAGAAATGAATATTCTTTACATGCTTTAGTCAAATCTGTTGTGGGAATTAAATGCAATTTGAAGAGTGATATAGCTGATCACATAGCGAAATATAATGAGTTATGGTCAAGGTTAGTAGAACGTACAGTGAAAACTTCTAAAGAAGATTCAGATTCGCTTGAAGCTGTTTTGCGAGCATTAGCAAATTCACCCAGAGCAAAAGGTTCGTTGCTTCAAACAACGTTGCCAGAAGAACTTGACAACATAGTGGATAATTTAAAAACTAAACAAAATCTCACATATGATGATGTTTGTTCTAGACTACTGGAATTATCTTCGAATTTAACCACAAATAATGATAACAATAAAGCTTATGTCATCAAACAGAAAAAGGATTACAAAGTTAATCAATTTAATGCAAAAGTCAAGAAGGTAGTTTTTGTAAAAGTAAGAAGAAATGGTATAAAGGACATACATTAGAAAATTGCAGAAATAAGAAGAAAGAAGAAAATGCAAATATAGTTAATTCATCTGAGAATGAGGATAACGATGTTGGTATTGCTTTTCCTGCTTCTACTTCTTACAAAACAAATAACAAATGGATTTTTGATACAGGTGCAACGTCACATATGACTGGAAATAAGCAAGTTCTTTATAATTTACGACCATATAAAGGTATAGTTCGTTTAGGAGATGGAAATGGTGTACAAATAACGCACATTGGAAATGTTAAGTTATTAGCATTATTGCCATCTGGTGCTACTAAAAATATTATTCTTTATGATGTTTTATATGTTCCTGATTTAAAATGTTCTTTAATGTCTTGGAAAACCATTAAATCAAAAGGAATAACCATGAAAGGAGATAATGACATTAATCTTTTCAAAGATGGAGAAATGGTTGGTTGGATAGTTGAAGAAAATAAAGAAAATATTTTTCAGTTAGCATATTATAAAGTTGCAAATGTTAGTATACAAACTTGGCATAGAAGATTGAGACATATTCCAATGGCCCCAATTTTATTGCAGTAAAGGAAGCCATAACTGATCCCGATGTTTTACCAAATGAACGTATTATGATTGATTGTGAAGCTTGTGAAAAATCAAAAATATCAAGAAAGATTTGTAAAGATACAGGAAATAGTTGTTCAGAAATTCTAGAAAAAATTCATTCTGATGTTGCTGGATCGTTTACAACAAAATCACTTGGTGGAAAATCTTACTACATTTCATTCATTGATGAATTTTCAAAATATGCTGAAGTAGTATTTATTTCTAATAAGAGTGAAGTTGAAATGAAAATTAGAGAATATATTGTAAAAATGGAGCGTCAAACAAGAAAAAAGGTAAAAATATTTAAGTGTGATAATGGGGGAGAGTATAGTTCTACATCACTATTAAATTATTTTAAAAATAATGGAATAAAAATGGAAAATTCAATACCTCATATTCATGAAACCAATGGATTAGCTGAACGTTATAATCGAACGATAATAACTATGTCAAGAACAAATTTAATCGATTCTGAATTATCGTAATCTTTATGGGCAGAAGCAGTTGCTCATGCTGTATATACCAAAAACAGATTGCCGCATAGTGCAATTAATAGGAAAACTCCATTTGAAGTGTTTTTCAATAAAAGACCATCTATAGGTCATTTAAGAAGTTTTGGACAAAGGGCATATATTCATATTCCTGAAGAAGTTAGAGGTACAGGAAGTAAATTGAAACCAAGAACAATGGATGCTTGTTTAGTAGGTTATGGTAATAAACCTAAATGGTATCGTTTTTGGACAGGAAAGAAAGTAGTTATTTCAAGAGATTATAAGCTTAGATCTGAAGAAGATTCAGAAGAAATTGTAGAAATTAAACCAATTTATAAATTTAATTCAACAAATGATGAATTAGAATCAGAATCAAGAATTGATATAATACCGAAAACTCCAAAAATATCTGAAAATGAGGAAGCAGTAGAAGAATCATCTACTTCAAATCTACGTCGTTCTAATCGAACACGTGTACATTCTGTACGGTATATTGAAGAATTTTGTAAATATGTTGAAGATGAACCGATTTCATATGCTGAAGCTATATCTAGCCTGATTCTGATAAATGGAAAAATGCAATTAATGAAGAATTGGAGTCTATGAAGAAAAATAAAGTATGGAAAATTGTTCAATTGTCTTCTGAAGGGAGAGTAATTGGTTGTCGTTGGATATTTAAGCTAAAAACATCTTCTGAAGGAAAAATACTAAAATATAAAGCTAGATTAGTTGCCCAAGGTTTTACACAAATGCCAGGGATTGACTATGATGATACATTTTCTCCAGTGGTTCGATATGAAACAATTAGATTACTTTTAGCTTATTCTGTTCATTACAACATGTTCACAAGACAATTGGATATAAAAACTGCATTTCTGAATGGTGATTTAGATCATGAAATTTTTATGAAAATACCAGAAGGAATAAATGAAGAACCAGGAATGGTATGCTGTTTAAAAAAGAGTCTTGCGATTTGACAACGCGGGCCCCTCCTGCGGCGGAGCCATTTTTATGGACTTAAACAGTCTTCAAGACAATGGAATCGAAAGTTAATTTCCATACTGAAAGAAGCTAAATTGAAACAATCAATATCTGATCCTTGCATGTTCATAGCCGAAGATGGTCAATTAATTCTTGCTGTTTATGTTGACGATATTCTTATAATTGGATCTGAGATTAAAAAGGTAGATGAACTTCAAAACTTTTTAAATAAACATTTTGAAGTAACAGTTATTGGAATACCTTCATATTTTCTTTCAATTCAAATTTCATGGACTCATAATATGGTTACTTTATCTCAAGAACGCTATATTTACAAAATATTGGAGAGATTTCAGATGTTAGAATGTAATTCTGTTGGAACTCCAATGGATATTGGTGTAAAACCTGAGAAAGCAAAATCAGAAGAAGAAAGGGTTGATAAAACATTTTATCAATCAGAAATTGAAAGTCTTTTATATGTTGCATTAGGTACAAGACCAGACATTGCTTATACAGTTAATGTTTTGTCACAGTTTAATTCTGATCCAACAAAAACTCATCAGAAAATGGTTCATCACATTTTTAGATATTTAAAAGGTACAATGAGTATGAAATTGGTATATCAACGTACATATTCACCAAAGCTTTGCATATACAGTGATGCATCATATGCAAATTCTCTTGATGATCGCAGATCTAATAGTGGAAGTATTGGACTTTATGGAAAAGCTGTTGTTCTATGGTCATCAAAGAAACAAAATAGTGTAGCAGTTTCAACAACAGAAGCTGAATACATGGCATTATCAGTTTCTTGTAGACATGCGATGTGGTTGTCGTATTTATTAAGTGATCTCAAGAAAGTGCAAGTTCCTTTATTGTTATGTGACAATCAATCTACTATATATTTATCTAATAATCCAAGTTTACATCAACGTAGCAAACATATTGATGTTCATTATCATTATGTAAGAGAACGAATTACAGAATGTGATGTCAGTTTGGATTATGTATCAACAAAAGAAAATCTTGCAGATTTACTAACAAAATCTTTAACAAAAGAAAGATTTAATTATTTGATATTAAAAATTATGCAATTACATACTGAGGGAGAGTGTTAAATTTATATTCAGTATGCATTTTCAGAATAATAATATCAACAGGATTAAAAAAGCAAAAAGAAAAATAATAATAAAAGTTGTTTTCTAAAAACTTATATGAAAAAGTGATAAGTGTTTTTGTATGTATAACCACGGTGTATAACATAATAATTTCTTAATAATTGTTATTTATTGTATAAGTGTCTTAGGAAGTATTTTATCCACACAAGAATGTTTAAACGCGAGAACGAAGTTCGAGCATTTAATTTTCTTAAGTGGATAAAATACAACTAAGACACGTATGCAATACAACGTTTTATCCACAACCAGACCAGAGAGTGGCGTTTTTAAATTAATATGTTGGAAAAATTTTATTTTTACATTTTGAACTGACTTTTGTCATACGTGTTGCTATAGATTTACCATTGTTTTAATTATAAGACCTATGTGTTTTATTAATATCATAAGACGTCTCTTAATAGTGGAATTGTGACCTTATAATATACTGGTTGTGGATAATAGTATATTATTCAACGAGCATGTTAGGATGGCTATTATTCACGACGGTTACATTTACGAAACGAGCCGCAGGTGAGTTTCGTAAATAACCGGAGTGAATAATAGCCAATAACATGCGAGTTAAATACTATACTTTGTCCACGACTATTACTAAATAACAACAATTTTTGTAAAAATTTATAATTACCAGAAACATTTTTTTAAAAACTTCATCTGATCAGCCATGACATTGTACCTACTATATCAAAGGCAGCAATTGTTTTTGATGTTATTCGAGAAACGTCAACAAATTAATACTGTGCGCGAGATTTTGATTTTGCAAGTATTTTGTATTAAAAAAGTTAAAAATGGACAGCGACAGTGACGAGATGTCTTCTACACCACAGCATATAACAGAAGCTGCGAAAAAGACTTCTTTAAGTTTGCTGGTATTGTATTGTATTTTGACATTTGTGATTTTGACGTACCTAAGAGTGAATTATGTATACCAGAATTCACTCCCATCCCATAATTCACGGCAATTTATTATGGGTAGTCTTATGTTTAACAAAACACATAAATAATCGATGTATAATTTAGTAGTCGTGGATAAAATTTATTTAGTACAAACAGTCTAAATCAACAAGATCATCGTCCGTTGATCGCAATTTTTGGTGAGCACAGGGGAATTCCACAAATGGCAGCCAGCTTGCAGGCTGCAAAGGTGGGCAATTTTTTGTCGGGGTTTAATTACAGAATTGAACACATCAATAGTACAGAGAATGTGGTAGCGGACAGTTTCTCAAGGTTACCGTTGAAAAATACGGAAGAGCAAGGTTGCGACGAAGTGACTTATTTAAAATTTATCGAATCCCAGAATACCCCGATAGACGGTAAACAGATTAGTATAGTCAGCCCGGGATCCTATAATCAGTAAAGTGATAGATCGCGTAAAAAACGGGGGGCAGTTTACAATCGAGGAGGGGGATTTAAAACCATATTTTATTAGAAGGGACGAATTAACATTAATTCAAGGATGTCTCATGTGGGGACACCGCGTGATAGTTCCAAAGTCACTTAGCGCAAATTTACTAAGGGAGCTTCATATAAGTCATCAAGGGACGGTTAGGATGAAATCAGTGGCTCGATCTTACATGTGGTGGCCAAAAATAGACGAGGACATTGAGAAAACTACAAAATCATGCGCACCGTGTCTCAGTACACGGACAGATCCACCTAAGGTCGATTTAACACCATGGGCGGCATCTACAAGGGTAGGCGGGCGAGTGCACGTAGATTTTCAAGATCTGCGAAACAAAATCTACCTAATTATACTAGATAGTTACAGCAAGTGGGTAGAGGTTCACGACATGGGCAACAATGCTAATACGTCAAATACGATTAATAAACTGCGCGTGACGTTCTCGGGCATGGGAATTCCAGAATTGTTAGTTTCGGACAATGGGACACAGCTAACAAGCAATCAGTTTAAAATTTTTCTTGCGAAAAACGGGATTAGGCATATCACGACACCCCTACGTTCTACCCCGCGTCGAACGGAGCGGCCGAGAACGCAGGAAAAACCTTTAACAACGCAATTAAAGCGGCGTTGGCTGATCCTATAAACACGGACTGCGAGATGCAAACTTTGATGTGTCGATTTTTGATAAATTATCGCAGTACTCCTCATGCGAACACAAAAGAGTATTGAGGAAAGCGTTGAAATAACGGACCAAAGACGGGAGTTCGGGGAAGGAAAGAGGAGAGAGTTTGGAATAGAAGAGCAAGTCATGATAAGGGATTATCGGGTGGTCAATAAAAAATTATGGGCACCGGCAATAGTTAAAAAGAGGATTGGCAAGGTTGTTTACATTTGCGAGGTAACCGAAAACGGTAGAGTTTGGAAAAGGCACGTAAACCAAATCATTAAATTTGACAAAGCCGAGGGGACTGACCTGGGTTTACAAGAAAATAAAGAATACAATTTCAAACGCCGTCCCATAGGCAGGTCGGATTCTGGTAGTAGAGGATACTGTGGTAGAGGTATTAATAGGGATAATGATTCTGCCTCAGAAATCATTACAATCACAGAACCATCGGTAAGTAGGTACCGAGGAAAGTATTAGTGTACATGATAATGCAGGGGTTAATGTAAATGAACAGGCAACTTCCGGCGAGCAAAACAATGTTAGCGACTCGCAAGGAGCGGTTCGCCGAAGCGAACGGAAGAAAACCAGGCCCGACAGGTTCGGTGAAAATGTGTCATTCACCAAATAGTTTTAAGTTTAGTTAAGCTACTTAAGGTCATAATTTTAGTATTATAGTGGCGGCAAACTTAAAAGGGAGGTGTGTGATGTATTAGCAGCGTGCAGTGGCAACAATGTACGTCTCCGCTATGGGACAGTGAAGGTTTATACCTGCCATCCTGTGTAACAGTAAATATTAAGATAGCCATAGTTGAGTCTTTGTAACTTAAGCATCGTTTTAAATAAATAAGTATCCATCATCCGAAGCGTACCTTCTTTATGGAATATTAGCCATCTAGAATATAACGCTGCTAACCACCTCAAACATAACATTTATTATAAGAAGTTGCCTAACCTTAGAGCCCTTAACTTCATATTCGATGTCAAATAAACGATTAAAATACGCAATATTTATTATAATTATTACTAAAACTTAATATTATTTTTATTATTGTTACTATTATTATTATTGCTTATCTGTTTGTTCCGACTATGCAATCCTGATGTGAAAATATAGTACTACCTACAAATTGTGTTTTAATGTTTTAGAAAACTGTACCACCAGATTATTTACTCATGACCGTAAAAGCTTCTGATGAAGATGATGGGGAGAATGGAAGATTAACATATCATTTTAAACTTGATGGCGTTAACGTTCAAGAAACCAATAACTTCATCATTAATAAGCATACTGGAGAATTAAGAAGCAAACCGATCGTAGATATGGAAGTTAAAAATCAATATATGGTAAGTAATAATTAATATGTTAGCAGTCAACCCGGAACTAGGTACATAGTCTGAAAAATGTCATTATAATATTTCATTATTATGTAGAAAATCTGCAATTTCAGCTTTTCTCGACATTTTTGACACCAATTTCATCTGATCGTTATCTGCTTCATCTCTCCGTAGTAAAGTTGGAATTTCTAACAGCCTGTACATATTTTTTTCCATTAGCTTTTATGATAATAAAATTGGCATTCAGAATCATCATGAATCATGATATTATTTGCTTCACGAAGTGTTCAATCTTTCGACGAATGCATACCATGTTGGCCGATCAACCATTCTTTCCATTCATTAGATTTTCACTGTTATCCTTCCATTGAACGAAAAATTGAAAAAATTTAATTTTTTAATTCCGTTTTACCTAAAAACGTCTTCGCTTTCGGGATTTCACTATTCTTCATGTTTGTCTTATTTTTAATTGTAGAATACATATCCCAGGGCTGGGGAATTCATATTGACTCACCCTGTCTAGATCTTAAAAAGTTAAAATATCAAACATAACATAACCAAAATTTATATATACTATTACATTTATTACACGTCACTGCTACCAAATTAAAAAGTAAAAAGGAAAATCAATTATAATCACAGCTCTTTGTGTTTACAATCAAATCAATTGAATGTTGGCTGGTTTATAATATTCACTGCAATATCGTTGGTAGGAGCTCTGAGGGTCAAATTAGGCTAGAGAAGCGAGCCAAGATTCAAGCGCCGAGTCTAGCGACGCATCGTAAATAAATTCACATCTCACACGCCCGTTCATATTGGCGATCCGCGCGAAGGTAGAGGGGATAGGGATCAGAATTCTTTAGTTTAGCATGGCTCGCTTCACCCCTATCCCCAACTGTCACGAATTATATGGTTATCGCAATTCCGATTTTGACAGGTCCTTTATGTGGTGCCATGTACTAGATAATCAACGACAAGAAATTGTTCCGATAGGTAGTAGTTGGATATGCACCGCAAGCGGGCACCACATGAAGGATCTATCAAAATTCGAATTGTGACGACCATATAACTCGTGACAGTGGGGAATGAAGCTGACCATGAGTTTAGCATAGGAATACAGGTAAATGTCTCTCGCAGTTGTGTTTCTAATTGATTATAAAATCTACTGTCACTGCTTATGAGCAACCATTTTATCTTATGCTCCGATCATAAACCTTTGACAGCACTTTTCGGTGAAAATAAAGGTACACCGCAAATGGGAGCAGGGAGACTACAGCGTTGAAAACACTTATACGAAGGCGATTATAGGTTCTCGCGTTACGAAAAATCGTCAAGCTGTATCTAGACAGGGAGCGAGCATGCGGAGTTGGTACTTGCGTTGTCGGGCAGCACACGTTGTTCTCTAAGCGCTTGCGCAGAAGCGTTAATTCTGTCTTTGGAAAATATCAGAAAATATTTTTTTTGTGAGAAGCGAATACCTTTACTGAAAAAGAAAACAAAACCAAAAAATACAAAATGTTCAGAACGTAATAATAATCTATTTTTACCAAATGTTTTTTATGTTGATATTCTGTAATATTATACTATAATATAAACATTTATATTGTACTACCTGTGGTAAAAGTCTTTAGTGATTTTGTCTTAAAGCATTAATTCGTTTCCGATTTATTCTCATTTTAAAATTATATATTTTGATTGCGCAATTAAACACTTGGGTAATCGAGCTGCAGAATAGCTTAAGCATCTTCTCAAAATTGTGCCAAGCTGAAGGTTTTGTCCCCGACATAAAGAACTCGCGAAAATTAATTCACTCGCGATTTCATCGCTCCTGAATTAACACTTTCCGCTAGTCGATAAAATATAATTGTATCGTCTTGTATAAAAAATAACTATTTGTTCATGTGCGTCGTTAAAATCTCTCTTTATTATATGGTCTGTATTTTTCTACCTTTGTCCAAATTTGGAATAAAAATTAATAACCAAACTTTTACTTCATTTTTAAGGAGGCGTAACTTTTCAGGGAAGCATATTAGGATACAACTTTATCCCTTAATTTTAGCCCACAATTCAGGTTGCCTACCAAAAATTTCCTCTTAGGACGCGAAGGGAATGCTGTGGGTTTGGATATCATTCGTGTAAAGCGGTAGTTGATTCATACCCAATACCACTTCTACAGGATGGCTATATAGCCATGTTTCTATCTTTGTACGAATTTGATATTAAAATTAAAAACCAAATTTACACTACATCATTGAAGAGGCGTAACTCCCTTCATATTAAGTTTAAATGTAGCCTTCAGTTTCGTCCAGGAAACTCCGTATACTATTACACGACGCACATTGCGTAACACTTAGCTTCCCATTTACTTCATTATATTTAAGGGGTCGATTTGCGCATGTACCAGTAAGAATCAAAACTGCATAATAATATAAAGCAGCTTACAGCTTTTATGTTTTTTATGTTTTTATATTCCAGTTAATTTTGGTAGCAAGAGATCATGGATCACCTGTTTGGTATGAAGCTACATGCAATCTAAATATTTATGTTTCGAGAAACAATAATAACACATTTTCTACGATAATAAATTCTCATCGATATCATTTCTATTTGGCTGAAAACACCAAAAGAAATATGTTAATAGGTAAGTAATAATATAATATATTGAAAATTTAATTCTGTTATTAGTAAAATTGGCATCCAGAACGTTCTCAATGTTGTTTTAAAATGCAATTTTACGAATTTTCCAGGGTGTTTGCAGACTGAAAACTGTACATTTTCTCATCTTGCCTAAATCTATTATTCTATTGTTGAATTAGTTACAGTTTCATACATGGTAATCTTTATTTGAAGATATTGGTTTAACCAATCTATCTGTGCAGGTGTGTTAACGCACAAGAGTTTTAAAAATATTAAAGTATTTATATTGGCAGCAGGCAAATGAATTAAACAAATCCTGAGGTATTGTCACGGTAATATTAGTGAACCGGATAGTATGGCGACCATGTCAGGTCTGGATTGAAACACATCATCCAACTAACTAATCAGACCAATTCTATTTGTACATTGCTATGCCATAACAATGTTATGATAGCAATTTCAGATTATAAGGCAATGATGGGTATAATTTCCTAATCTATTGCACATACTTGTAGCAATGTAAACTGCCACGATTGCTATTTTTGACTTTTATATCTAGATCCGGATTTTAGTGGTTGTTATTCAGATAACTTAACTGTGGTTGTATAGTTAGAATGGATCCCATCGTTGTAACTAAATTTTCAGTTTAGATTAAAGAATGCTAATAATCAGTGGGTAATATATAATTGATAATTATTTAATTTATTGACATTCTCAAGCGTTACTTTGTTAAAATCCATGATTATATAAATAATAAATATTAAATAAAATATCGTTTTTAACTGGAAATAACAAGATTTATTCGCTTTATACGTATTTCGGCATCAATGTGCCATTGTCAAAAGCATTTATATATAACTTCTATATTTACATGCTATATATTTATATATAAATGCTTTTGACAATGGCACATTGATGCCGAAATACGTATAAAGCGAATAAATCTTGTTATTTCCAGTTAAAATCGATATTTTATTTAATATTTATTATTTATATAATTATTTAATTATTTTGCTTTTGTATTACTATTTTTTTTGTTTTAAAACAAAGATTAAGAAAGGAATACAGATTAATAAGAAATGCAAATAATTCATTTCAAATGAAAAATTTATAAATTATAAATAAATAAAAATAAATAAAATACTCCAAAATTTGTTGATACAACCTTTTGCGGAAACGTGGAGGAAGAGATAAAATTTCACTGTTGTTGCAGGTAGAAAAGTAATTTTTAAAATATATTTTTTTTATTCCACATGTATTATTTATGGCTTTTAATTGCAATATACTTTTATGGACAAGGTAGTTGCCAAACTGCTGTGGGAGAGGACATAAAATGTAGCAGTAAGTAAACCAGCAGTGAACACAACTGTATTAGCAATATATCTACAGAAAAAGTAAAATTATGTATTTTAGAAATAAAATCACGTTTTTCAGGTTGATGGAAATATTAAGTTTTCCCAACACAATTGGAGACTGTACGTATATTGCAATAGTAGCACCTAAAGATACTGAAAATAAGCCTAAACTAACTTTTATAATCGTAAAGGCTATTATAAAATTTAAAATAACCACATCAAATATATAGATAAATATGCGACCACGACCTGACGTATTTTTATGTGATTAAAAAATGCAGCAAACTTTATTTGCATGCTGATTCGTACGCGCAACTACACCACATTAATTGCTATAATTGCCATAGGAATGTAGATGCGTTTTTCATAATCCACTTGTTACGATAATCAAAATAGAATAGGTAGCATTTTTGACAAACATAGATAAGCAATATTGCTATCACACAGACATATTATAACGGATTCATCTCGATAGTGTACTACTCTGTATAACAGTTTACCGCGTGGCTTCACCGGGGAGTGGTCAGACGACAAATTCCTTGATGAGATTTCCTTGATCACGAAGAAGGTCTGCAATTTTGCAAGGTTGGTTTACTCATAGGTAGATAGGTTGCATAGCTGTTCTATTTGCATCATTTGATAAAGATATTTCTCTGCCTGGAGGATATAGTCGCGAATCCTAGTGTATGTGCTTGACGTTGTATTCGCGTCCAGTCATGAAGCGGTTTTCAAGGGATTTAAAGTACTCTTTAAAGCAGTCTTTGTTTGGGAGCTCAGTACACTGCCGAGACTGTCAGGGGATCGTGCAAGTCTTCTATTTTTGTATGCTAGCGACTATGCTTATGCTTATAATTTATCACTGCCGAGTCGCCTCTTGTCCGAGTTTTTGCATCTGAGTGATTAGAGTCATATATTTTGTTGTTTGGAATTTGGAAATGTGTGTGAATTGAAGTGCGCTTCGAACTGAAACGCGACGTAACAGATGCCGGGCACTGATGACGTTCTTATGAACTGCGTCGACCCCAATACACCGTATATAAAGCATAGTTCGGCTTAAGTACCTTAACAGCGGCTGCAATGGTCAATAAACTGTTGTTGTATTGAAACACATTTGAATAAAGTGAACAATATCAAAACACTCAACAGGTACTGCTGGTTGCCTCTCGGAAAGCAATAACGCCAACAACAAAAGGCGGATGAAGAGAAAAGGACTCGCGACGGGATTAGTGCTTTACATTGGTGCGGCATTGTGATATAACAAATCCTCCTAGAATGTTTCTCTTCTTATTGGCGAGAATTATAATAGAAATAACAGTATCTTTGATTGTGCTGACACAAGATTGTAATGATCTCTCTATTCTGGGAACTGATATACCAACGAAACACCATTAGTAACCCGCTATCCTCCAGTGATGTTTCCGAATAGAGTAATATGTCGCCATCGACGTGGTTCGAGCTTAAAATACTTTGAAGTATGTACTAACCAAAACCGAGGACAATGTAAATAAGTTACCTTTGTTAGGGTGCCTTGAATATTATAGAAACGATTATTTTGTTTTGAAATTATTTTATTGAAAACGATAGGACAGGAAAATAATATGAATGACTCTAAGCTACACACTTCTTATAAATAAAAGCAAATATCGAATTTGAACTAGCGCTTGTCAAACTAAAAAGCAGCTAACGTCTATTATAATATAAGAATCTAATTTAATATATGTCAGTAATCTCTTTAATATACTTAGGTAATTATTATCACAACACGTCCCTTTCAAAAACAAAGAATAAACATAATTTCCAAAACCTGTTAAACTGAGGGAAAGAGGGAATATACTATAAAGACGGATGGAAAATGACTAATGATTAATGAATCAGTATGGTTTCCATTGTTGCATTATCCAACAATATACTTAATATAATAAGTTATCAAAGACTCATTGTTGGCGTCTGTCAGCAATCGTGGTGACTTGGGGGAAAGGAGTAAAAAACCATCAGGTGGAAATATACAGCTTTTCAATGCTGCTCCAAAAACGCTGATTTCAATATGCACTCGAACAAGAACTTGAAATCGAGAATCGATAAAAACAAAATCAGTACTACGTTTTTATGGTGTAATTCTTTGCATTCAAATTCATTTCTTAAGATTTGAGGCTACAAGTGAAAGCTTTACACAATGCACAGGCTACCAACCACGCAAAGAAAAAACAGAGACACTGAATCAAACAGGAAGACATTAACTCTGCTTTTCGAAACAGAATTCGAACACTTGTCATAATTAACCTGAGACATGTGGATCACTTAATTTTCGTGGAAGACGCTTGTACATGTTTTAAAAATCTTCTAAACCAACGTTCATTCTCCCGTGAAAGTCGTTAACGTGGTTTGTGGAGAATTCACTAACAACTCCGTTATTTACGAACATTACACATGACAACCATGAACAAGCCCATCTTTCTCACTACAGATAGACTGCTGGGAGTACTACGGACAATTAATTGTTAAATTAGAAGGTTAGAAGAAACGCGACTTAGGCTGGGCAGTGAATGGGTTTATACCAAAACCTATGAGGGTTGGCTATAAGGTGTTGCTAACCAAACAGAAGCAAGGTCGGCATGTACACCTGCTATTGCTACCTCTTTGTAACCGGGCAAGTTTTTGCCACATTACAAAGGCGTGTTTTCTTAAATTTGGTGCTCTAATCGCTGTGGTAAGTGATTTGATCTGTGTCAAATTACTCAAATCTTCATATTACCTGTATGTATATATTTATCTTTCTAGGCCCTCAATGAATCTAATTTTGATCACACGATATAAATCTTTGATAAACTGAATATACATACCTATCATCAAAATAAATTGTACATTGCATGTATGCCTTTGTTATTATAATCTATAAAGCATTTAAACTTGGTGTGTTGTTTGTTATCGCTGAAGTGGACTGTATAATTTATATTCTTCTTTGAATTAATAACAATTATTAGGTATACGTTGAATGAAATGTTTTTCTTTAATTTTTTCTTAATACATTTTTATTATATCAACAAACTCTTTTTCTTTTTCTTAGCACCCTATGTCTTACAAATAATTATTTGTACCAAAGTCAACATTAAATAATGTAATAACAGCCTTGAGACGACTGAAGTCTTTCAATACAAAAATTATAAATTGCAAACAAAGGTACATTTTGAGTTAAACAAAAATTAAGAACATAACTACAATACTTGATGTCCTATTAACTATAATTAATCATTGTCAATTGGCAAAACACAAATTTTTGAAACTGGTCTTTTGAATTCATTACCATTGCTTGTTTTAATTGTTACCACTCTAATAACAGAATCTGAACCTGGATACAACTTTGTGATGCGGCCAATTTTCCATTTGAAGGGAGGTAAATTGTCGTCCTTTATTATCACCATTGTATTTAATTGTAATGATGATTGTGTTTCATGTTTCCATTTGACTCTGCTTTGAAGTTCAGTTATGTAATTTTGACTCCATAAACGCCAAAAATATTGAACTTTTTGTTGAATAATTTGAAAATATTTTAGTCTGTTGGAAGATGTACTTTCTAAATTTTCTTCTGGTATCGAATAAAGTTGTTTACCAATTAAGAAATGTGCTGGGGTTAGGGTATTAAAATCGGAAGTGTCCGTTGATAAAGGGTAAAGAGGTCTGGAATTTAAAACACCTTCAATCTGTGTTAATAACGTTGAATATTGTTCAAAGATGAGTATTGAATCACCAATTACTCGTTTCAAATGAGCATTAGTGGATTTTACTCCGGCTTCCCAAAGTCCTCTAAAATTTGGAGACTTTGGCGATTCCGCCATTCAATTTAATCATTGGCTAAATAATCATAAATATATGTATATTTTGACATTAAAAATTTAGGTAATTCTGCGTGAGCACCAATGAAATTAGTGCCGATATCAGAATATACGTTTTTTGGTTTTCCCCTTCTACTTGAAAATCTGCGCAAAGATGCCAAAAACTCTTCAGTAGTTAAATTGCTAACCAATTTTAAATGAATTGCCTTAGTGGCTAGACATATAAACAATGCAATATATGCTTTGAGTATATTTGGTTTTCTTGTAATTCGATCCTTTCACATGATTGGACATAAATAATCTATGCCTGTATTTGTAAATGGAGATGTTGCATTTACGCGTTCCTTCGGCAAATTTCCCATCAAATATTGTTCAGATTTTGGATTTACTTTAAAACAAGTAATACAATTATGTACTATATTTTTTGTGAGATTAAGACCTGCTAATGGCCAAAAACGATTACGTAAAGATGCTAATAACATTTGATCTCCACAATATAAAAGTTTAATATGTTCGGTTCTAGCAATTAAAATAGTCAATTTATACTTTGAATCTAACACTATGGGATGTTTTTTATAATGTGAACAATTTGAATTTTGGATTCTACCTCCAACTCGAATTATTCCTATAGTATCGATGTATGGGTGTAATTTTGCTAATGAACTTTTGATAATTTTATGTTTCATTAAAGAATTCATTTCTTCTGAAAATAAATCTGCTTGTGATAGTTTAATAAGTATATTGAAAGAATTATTTAATTCTTGTGTATTTAAAGATTTATTTGAAGAGTATTAGTATTTGAAGAGTATTTGTTAAATATGAAATCGTTAAACTCATTTTTCTCAGTATTTGTTTATAAAGCGATTATTTTTTGTTCTGATAAATTATCTAATTTTTGTAATGCTATTTGCTCTGGCCATAATGATTGTATTCTTGATAACCATTTTGGTTCTTGCCATCATAATTGAGAGTTTATTAATGATTCAGGATTAACTCCACGGCTGATTAAATCGCTGGGATTCTCATAACCTTTTACATGATACCAGTTTTCAGCTGTTGTGAGTGATTGAATTTCTGCTATTCTATTTGCAACAAATGTCTTAAAATTGTGAGGTTCTGATTTGATCCATTGTAGAACTATAGTACTGTCTGTCCAAAATAAACATCGATTGCTATTAAATGTTAATGAATTTTTACTTTATGACACAGCTGCGCCAATAAGACTGCTGCACAAAGCTCCATTATTGGAAGTGTAATATTCTTTGGATTTAGTACATAATAAGTTGATAAATACTTTTCTTTGCTGATCAACTGATCTCACATAAATGCAACTTACATAACCCAATATGGATGCATCTGAGAAACAATGTAATTCTATATGAATTGGATTAAAGCATAATATGCAAAGATTTATTTTTAATTTGTTTAATGAATGAAGTTCAGAATAAAAAAATTTCCAAATGATTTTTAAATTTTCTGGGATTTGTTCATCCCATCCTAATTTTAATTTCCATAATTGTTGAATGATAATTTTTGATTTTATTGTTGCCTTTTCCATGTGTTTTAAGTTATGATATTCATTTAAAAAAGTGTAACAATCTTGTTTGAGATTTCAATCTTTGTTAAGTCTTCGTTCTACACTAAATAGACGCCTTTCTGCTATATCTTGTGATTTCCCTAAATTCGTAATTTTTTCGTTTAATGGCAATTTGACTATGAATTTTCCGTCTTGACTTCTAGTGGTTGTTTCCTTGGAATATTACAAACATTCTTGTTCCTCCTTGCTGTAAATAGTACTTTTATGTGTATTGATTTCTTCTACTTCATAGAATTTTGAAATATTTATTTTATTTTGACTAAGAAATGACATTGAATTAATACTAGAAAGATTTAATGGACCGGAAATAATCCATCCCAATTGAGTTTTTGTAAAATCGGCATATTTTTACCTAATCTTATTTGTTCTTGACATAATAATAGAAATATAAATATCAAATAAAATATCGATTTTAACTGGAATAACAATATTTATTTTGCTTTATACGTATTTCGGCATCAATGTGCCATTGTCAAAAGCATTTATAAGACATTAAATAACAAATGCAAAATGATTTATACAGTAACTGCTTGATTCTATTATTTTAACACTGCGTGAAGCAACTGACCCCAGTCAACCCGTCGGAGGTCAGTCGCTTATCAGTGTTTTTACAAAGATATTAATTATTCCAAAATCTTCAGTAAAGGAGAATCTAGGAGTTCAATTTGCTCATTCATTAAAGGTATGTTGTTTTTTGTGTGTTTATAAATTTCAAAAGCTTCTAAAATATTTAATTTATTTTTGTTATCAGAAAAGTGTAAAAATTTAATTGTATTATTAGATGTTAATTTGTGATTTTGTTCTAACAAATGTTTAGCATAATTTGATTTATGTGCATGTTTATATTTGTAACAACGGATATGTTCTTTTTGCCTAATACTGAAATTTCTAATTGTTTGACCTACTATATATTGTTGTAAACCCCAAACTGCTCGTTGCGGTGCTAATAAAAATTTGTTAAGCTTAAATCAATTTACCTGTATCTAATTTAAATTTGACAACAAAAAAAACAAACAACAAAAAGAACTCTTATCTCGGGGCTTTCGATACCTTGTCCTGCATCAACAAGTATCATCTGTGGGTCCACTATTTAGCACAAACCTTAAATTCACAACAAACAAAAACAAAAAAAAAACTTTCATCTGACAAATAAGAAATTTATAATAAAAAATGAAACCTACAAAACTTAAATTCCAGACAGCAACAAAAAAAATGTATTAACTAATAAACAAACACAAATTAAATTAAATTAATCTTCAAACACCCTATCATCCCGAGGCAATAACACACAAAATTTACTTTAAATACAAAGACTTATCTTAAAAGGTTGACGATGAACGACGAATTACAAACTTCCCGGGCTTCTTCGTATTTCAAGAACCTGCGCCGACAAATCCACTCTTAAGAGGCCGACTTGAGGAGTGGGAATAGTTCAGTTTTCAAATGTAGGATTATATTTATTTACTAGAGGGCGATACTGGTATTGATTTGAATTATTTTGAAATTATCATTTATTTTGATAAAATCTGAAAACTAAACGACGCGACTGCAGGGCACACCCATGCACACTTGTTTTTACCAAATCTGTCACGTTGACAATTCAAACTTCATATCATTAATACTACGCAAATATGTAACTAGTACCTAATATAATTACAATTACATTGTCCAGCGGAACTTTATTTACTTTTTATTATTATTGTCTAAAAGACGTAAAAAATAATTTATAAATTACCGTCAAAGTTGTTCTTTAATTTAGCGAACTACAACTAACGAAAACAGTGTTGTCTGTATAGAGTTGTGGTAATGATTTCGGCCTCGCACTCAGAAGTCATAGGATCCATTCCAGGCTCTGATCAACTTTTTTTTTAAATTTGAATTTTTATTTTTTTGCTTTTAGTATTTTTGGTTGACAAAATTAAAGAACACCGTTGACTGTAATTAATAAATTACCCATTTTAACTTTTTTTGAACAATAATAAACGTTAATACTCCTTGCAGTTGCCTAAATTCTAACAAAATAATACAGTTTGAAATTATAAACGGGTTTGTAAGAAAATACATGTTGTATAGGGAAACTATCTTCGGGAATAAGTGTCCACACGTACAAATCTTTTCATTCAAATTCAAATTTAGCGCGTATTTAATGTCAACAGCGCCATCTATCCAAATTACGCTGAACTTCTTACTCACAATTGGCGGCCATTTTTTTATGCCCTTGTCAAACCAAAACTTAAGACTACCCAAAAAACATTATTATCCAACGTTAATGACCCGGACTTTTACATTCTGTGTGACCATACTTAGGTATTAACAGAATTTGACGTAATTTAAAATAATAAAAATTTCTTTTTTGCTAATTTTCAAATTGAATTTAAATTTAGAATCAAAACTGTATTTTACATGAAATTTAGTGGCTGGCTAAGTTGCAATAATGCTTTGTAGAATATCTTAATTAAAATTCAAATTTTTCGATTGTTCGAGTTCGGTAGTCTTAAAATTAACAAAGATTTTGTAACTGCTGCCCTCTATCGACAAAGAGGGCAGCGGCCGCCCTCTTAAATCGATATCGATAACTTTCTAAACAACAATGGCTGCTTCAATGCTTGTCACAACACCACAACTTTAGTTGTTGTTTGGAACTCGAGGAAAACGACCAGCTCTTTCGACAGGTTTTAGCTCAGTGATCTTCTTTTTGTTTCTGAGGCCTATTTATCACCTCTGTTAAAAGTTTGTTTTTCACCATGGAAACGACATTTTTCAGGTAAGAAAAAAAATTGAAGATCAACTGTTTTATAAATTAATAAATTTTAAATGCCTTTCTGGCCTTTATCCTTTATGATTTCTCAAAACGATGTACATTTTTGGACTCCTCATAATTTTCTCTATCCAAAAAGGTCCCATTTGAAATCATCCGTCAACTTTGTTAAATTTCTTAATTTTCCTCTAAAAGGAAAACTTGCAGTCAAATCATTGGAAAATTCTTGTTCCTCTCACTTTTTGCCACACTTTAATTTAAGTCCTTTGAACATCACCAAAAACTTTACCATCGTCCAAAATTAATAAAATACAAATTTTGGTAACATAGGTAACCTTAGAAATATCAGAATTGATTTTTGAAGAAAATCATTTTCCAAATAAAAGAAACCGTATCAAAGAATGAAGATAGCTAAAAACTACATCAACAAATACTGGGACAACATATTGAACATCCCAACGTTTGTCCGAGTATTGTAATAAGATGCTGCGATATCAATTTGTACAAATAACAAACTTAAAATAAACAAATAGCTAAATTCATTTAGACAAAGAATTATCTTAACTAATAAACCAATTTTACATAAGTTTATGACATAAAATATATTTATTTTTTAGTTGACCATTTGAAAGCCTAACGGAACCGTATATGGCCCAAATTTTGAAATATTGAAATGATCCACAACTGATACCAGAACGATGATACATACAAAGAACCAATACCTTGTGATAAGAGCCTTCAGAAACCGAAATAAAAATTATGAACATAACCGATTTATTGAAAAGAAAAGTTTAAAATAAAATTTAACAAACTTTTATAGAAAAATAAGCTTAACGTAGCTATAAACCTTTATTTTAATTTAGACTAGGTATTCGTCCAAGTCTGAGTCTAAATCACAATTTATAATTTTAGCAATCTTTTCTGAAATTTTACCAATATATGGAATTGAAACGTATTTTAGTGTTTTATCAGAGTTATTAATGGAATAAACTTTTTGAATAGCTAATTTATAATTTTTCTTTTTAATTAAAGTGTCAATAAGTGTTGTGTTATATCCATTGCTATATGCAATTTGTTTAATACTTGAAATTTCTCTATTAACCTTCGGATGACCAAGCTTTTTTTCGTACATGGAAGACCAAGTGGGGTAAAAACTGACCCCATTTATTTTCCGTAATAAAAACATAGATAATCATTTTTTAACATTTATTCTTTCATCAGAACATAAAATAAATTATTCAGAAACAAAAATTAACAGTATTTGAAAAAGAAAAAAAAACTATATAAACTCTATAAGTAGATTATGAAAACGTGTTTTCTCTCCACACCAGCTAAGGAGTATTGTCGCAAGTGTTGCATATTACCTTTTTTTTAATGTTCCTTGCAAACAAAGTAATTGCACTTCTCGCACTTGGTCGAACATTTCTTATCGGAAGAACGCGAACAAATTTTACAGCGTCCACGTTTTCGTAAATTTTCCTCGGGCTGACCTTCATTCTGTTCTTCTGGATCATCTTGATTTTCCACTTCGAGCACCATATCTATTGCTCTTTGAATATGACGATGTAGTCCTTGACGCGGCCGTGACTTTATTAGAGGGGTGACCAGTTGAAGCCCCAAATCTTGAAGAAAAAGTCTTCTGCGGAAAGACTTTCCTTCTTCGTAATCATTATATTTCTCCATGTACAAGGCAAAGGCGTTTAGTGCGGCTATGTCAATAAAGTTAAAAAACAAGGCTAATGGCCAGCGCTTTGTATTCCGTTTGCAGGAATATTCTCTTACCATCTTGTCTAGGGTATCAACTGCTCCCTTATGCTGATTGTAGTCTAGAATAACTTGTGGTTTATAAGCTGTTGCCTCGTCCGATACATTTATATCAGAATGTTGTGTGCTTAGGAGCAGGACACTTCTGTTCTTTTTTGGCACATGCGACACTAAAATTGCTTCTTTTGTGTACAGAATGTTGCTTGAGTGTTCTTGGCTACCTTTTTTGGGAAGAAATTCCTTGGGTACTTCTCTACGATTTTTTCTTATAGTTCCTGTTAGTGATTTTGATTGACGTAAAAGTTCGTTTGAAAGCTGCACAGAAGTAAAGAAATTGTCTGTTGTTATACCGTAACCGCCACCTAATCCATCAACTAAGTCCAATACGACACGTTTGCCTAAAAAAACACATAAGTTTTAATAATAAAGGACACTTATTATTTGTATGTATATAATACCTTGCTCCTTCTCCGCTATATTGTTTATCATTCCTGTGTAAACTTGTAGATTCCAGCAATACGTGTTTGTTGAGTCGCAAATAGTCCAAATTTTTACTCCGTACTTTAGACTTCATATAAACCCTGAACGGACACCTACCTCGAAAAGGCACGAGCGCTTCATCAACGCAAAGTTGAGAATTGGGATTATATGATTTTTTACAGTTAGAGGCAAATATATCATGTATATCACGAATAGCTGATAATTTATCTACCTCGCGTCTTTCTGGCCGTGTCGCCAAAAAACCGTACAAATCTGAGTATCGACTTCATTCTGTTTCGGGACATTCTGGAACAAAAGATGGATCTTTGAAAAGCTGGATGTTTTGTACTGCACAACTCTAAAATTGGTTCTTGGCGTGCTTGTGCTTTGAAACAACCAGCAATGAGAAGTAATCCAAGAAAGGCAAATAATTCTTCTGCGTTCACAGGTTTCCAATTATCTCCCAAAATAGCGTGAGCTCGATTATTTGTTTCTCGAATAATAATATTTACAATATCATCAGAGATAAACAGCTTGAAAGCTTCTGCAGCTGTTGTAAAGTTTTTGCTATAATCAGTAAATCCAGGCATTTTGGTCAAAATATTACGTCGTACACGTCTGCTGCTGTGGGGTTTTGTTTTTTTCCATAATGTACCATCCTTTCCTGACATTGTATCAGATTCATTGGTGCTCTCTTTGTCAGATTCATTGTCTGTTTCAGGATTACTAATGTCAGATTGTGGATCATCTTCAATTATTAATTCATCGTCGCCTTCTGATAATATTTCATCCTCTATATCTTCATAAAACTCATTAGAGTTTACCAATTCCTCTAGTTCAGCTTCAGTAAGATATTTACGAGCCATATTACGCAAAACACACACTATAAATGATACACACACTATGAAATGACGAACATTACTGCCACATTGCTGCAAATATACACCAATATGCAAGTTCCTACATGTCTGCGTTGGCTTGTATGGACTTGCGTACTTCTTATCCCGAGTCAATTAGTCATAATACCTTAAAAAGTAAAATTAAAGTTTTTAACTTGAATGACCAAGTGGGGTCATTTTTGACCCCAAAGTGACAAAATATTTTTTTTACCCTTTTTTTACAGACGAAAATAAATTTAAACAGGTAATACGACACTATAGCTCAAGAAAGTCAGCTAAAAAAATATTCAATGCCAAACCTATAACATTAACATATTTATACAAAAAAATCAAGCGCTGGGGTCCAATTTTGCCCCGCTTGGTCATCCGAAGGTTAAAACTATTTTTATCTAAAGGAATTGTTAGAGCTCTGTGTACTAAAGATTGATATGCTGCTAATTTATGTGTATTATGATGAAAAGAGTTATGTGGTATGGTAATATCAGTTTGTGTAGGTTTCCTATAAATAGAGTATTCGAGTATGTTTTCTGAATTAATTATTATGTTTAAGTCTAAAAAGTTAATAGATCTGTTTTGTTCAATTTCTAGTGTAAATTTAATTTTTTGGTGTAAAGTATTAATAAAAATTAAAAAGTCGTCAATGTATTCGAAAGAACTATCAAAACATGCCAAAATATCGTCAACATAACCAAACCAAAATACAATTTTATTTGATAGATTTCATTCAAATATTTGATCTTCTATATTTTCCATAAAAATATTAGCCAATAGTGGTGAAATGGGACTACCCATTGGTAACCCATCTTTCTGAAGATAAATTTTATCATTAAAAATAAAATAATTTTGATTAATACAAAGTTCAAATAATTGAATCAACTCTATCCTTTTTGTGAATTCAATGTTATTGTTAACTAAAACATTTTCTAATAAAGGAATACATTCCTTTTTTTTCTTAAATTTAATTTAAACCGGATCAGCACATCATGCTATACACAGTTATTTTACAATAATTAGTAAACTTAACTAAAGGTAAATAATTTTAGAGGACTGTGCCTCGTATGTAAAATGTATAAAGTGATGTTAAATTAAAAGTAACTTAACACTAATCGTCTGTTAAATCTTGGGGAAGTTTTCTTTTCAGTCTTACATGTATGTCTTTTCTGCCTAGGCTATAATACACTGCACTAGGACACAGGTTAATTTTGTCAAAAAATTTGGTTTTCACTTGATTTATAAATACACGAACGGTTGGTATACTGAGTTCATGGTGAAGCTGACTATTACGTACAAACCACGGGGAGTTTGTTGCTATACGTAAAATTTTATTTTGTAATACCTGCAGCTTGTTCAAGTTTGTTTTTGTTGTGTTGCAACATACTGGACACGCGTAAGTAAGAATTGGTCGCAGTATTGATTTATACATTAATAGGGCACAGTCGATCTGCAAGTGAGATTTTCGATTAATCAGGGGGTAAAGAAGCATTAGTCTTGCGTGGCACTCGTTTATTTTTTTGTTAAGGTGAAAACCCCATCCTAGCCTTGTATCTAAGTAAACTCCAAGGTATTTAACAGCGGAGTCTCTAGGATCCCACTGGATTTCTTTGCCGTTCACGTATATCTTAGGTATATTTCCTATTCTTCTGAGTGTGAAAACTTTTACCTGACATTTGGTTTCATGAATACATATTTTCCATTTTCGAACCATCTATTAGTAATGTTTAGAGCATTTTGTTGTTCATTTACTGCAGGTAGGAGGTTTTCATTTTGCGTAGCTATTGCGGTATCATTTGCAAACATCGCTAATGCGGAATTTATCATGACAGGTATGTCATACACGTATAGGTTAAATAGAATAGGTCCAATAATGCTTCCTTGTGGTACACTACAATTAATGGGTTTTGTTAAAGAGAAGCTTGAGTTAACCCTTACTATGATTTTGTTTTAACAAATGTTTAGCAAAATTTGATTTATGTGCATGTTTATATTTGTAACAACGGATATGTTCTTTTTGCCTAATACCGAAATTTCTAACTGTTTGACCTATATATACTGAATCACAATGTGAACAATTTAATTTATAAATACCTGATTTTAGCAAATCATTAATTTTGTCTTTAGCATTGAAAAGAGAGTATAGAATATTTTTATTTGTTTTAAAAGTGACTTTATATTTATTTGTGTTATTTATAATGTTAGCAATCTTTTCTGAAATATTACCAAAATATGGAATTGAAACGTATTTTAGTGTTTTATCAGAGTTATTAATGGAATAAACTTTTTGAATAGCGAATTTATAATTTTTCTTTTTAATTAATGTGTCAATAAGTGTTGTGTTATATCCATTGCTATATGCAATTTGTTTAATAATTGAAATTTCTCCATTAAAACTATTTTTACCTAAAGGAATTGTTAGAGCTCTGTGTACTAAAGATTGATATGCTGCTAATTTATGTGTATTACGATGACAAGAATTATGTGGTATGGTAATATGAGTTTGTAGTTTCATACATACATGCACCAAACCACATGCTAGCTAAAACATTAAATAATATAATTAATAATTTAGGATACACTCCAAAATATTCAGTTAAAAACACTTCTGAATTGATTAATAAATTAAGTAACATTAGCTTACCACCACTATGTAAAATAGTTAGTTTTGATGTTACGAGTATGTTTTCACAAATACCCCCACAGGAATGTATTCCGAAGTTCGAACTGAGCATCGGTCAAGTTAACACGTTTGCGACAGTGAGATTTTTGTGTTAACAGATTATTTGTTTTCTGCTTGAAAACAAAATCTTGGTAGGTACCTCAAACCAAATTTACTTTTTTACAAATTAACTGAACTTTGATAATAAACAGTGACATAGTTCCAAACGAACCCCTGCGGGGGGGTTCTAGTTTCTACGCAATGGCCACCAAGCGGAGCTCTGAAAATCTTTCGCCACCAATAATAATGAACAAGAAATAGTATTTATTTGAACCTAACCAGCTCATAACAAAAAACAAATATTACATTTCCCCGGATCAAATCCGTCAAGTACAAAATAATTCAGACCACGATAATGCTGTTGAAGTAATATCCCAAATGGATACAAGCGACCAACCTTCGTGCGCATCTGTACCCACAACTACACAGGTAAGAATTCCTCCGATATTCCTGTACAATGTGTCCAAGATAAAATATCAGGAAATTGTAAATGACCTGAAAGAGCAAACCACGAAAGAATTTACTATTACACAAAAAGGAAATCAACTAAGAATTAATCTTACCGCGGTGGTAGACTACCGAAAGGTGACCAAGTTGCTAGACGATAATAAACTAGATTACCACACGTTTAGGGACCCAGAGGCAAATAACCTTTCAGCTATAATTCGTAATCTACCAGTTTCAATAACTAAAGAAGAAGTACACAACGAATTACAAAGATTAGAATATCCTATTAAAAAAGTAGAACGGCTATACAATAAAGATAAACATCCAATACCGCTGTGCGCGATTGAACTAGAAAACTCAGAAAATGGTAAAGAAATCTTTAAACTGACCAAAATATTGTACTGCATTATTGAAATAGAACCCAAAAGGAAGGCAAAGGATATACCACAGTGCAAAAACTGTCAACTATACGGGCACACCCGAAACTACTGTCGAACGCAACCGCGGTGCGTCAAATGCACTGGTAACCATTTGTATACGGCCTGCCCAAAAACTCAGCAACAACCACCACAATGCGTAAATTGCGTATAGACCTGAACACCAACCAGATATATTAGATATCGTATTACACAAGAACTTCAGAAAACCTATATATCAAACAGTTCTCTGTGAACTCTATTCAGACGATCAGCCTATCATTATCTCATTTTTTAGTACACCACAACTCACACCAACATTACCAAAACTAATATATGGAAAAATAAACTGGGAAGTATTCGAAAACGAATTAGACAAAAATATTAAGGTACCAGCAAGCCTACGAACAACAGAGGACGTGAATACAGCTGTGCTCCAATATATAGAAGCAATTAAAACAAGCGCCATACCAGCAGTAACACCTTGGAAAAGAAAAACAAACTCCGACAACCGACGACCGCCACTGGAGATATTAAAACTAATAAAACTGAAAAACAAGGTGAGGCGAGATTGGCAAAGAACACGTCAACCACACATCAGAACCTTAATGAATCAACTCACACATAGAGTTAAAACAGAACTTGACAACCATAGATATGGCATGTACAATGAATACATCAAAGAACTCCAACCACGAGATGCAACGATGTGGCAGACAACGAAGTGATTATTGAGACAACCGATTCAAATACACCCTTTAACTACAAATAACGTAAATTATACATCAGATGAGGAAAAAGCACCTCGAAGAGGCGTTTACTGCAGAACCAAGCAACAATCAGGTATTTATGCAAGAGATGAATGACACGAATAATAACTACATCTATCAACAACCACTCGAAATTCGCCCAACTTCACCAAGGGAAGCGCAAACATACATAGCAAAACCTATCTATTAAAAAATCGCCTGGACCATATGATTACAAACAATATCCTAAAACATCTAACAAGAAAGGGCGTGGTCTACCTCGTAAATGTATTTAACGCCTGTCTCAGACTAGGATACTTTCCAGACAGTTGGAAACATGCACACGTACTACCGTTTCTGAAACCTGGAAAAAACAAAAACAAACCTGAAAGTTATCGACCCATTAGCCTCTTGTCGGTTGTGTCAAAACTGCTGGAAAAATTTATTTATGCGAGACTAGAAACACTACTTACAGATCGAAATGTAATACCCGCCCATCAGTTCGGGTTTAGGAAAAATCATTCTACTACGCAACAACTACTACGATTAACAGAACTAATAGAACAAGGAGTTGAAGACAAAAAATATACGGTAGTATCATTCCTAGACCTTCAGAGTGCATTCGACAAAGTCTGGTTGGGGGGCCTTCAATACAAACTAATCAAACTGGATATACCACACTACCTTTTGAAGATCGTTGTCTCATTTATCAGTAATAGGACATTCGCAGTAAGGGTTAACTCAACCTTCTCTTTAACAAAACCCATTAATTGTGGTGTACCACAAGGAAGCATTATTGGACCTATTCTATTTATCCTATACGTGTACGACATACCTGTCATGATAAATTCCACATTAACGATGTTTGCAGATGATACCGCAATAGCTACGCAAAATGAAAACCTCCTAACTGCAGTAAATGAACAACAAAATGCTCTAAACATTACTAAACATTTCAAAAATTGGAAAATATGTATTAATGAAACCAAATGTCAGGTAAAAGTTTTCACACTCAGAAGAATAGGAAATATACCTAAGATATAGATGAACCGCAAAGAAATCCAGTGGGATCCTAGAGACTCCGCTGTTAAATACCTTGGAGTTTACTTAGATACAAGGCTAGGATGGGGTTTTCACCTTAACAAAAAAATAAACGAGTGCCACGCAAGACTAATGCTTCTTTACCCCCTGATTAATCGAAAATCTCACTTGCAGATCGAATGTGCCCTATTAATGTATAAATCAATACTGCGACCAATTCTTACTTACGCGTGTCCAGTATGGTGCAACACAACAAAAACAAACTTGGACAAGCTGCAGGTATCACAAAATAAAATTTTACGCATAGCAACAAACTCCCCGTGGTTTGTACGTAATAGTCAGCTTCACCATGAACTCAGTATACCTACCAACCGTTCGTGTATTTATAAATCAGGTGAAAAGCAAATTTTTTGACAAAATTAACATGTGTCCTAGTGCAGTGTATTATAATCTAGGCAGAAAAGACATACATGTAAGACTGAAAAGAAAACTTCCCCAAGATTTAACAGACGATTTGTGTTAAGTTACTTTTAATTTAACATCACTTTATACATTTTAGATACGAGGCACAGTCCTCTAAAATTATTTACCTTTAGTTAAGTTTACTAATTATTGTAAAATAACTGTGTATAGCATGATATGCTGATCCGGTTTAAATTAAATTTAAAAAAAAGGAATGTATTCCTTTATTAGAAAATGTTTTAGTTAACAATAACATTGAATTCACAAAAAGGATAGAGTTGATTCAATTATTTGAACTTTGTATTAATCAAAATTATTTTATTTTTAATGATAAAATTTATCTTCAGAAAGATGGGTTACCAATGGGTAGTCCCATTTCACCACTATTGGCTAATATTTTTATTGAAAATATAGAAGATCAAAATATTTGAATCAAATCTATCAAATAAAATTGTATTTTGGTTTCGTTATGTTGACGATATTTTGGCATGTTTTGATAGTTCTTTCGAATACATTGACGACTTTTTAATTTTTATTAATACTTTACACCAAAAAATTAAATTTACACTAGAAATTGAACAAAACAGATCTATTAACTTTTTAGACTTAAACATAAAAATTAATTCAGAAAACATACCTACTCGAATACTCAGTTTATAGGAAACCTACACAAACTGATATTACCATACCACATAACTCTTGTCATCATAATACACATAAATTAGCAGCATATCAATCTTTAGTACACAGAGCTCTAACAATTTCTTTAGATAAAAATAGTTTTAATAGAGAAATTTCAATTATTAAACAAATTGCATATAGCAATGGATATAACACAACACTTATTGACACATTAATTAAAAAGAAAAATTATAAATTAGCTATTCAAAAAGTTTATTCCATTAATAACTCTGATAAAACACAAAAAATACGTTTCAATTCCATATTTTGGTAAAATTTCAGAAAAGATTGCTAAAATTATAAATAACACAAATAAATATAGTCACTTTTAAAACAAATAAAAATATTCTATACTCTCTTTTCAATGCTAAAGACAAAATTAATGATCAATCAGGTATTTATAAATTAAATTGTTCACATTGTGATTCAGTATATAGTCAAACAATTAGAAATTTCAGTATCAGGCAAAAAGAACATATCCGTTGTTACAAATATAAACATGCACATAAATCAAATTTTGCTAAACATTTGTTAGAACAAAATCACACATTAGCATGTAATAATACAATTAAATTTTTACACTTTTTTGATAACAAATAGTATATTATATTATTAGGAGTATAAGCAAAGCTTTATGTGCTGAGGCTGGTTGGCTGCCGATCGTAGTGAGGCAGCCAAATCAGCCGAAGCACATAAAGCGCTTAGACTCCGAATAATATATGTAATTTTATCTCCAAACGTGTAAAATTATAATACAAAAATAAACATCTAATTAACAAGGTTATTTCGGGAAATATTACACTTATACGAAAATCGCATTGCCTGATAGACACTTTCTACATATTACCGTAGCAACCCACCATAAAAGTTGAATGCTATAGGCATATAAGTACTTTATCTGCCTAAGCATATAAGTGAAACTTATACTACCAACAGTCTGTCATTTAAATGCCACTTTTATGACGTTTGGAGATAAAATAAATTAAATATTTTAGAAGCTTTTGAAATTTATAAACACACAAAAAACAACATACCTTTAATGAATGAGCAAATTGATCTCTTAGATTCTCCTTTACTGAAGATTTTGGAATAAATATCTTTTTTTAAAACACTGATAAGCGACTGACCTCCGACGGGTTGACTGGGGCAGTTGCTTCACGCAGTGTTAAAATAATAGAATCAAGCAGTTACTGTATAAATCATTTTGCATTTGTTATTCTTATTTAATATCTTATAAATGCTTTTGACAGTGGCACATTGATGTCGAAATAGGTATAAAGCAAAATAAATATTGTTATTCCAGTTAAAATCGATATTTTATTTGATATTTATATTTCTATAATAATTATGGATTTTAACAAAGTTATGCTTGAAAATGTCAATAAATTACTTGACATAATAGTTCATAAAAAACATTTGTGCCTAATAAGATATCTATACCTGAAGATATGTTGAAATCTGGTTCTGCCAATGATATATCTGCGGATAGTTTTAGAATAGATTTGTCAAATGATTGAATTGGTACCTATGTAGTTTGTGATTTAAGGTAAAACTAAACAGCAAATAGACTTTTTGTAACATTTTATTCTTGATTGAACTTCTAAATTTACCTTGTGTTTATTATAAGAAATACTTCGACCTATGCCTGTTACTGTATGGTTTATATTTATTGGTTTTAATTATTGTAGTTTATCACATAACTGACTCCTTCGTGCAAAAACTCGATTGTGATCCACTATCTAAAATAGCTGTAGCCTCAATGAATTGACCTTTGACTTGTATTATCAATGTTGATAATAAAATTTGCTTACAGTATTCTTGAGATTCTTGAAATAAGCTTGTTGTATGGCTTTGAAATGATTCTTGTGATAAATTGGAACTTGACTTCCTAATTGTGTAATTGTCTAAGTAAAGACAAGACCGTTTCCTTCTTTAGCCGAAAATGTTGGAAAAAGAGCAAGTCTGGCATAGAGTTAAAACAATCACTTCTAACATAGGTACTTGTCTTGGAATCCGAATCCCATTATCAATCAAGTCAATAATTACAAAATCTAATCCAAAATCCAAGTCAATAACTACAAAATCCAATCATCATTTTGAATTGGAATTAGAATGTCGTTTTCCATCCTGTATGACTTGCTTGTCAACGGAAGGCCGGGTAAGATAACATAGGCGGGCAATAGTTATTTGTTTAACAAGGCAGAAAAGTAGCAGATTTACTGACGCAGCCGGTATTTCACAGCTGAGGCGAAGCCGAAGCTGTGAAACCAGCCAAGGCAGTAAATCTGCATTTCTGCCGTGTTGAACATATAATTTTTTCTCCGATTGTTTACATTTAACATTAATTTAATGATTATTTTAAATATTTTTTGTGCTATTAGTATCAGCAAGCATCTGTTGCTATGCAGTTTTATTGGTTGCTATGAAAAAACATACTTGAGAAATGTCATTCTATTTGTTGCGAATAAAATAGTTTAATCTTGTTAATTCGTAAATATTAATTAATTTATAATAGTATTTACAATGGAAAATGACGAAGAAATGTTCACCCCATCCGAAATTAAAGAAATCGTGAAAAATATGAAACTTAAATTTAATTAATAAAAATTTCAAATTTATTTGTTTTTCGAAGCAACCTGATTTTGAATGCTACTGTCAGTAAAAATGATCACTTTTGCCTAGGCAGTAAATGTGGAACTTTGGAGACAGTCAAATGTCAGTCAAAGCATGCTTTTACTGTCTATCGGAGAAAAAATGACTTTTTCCTGGTAAAAAAAAGCGGCAACTTTTGAAATCCCTAATCATAGTCACTATTTGCACAAATTGGCAACTCTGCACTGGATGTAGATGGGGCTCCGCTAGGTCGCGTATGGAACCAATTACGTTGTTGTTTGTGTTTGTCGACTGAAGTGTTACAATGTAAGTACTATTTAGTCACAATATTTAACTATTAAATATTACTTTTTACCATATTTTGGAGAGGTCACCATGACAATGCGATTGTAAACTGCATGACGGCTACACTAACTGTTCATTTTGTATTTGTATTCCAATTTTTTTAGTATGAATTATAACAAACTGCAAGACGGGCAAGATGATATAGCATGGTGGCGGGTAATTTGAATCACTATATCATTTTGCCCGCCCCTTCTCGGTGTTATACTGATGCTGTAATTTTGTTTAGATGATGTACTCGTACAAGAGAAAGACGAATAGGGGAAGCTGGAATGAGGCAGACATGGAGAGAGCTTTGCAAGCTGTCCGCGATGGAGAAATGGGCTGGTTGAAAGCCAGTAAAACATCCAATGTACCGACTGCTACTTTACGTCGTCGAGCTCTTCATAAAAATAAAATTGCCGTCAATATTACAAAACACCTTGGCTCCTTTGAATATACACTAAATGAAGAGGCCGAAGCTGCAATAGTGAACCATATTCTGGACCTAGAATCGCGTTTTTTCGGATTGACAACTACAGACGTGCGAAAGCTTTCATACGAAATTGCGGAAAAAATGAAGTTCAAGCACCGTTTTAATAACGAACGTAAGATGGCAGGAAAAGGGTGGTTACATGGTTTTCGTCAACGTAATCCACACTTATCCTTGCGTCTCCCAGAAGCCACGTCCCTAGCCAGAGCTGAAGCGTTTAATAAACCACAGGTTGTCAAGTTTTTTGCCAAACTTGAAAAAGTTATAAACGAGCATAAGATTCATAATATTTTTAATATGGACGAGTCTGCGCTGACGACGGTTGAAGTCCCGCCAAAAGTGTTTGTCCGAAAAGGTAAAAAACAAGTTGGCGCTATCACGAGCGCAGAGAGAGGGATACACACAACAATTGTGGTCTGCATGAGTTCTGGAGGAGGATATGTACCGCCGGCAATAATTTATCCCCGAAAAAGGTTCAATCCGGTATTATACGACGGGGCACCTATAGGAACTTTAAAACTTTATAACGAGTCAGCTTACATGACGGGAGATTTGTTCACAATATGGATGCGCCATTTTATCGATCACGTCA
This sequence comes from Hemicrepidius hirtus, assembly GCA_963082805.1. NCBI lineage: Eukaryota > Metazoa > Arthropoda > Insecta > Coleoptera > Elateridae > Hemicrepidius > Hemicrepidius hirtus. The sequence goes on from OY720159.1 coordinate 24,065,282, forward strand.
GGCCCTATCCAGAGAAAAAAGCTTTATTAATCTTGGAAGGCCATTCAAGCCACAAATGCTAAGCAGCCTTACAATTGGCTAAAAAAAATTCCGTTGTGCTTCTGTGCTTGCCTGCACACTGCACACACCATCTTCAACCATTGGACGTAGCGCTGTTTGGACCTCTGCACCAGTATTATAATCATGCTGTCACCCAATGGTTGAGGGAAAATCCCGGTCGTACAGTCAGCATTTACCAAGTGTCCAAACTTTTTCATGCGGCTTAGAAGAAGACAGCAACACTTGAAATCGCAACGAGTGGTTTTCGTGCAACCGGAATATCACCGTTGAATCCAGATGTTTTCCCCGACCATGTGTTTTTACCTAGTTTAACAACCGATGTACCTGCCACTGAAAGAGAAATCCCGAATGAATATTTGCAAGATGTGCAAGAGTGTACTACAACACAAACACTCACCACTTTCGAATCTACAGAGCAAGATCAAGAAACTGCTACCGCAAATATATCTCCGAAAGAACCCCTTGATCAACCTTGTACATCGACTTCACAAGAAGATGTCCAAAAGGTCTTGACGGAATTGTCACCATTACCCCAAAGTACCGCAAGAAAACAGTTAAACGTAAAACTGGTTGTTTCCAAGATTTATTAACCGAGAGCCCGTACCTCCAAAGCCTTCTTGAAAAAGAAATTGAAAAGAGCCTGCAACAAAAAAGAAAGAAAAAACGAAACGTGGTAATAAAGAAGCTGTTGGATGATCAATCAAGTGCAGAAGAGAATGAAAAGAACCAACAACAGCAGAGAAGGAGCAAAAGGAGCGCGGTTAAAAGGAATGTTGTAGAAGATGAATCAAGTGGAGAAGATCCCTTCAGTGTTTACGCCGACGAAGTGGATTGTCCTTGTCTTTATTGTAATGACCTATTCAGCCGTTCAAAATCTAAGGAAGGATGGCTGCAATGCCAAGTTTGCCAAAAGTCGTCACATTCCGAATGCGCAGGCCTCTCTCATCGAGCGAAAATGTTCGTTTGTGAACTCTGCCACGATTGAGTAGCAACTCCTTTTAAAGTGTATAAGTTCCATATCTTACTTTATATGTTAATTTCAGTATGCCATTTTACCCGACCGGGGCGGGCAAGATGGTTTTTTGTATCAAAATATGTTTTAATTTTTTGTAATAAATATATTTGCGAAAATGGTTGTTTCATTGAGTAACATTGTAGAAAACATTACAGGTAACTGGTTCCAATCAAAACTTTTGCTTTAGCGTGTTCCCTCTTCAAATTATCTGAAAAAAAAGCTAAGTGTTTCATCTTACCCGGCCTTCCCCTATGAGGTTAAGTTGAGCTCTAAGTCTCCGATATCGCCTGCTTTAATTTAAGTAATGCTTACGTCTAAGGATAGCTTATAAAGTGACGGTGCAACCTATTAAGCAGTACTTAATTTAAGTTATGCTTAACTTTTAAGTTATGTGATTATGTCGGTGAGATCGGCCATTAAATAAGTAACCACATATGTAAATAAAGTTTGAACTTGATAATGATAATAAAAGACAACTTGAATGTATTTTTGATATATATGTAAAATGATGTAAAATGAAATGAAGGTTACAAACTTGTCAATATGTCACTTGTCATTGCATCAAACTGTCTGTTTTTTTCTTGATTTTCTTTGAAACTTGAATTTCTTGATTTTTAATAAAATCCGGCTCGAACTGACCAAATTTATGTTTGTTATCGCTGAAGTGGACTGTATTATTTATTTTCTTCTTTGAATTAATAACAATTATTATACGTTGAATGGAATGTTTTTCTTTAATTTTTTCTTAATACATTTTTATTATATCAACAAACTCTTTTTTTTTCTTAGCACCCTATGTCTTACAAATAATTATTTGTACCAAAGTAAATGGTAATGGTAATAACATGTGTCTAACAATTTCTCACTACCTACCTACATTATACAGTTTTTGAAGAGTTATTTAATTAATCATTTGTTTCCGTATTTGAAGCAATTATGCATAGAGTATTTTATATTTTTATTGCAATATTATTTTTGACATATTTGTGTTGTTACAGGTCAAGTGAAAACCTTCAATGATCATGAAGATCAATATTCAAAAATGTATTATTATTTATTAAGTGGAAATGTTGGTGACGCTTTTTATATAGATAAAACGGATGGCATTCTTTACACGAATAAAATTCTCGACAGAGAAGAAAAATCCGAGTATAATTTACTAGTATTAATTAACAATGAGCCTGATTTATACATTATTATGAAAAAACAAAATACATCTGACAATGAATCAACACGAAATAATAGTGTGGTAGAAGTGCAAGTAACCGTTACTGATGTAAATGATAATCCACCCAGATTTGAAAAACCAGTACATTATGCAGCGATAAATGCAATGGCAAATATAAACAAATTGTTTGCAATTGTATCAGCAGTAGATCCAGATTTTGGCGTTAATGGGTCTCTCAAATATTACATTAAAACATCGAATTTATACCAATATGGTTCAAATGTAAGTTCCGGTTCAGTAATTCCGTCTCCATTTAATATATCTGAAACTGGACAGTTATTTACGACTGCATTGTTAACTGAAAACAATCAACACCATTTCATTGTGGATATTATCTCGAGAGAAGTAGCGTACCCAGAACGAGAAGGATTTACAACAGTTTATGTGAGTAACTTAATTTTTAGTACTGGTTACTAAGAAGAGGTTGTGTACATTATAATTTATAATTAAAAGTAAAGTTTTTTTGGCTGGAATTGTAATTCAAAAATGTTGTATGAGAGTAGGAACAGCCATTTATTATAATAAGTATTAATTGAAGTGATGAAAAAACGTAAATATATTTCGATCAGTTAAGATCTTCATCAGTACGATGATTATACATTGAGAAAAATGGTATAATGAACTTAAAACATTCTGTAAAAAAAATATAAATATAAATTAGTGAAAAAATTTTACTTCCTCAAGAAATCAAGGTCTTACCTGAATAAAATTAATATTATGAGAAAATTAAAATTTTAATTTTCAAAAAAAATTTTTCTGGTGGAATTAAACACACCACATGATTAGTGTTATTTCATTATAAAATTTGAAACAATGAAGTTTCAATGAAGTAAAAGAAAAGTTTAACAGTTATTATAAGTCACCTCTCACATTGAGTTAACAGATGAAATGAAATAAGTAAAAATGGCGGAGTAGATAAGTATTATAGTGAAAGTGAGAATTCTCACTAGATCAAAATATTCCAAACAAGCAAAATATTTAAAAAGCTAAAAATTATCATAGAACTTTCAGTATTCAAATTTGTCTTCTAAGAACATACAGACTGCATTTCATATCCGTTCTAAAAAGATTGGATATGAAATACAGAAGCAGTAATCAGAAGACAAAAGGAATATGTGAAAGACAACAACAAAATAAACTGTTAATAAAATCAGAAATCTTACGGATTAAAAAAAAAGAAAAATTACAAATGTTACAACCATGTAAAATATTAGAAATGCTATAAATGAAAATTTCACAGCATTCGATCCGTCTTCTAACAACGTACAACTGCAATACACATCCGCTCTAAAAAGATTGGATATGCATTACAGAAGCAGTCATCAGAAGACGAAAAGAATACGAGAAAGAAAAAACCACCATTAAAAAAAATTACGATAAATTGAGCTTAGTTTATCAATATCTGTTTTGTAATTAATAGAAGTAAGACTTTTTTTTATTTCAATCATTTCGTAAATGAGTCTTTTTTGTAAGTTATTCTCTCTCTGGAGGATTTTAGGTGATGTAAATTTAAAGTTATGAAAGTTATGGACAGCATGATCTGATAGAGCGGTATTTGGTTTATTAGGTGTTAAAATTTTTGTTTTGATTGAGTTTTTGTGCTGATTAATTCTTTTTTTTAAATTCTGTTAGTTTGACCAATATAATTATGGTTACAGTTATTACAATTTATTTGATAAATAATATTTGATTCTAGGTTGATATCAATTTTGTCTTTTAAGTTATTAAAAAAGTTATGGCCTATTGTATTGTGATTTTTATAAACAGGTTTAATTTTAAATGGTTTTAAGGTTTTTTCAATTTGAAAAGATAATTTAGGAATGAAAGGTAAAGAAACCATATTATGGTTAAAAGTGAATTGATGATTATTAAATTCATTCGTACTTGATGCAGGATAATTCGTATACTAGTATAAAATTTCAGCGATAATTTTTCTGTCAAAAAAAAACTGCTTCCAAACCGAGGTGTGAGATTTCAAAGTATTCTTGGGCATTTTACCTTCTACAGCTTCATTTATCTCTTTAAGTGTACTCTAGTCAAACCATTTTGCTTCCATTTAACCATAAATGTCACAAACCATACACAAAATACGTAGAAAGAAACATTAAATTTCATACAATTCTTGGGCGTTTTACCTTCTACAGCTTCCTCTATCTCTTCAAGCTTACTCTGTTGAACCCGTTTTGCTTCCATTTTGCCGAAAATATCACAAAGTATGCACAACATACGTAGGTAGAAAGAAAAATTAAATTTGACTTTTGTCTGGTTTGTATATAAAACCATGGTTACGAAGAAAATTATTATTATAATCTGATTTGAAACTATAAAAATTTAAATTTGGTTCGTCAAATTGTCCTCCGAATACTACTCGTAACTACGAAATAATCCTGCAATTTTTGGACAGTACGTATTCGTACTTGATGCAGGATAATTCGCTATTCGTCCTTCGGACTCATGGCGAATTATCGCGCATCAAGTACTCTTACATACTGTCCAAAAATTGTCGGATATTTCGTAGTTACTAGTAGTATTATATATGAAAATTAAAATTTTAATTTTTTCATAATATTAATTTTATTCAGGTAAGACCTTGATTTCTTGAGGAAGTAAAGCTTTTTCACTAATTTATATTTATATTTTTTTTACAGAATGTTTTAAGTTCATTATACCATTTTTCTCAATGTATAATCATCGTACTGATGAAGATCTTAACTGATCGAAATATATTTACGTTTTTTCATTACTTCAATTAATACTTATTATAATAAATGGCTGTTCCTACTCTCATACAACATTTTTGAATTATAATTTATATTAATGCTAATCAAACAGACTGGGACGTCCAGTGATGGTGCTGATGATCTGCATGTCGTTGCGTGTCGCTTCGGCTGAGGAAAGAATTCTGTTCAATGGTTTTCTTAGGCGGGCCGAAAATGCTCTTTTAAGTAACAATGCAAAAAGAACTAGGATTCGCTTGTTTTCCTCTTTCACTCTCTTAATTCTTTAAGAAAGTTGCAACGCGAACCTCGTCGAGAGCGGAGTGTTCTTAACAGCTTATTTACAGTGATCTAACAAACTACTATAATAAAATCATAATAAAATTCTCGATATCCGCATAAACTATAATCTCAAAGTGTAATAGTAAAATACAAAATCCTAACACATCTGCGGCCTCGGACCCCGTAGATAAAGAACAAGCGCGTATTTATCGCGCTTCAGACCCGTTAACAGCATAAAATAGCGCAAAATATAAACAATTTTCCAGTGCAATGCAGGAACAACATGTAGTACATATCAACCCCGAAATTCGGATAATAGAATACGGCGACTTATCTCAATCGCCATCTAACAGCCCGAAACCTCCTAACCCTCTAAAATCCCCTACATTAATCTTCAAAGAAAGAAAATCTAGTCACAATAACGAAAAAACAAAACCCAATAGGAAAGACAACACACAATTGATTATCGCTATGGATACTAACGAATCACCAAAACGCGATAGCAGCGAACTCACACCCCCAGTAGAAGTCAGGAAAAGGTATTTATTAGACAATAATACTCTAATCCAAGCTAACAAATTCCACGCACTATCCAAGGACACCCACGAATCACCAAATAGTACTGAACTCCTTAACAACGATGCAGATAAAACAACACAAACAAAATAAAAATACCACCAATTTATTTGCACGACTGCAAAGAGATATATATTATGATATATAGATATATATATATATATATATATATATGCATACTAGGTAGTTAGTCACTTCCAAAGTAGATATATACCGAACGTTGTCACTTCATATATAACGAAGTCACTTCCATTTTCGGAAGTGACAACGTTCCCCTTGTTTTTTCACAGATTATGAAAGTACAGGTGACGTAATGCCTAAATACGAAAATTTGTGTGGAAGTGACTACGACTCCCTATATCGACAGATTTGTCTTTTAGTTCAGCTATAGATCGCTGGCGCTGGCGGCGCCTTGTTAACGTGAGACACGGCCAACACGAAGTCACTTCCGTTATGTAGAGTGTATCTTATTGCTTCCGTTTATCGGCAACACCGCTTTCGTATCTAATTTGTATTCTTTTAAATTAAACATAGACTGGTAAGAAAACCTCTTCAACAACATCATCAACTAAAGCGCACATTATAACTGATTGTAATTTTTTACTCTAAAACTATTAGTCCCACGGCAAAAATTAAAGAGACAAATAATTTTCTAAATCAATTAGGCTTTCTCATGCGTATTTTTTAAATTAAAAATACCGGTCAATTAAAATGTTCTAAAAAAAATGAACAAGGGTTGTAAGTTTCATCCCCTTCTAACAATACAGGTGGATGAAGAAAATATCCATATAGGGCCTTCCTGTCAGTAGAACACGTCCACTTATTTGTATATTTCTCTCTTTGTTCAAGTTTGAGATAAAAATTAAAAACCAAATTTTTACTTCAATTTTGAAGTGGCGTAGCTCTTCAGGGAAGCATATTAGGATACTAGTTTATACGAAAAAGTAGCCTTAATTTTCGACCTGGAATCACCTCCTGCATTTTCTACACGTACTTAGGAAATACCCTGTACATAAGCTAACTGTATGGTAACTAAATCTTCCTGTTAATCCATGAAGTAATTCCCTGCTTACAATTTATTGCATGTAAAAATCAGATACCTAATTTAAATAAAGTAATAGAAGTTATATGCATAGAAATTGTTCAGCTGTAGCCTATTCTAGACAAGTTACTTTCAAAGTTATTTTAGCTAGTCACATTTCAATGCCCAAGCCCATCCTGAAAGATAGGTTAACATCTGCTATGGGGTAGGTACTTAACAGAAGAAGGAAATAAAATTAGAACAAGAAAACTAATTCAGTCTTTCTTAAAATGTATTAATTTTGTTATCAAATTTCAGAATGTTTAAGTTAATTGGCGCTTAATACTGAAGCTTTTTGAAAACAGTTTGTTAATATTGTATATACAGTATGTTCCGAAAGTTAATGTATAAAATCGATAACAATATTAAAAATTAGTTTACCCAACATCGGTCGGACATGTTAAGAAGTTTATATTAAATTCTATATTATTTTGATATGATTTTCTAATTTTTCTAATACCTGCGACGTCATAAACTATTTTTTTTTATTTTCCCATACCATCATGGTATATCGGAAGTATTCTCATGAAAATGTTCTAAATTGAGATTTCCGCAGAAATACATGTTTTGGACCTCCAGGAGGGGGCTGACCACAACGGCCACCTCATATTTTGGCCATTATGGTCATGGTTATAACGGCCACCTATAAGTTTTGGTGACAACGGCCACCTTGGTCACATCGGCCACCCAGGCTGGCGGTCACAACGGCCACCCTTGTTTATAATTAGTTACACCAAACAACGTTGGTCACAACGACGACTCGGCTTTGGAGTCTATGTCACAACGGTCACCGGTCACAAGGGCCACCTCATATTTTGGCTGTTATGGTCATGGTCACAACGGCCACCTCGGTCACAATGGCCACCTTGGTCACATCGGCCACCAAGGCTCGTGGTCACAACTACCACCTTTATTTATAATTTGTAACACCAAATAACGCTGGTCACAACGGCCACCATGGTCACAACGGCCACCCGATTCTACTAGCCACAACGGCCATCTTGGTCACAACGACCACCCGATTTTGCTGGTCAGAACGGCCACCTTGGTCACAATAGCCACCCGATTCTGTTGGACACACCGCCCAATTTGGTCATAACGGCCACCCGATTTTGTTGGTCACCACGGCCATCTTGCTCACAATGCCCACCCCATTCTGCTGGTCATAACGGCCACCTTGGTCACATCGGCTACTAGTAACAACTATTTCCAATGAAATCTTCACGAAATATTGTATATTTGCACGAAATAAATACATTCCCTAAAGCAGAATGGGGTGACCGTTGTGACCAAGGAGGCCGTTGTGTTCAACAGAATCGTGTGACTGTTGTGACCAAGGTGCCCGTTCTGACCAGCAAAATCGGGTGGTCGTTGTGACCAAGATGGCCGTTGTGGCTAGTAGAATCGGGTGGCCGTTGTGACCATGGTGGCCGTTGTGACCAGCGTTATTTGGTGTTACAAATTATAAATAAAGGTGGTAGTTGTGACCACGAGCCTTGGTGGCCGATGTGACCAAGGTGGCCATTGTGACCGAGGTGGCCGTTGTGACCATGACCATAACAGCCAAAATATGAGGTGGCCCTTGTGACCGGTGACCGTTGTGACATAGACTCCTCCAGTTTATATTAAATTATATATTATTTTGAGATGATTTTCTAATTTTTCTAATACCTGCGACGTCATAGACTTATTTTTTTTATTTTCCCATACCATCATGGTATATCGGAAGTATTCTCATGAAAATGTTCTAAATTGGGATTTTCGCGGAAATACATGTTTTGAACGTCCAGGAGGGGGCTGACCACAACGGCCACCTCATAGTTTGTCCATTATGGTCATGGTCATAACGGCCACCTATAAGTTTTGGTCACAACGGTCACTTTGGTCACATCGGCCACCCAGGCTGGCGGTCACAACGGCCACCCTTGTATATAATTAGTTACACCAAACAACGATGGTCACAACGGCCACCTTGGCCACAACGACCACTCGCCTTTGCTGGTGACAACGGCCACCTTGGTCACAATAGAAACCCGATTCTGTTGGACACAACGCCCACCTTGGTCATAACGGCCACCCGATTCTGTTGGTCGCCATGGCCACCTTGGTCACAACGGCCTCACATTCTGCTGGTCACAACGGCCACCTTCGTGGCTAGTAGAATCGGGTGGCCGTTGTGATCAGCGTTGTTTGGTGTTACAAATTATAAATAAGGGTGGCCGTTATGACCACGAGTCTTGGTGACCGATGTTACCAAGGTGGCCATTGTGACCGAGGTGGCCGTTGTGACCATTTGTGACCCATTTGATATAAAAATTGACGTGTTTTTTTTCAAACCGGAAATGTCAAAATTTCAGAAAAGGGGGAGTTGGGGGTGATGGGGTGCAATAAAAAATAGTATGGTTAGATAGAGAATTTTATTACCTGTAAAATGATATATCACAAAGTAGGTGGTTCCATTAGAAATTTCAAAGTGGGGGTTGCTGGAGTGGAGGCGGTGAATTATAAAATTATTTCAATGGCGGTTTTAACTTCCCCCTCGATATAAAAGTTGACGTGTTGTTATTCAAACTGGAAATGTCAAAACTTCCAGAGTTCTTAACCCTCGGATGGACAAGCGTTGCATATTTTTGTTACACAGCTTCTTTAAAGGTGGCTAGTTTTAAAATGAAAGCCCTGTATAATTTTTCATTTTAAAACATAATGTATAATAAAAAAAACTTTCAATTACTTTTTTTTTTTACTAAATAGAGCCTACTGCCTAACAAGAGGTATATTTCTGAAGAAAGTAGATGCGCCGATATCAAATACGTATAGTAACTTCCGATTACGTGGCAACGTCGCTGGAAGCAATAGCGCCATATGTGTGTCTATATATGCACGCTGCAAAGGGTATGCGCATGGAAGTGACTGTGTATTTTGTATATATACAAAATATATATGAAAAAAAAAATTATAAATTGCTTCCCCTCTTTTGATGGACGGATTGCAGAAGTTCCCCTCAATAATAAACAATAAATATAGTGCATCTAGAGTAAGTGGAAGACCCGGAAGTCAGGTCGCCACCTCAACATAACGGAAGTGACAACTTAACAGCTATCAATATATATATATATATATATAATATGAAATATTAAATTGCAAGATGTGGTGTTGGATAGGGTTTAACTAGAGAACACACCTGTTCCCTAAGAAAAGTCCAGGCTGGTAAACAACCGTTTATTAACACACATGAAACAATAAAGAGATATGAAATAATAAAGAGATATAAAATAATAAAGAGATAAACACAACTTTGGGATGTCTGTAGGCGTATAGCGACTCGAAAGAACTATGCGAAGACCAGCAGGTCGTAAGCACTATGAGATGGAGAAGCAAGCCTCAGTTTTCCCTTGGTTTTGGAATGCTTCTCGTTTTGCTTTTAAGTGTGGTTGACTATAACTTCACTAGGGAAGGATATGCCGAGTGTATTCTGGTGGCCGGCGGGCGGTACTGCATTGCACCTCCTCGCGGGGGTTGTGGACTGTGCTAAGGGGCGTGTTACAGGCTCCCCCTTTGGATCCAAGGTGTCCCGACTTGAGATCCTACAACAGAAAATAAATGTTACACTTTCCTTGGGCGGCCCCTTTTTCGAATCGGTTGAACCGCCTTCGGGGGTGTGCTGCTGGGTCCGTGATATGGGGTTAACGCGGAGATGTGGTATTTCCCTACGACTGTGTTGGGTTGGTCTGGTGTGGCTACTTCAAAGGACGTAGGTGATATCTGTTGCAGTATGCGGTAAGGGCCATCTCTGCGTGGTGCAAATTTGGAAGAAATGCCTTTGGTTGCATTGCTAAGAGTGTGTGAATCCACCAAAACCAAGTCTCCAGGTTTGTATGGGGGGACATCCCTTCTTTTCTGGTCTGCGTATACTTTTGCTTTGTCTTGTTGTCGTTCCCGGACTTCTTGGGCTTGACGAATGGTATTAGTTAGTTTCAGCAGATAGGGTGTGATGGCAGGAACGAAGGTGTCGGCGAGGATGATGCCTCGCTGATCTCTCGTGACGTCGTCGGTGCAGCGGAGCTCGCGTCCGAAGGTTAGGAAGGCGGCTGTCTGTCCCGTAGATTGGCAGAACGCAGTGTTCATGGCGAATCTGATTGGAGCGATTTTGTCTGGCCATTGGTTATGTTCGTCTTTTACCAGGATCGCCAGCTGGGGTTTCAAATCCCGGTTTTTCCGTTCGACAGGATTTGCTTGCGGACAGTACACTGGGTTCAAAGCTTGCTTGATACCTAGACAGTGAACTACGTGCTGCATAACTTCGCTGACAAATTGTGTGCCATTGTCACTGCTGATTTTCCTGGGGGTTCCGTATCGCAGGAAAACTTCTGAAATTAATGTGGTGGCACAGGTTTTGGCGTCTGCTTGCTGGAGTGCAAACAGCTCTACCCATTTGGAGGCAATGTCTTCTATTATTAGGATCCATTTCTCCCCGGTGGGTGCTTTCGGTAGGGGTCCGAATAGGTCCATTGCGAGATGCTCGAACCTTTGAGCCGGTGCTGGGGTTTGTAGAAGACCCGCGGGTTTCAAGTTTGATGCTTTGTACCTCTGACAATCCAAACAGTTTTTTACGTAGTCACTAATGGTTTTCCTCATGCCTGGCCAGTAATACCGGGGGGCGATACGGAGGTAGGTTCTCTCTTCTCCGTAGTGGCCTGATTCGGGGGCGTCATGGTATTCTTGAAGAATTCGTGTTCTTTCTTGTGATGGCACGACTAGTTGGGCTTCTTCTGCTTCGATGTCCGGGGAGTATCGATATAGCACCCCTCCATTCATTAGATAGCCTCGGGTGGTCCATTTGGCGAATTCGACGGCTGCTGGGTTGGGACTCTCGAAGCAGTCGATAACTTTTTGCACTTCTGGGTCCTGGAGTTGACCTGCACGTAGTTCTCCCGCAGATCGTGTGGGAAGATTTATCGCTATCATGCATACCTCACACTTCTGGTCCTCGGGGTGCTGGCAGGGTGGTCTTGATAATGTGTCTGCGACCACGTTGCTTTTCCCTGGGGTGTAGGTGAAGGCGAGCTGATATGGTTGAAGGGCTAAAGCCCATCTGGCCAGGCGCCCGGTTGGGGACTTTAGGGTCAGGAGCCACTTTAATGGTTGGTGGTCCGTAGCGAGGGTGATCGGACTTCCGTCTATATACCCTCTAAATTTGGTGACAGCCCATATGACGGCCAGAGCCTCTCGTTCCGTGGTAGAGTAGTTTTTCTCAGCCGGAGATAGGAGGCGACTAGCGTATTCGATAGGTCTTTCCTCTGGACCTGATCCCTGGGACAATACCGCTCCTAGGGCGAAACGACTGGCGTCCGTTCTCAGGATGAATGGCAATCCGGGTTCTGCTTGTCGTAGTATGGGTGATGTCGTGAGGAGCTGTTTAAGTTCCTCGAAGGCGGTTTCTTGGTTGGTTCCCCAAGTCCACGTTTGGTTTTTCTTAGTCAGGTTTGTGAGGGGAGCGGCTTTCCCAGCGAAATTAGGGATGAACCGCCGGTACCATGAAGCTGTCTGTAAAAATGATTTTAGATGCGTCAAGGTGCGTGGTCTGGGAATTTGGCTGATGGCTGCCGTCTTCTCAGGGTCTACATGGAGGCCGTCCTTGCTAATGATGTGTCCAAGGTAACGGGTTTGGGCACAGCCAAAATTACACTTGGAGCGTCGGACACGGAGTTTGAACGTCTGGAGATGAGCCAAGACTTTATCTATGTCTCGTAGGTGTCGATCACCATCCGGCGATAGGATCATGATGTCATCCAGGTATATGAGGATCGTGATGTCTGGTATCCCTGCCCGGAAACGGTCCATGGTTCTTTGGAAGGTGGCTGGAGCCCCTCGAAGACCAAACGCCATTCGGTTGAAACGGTAAAGCCCAAAAGGAGTCACAAAGGCAGTCTTGTCTCGGTCCTCAGGTCTTACTGAGATTTGCCAGTATCCCATCTGTAGATCAAGAGTTGATATCACATTCGCCTTTGCGGCATGCAGGAGGTCGTCCATCCTGGGTAATGGATATGAATCTGCGGTGGTGATCTGGTTTAGTTTCCGGTAGTCTATGCAGACGCGAGTTCTTCCGTCTGGTTTGGGAACCATCACCACCGGTGCTGCCCATGGTGAGTTGCATTCTTCAATGACGCCGTTGGTTATCATTTCTTGAAGTTCTTTCTTCAAGATCTGTTGTTTTGGTGGGGGCAATCGGTAGGGCGGCACAGCAATGGGTGGATGGCTTCCTGTCTCGATTCTGTGTTCCCCAAAGGGTGTCGGTTCTCCCCCTGGTGAAAACGTTCGGTGGTGGGTCGCCAGTATTTGGTTAAGCTGGTGCTTCTGGGTTGGTGTCAAAACTTCTCCCTCAGTGGCAGCGAGGTCAAGCTCAGCGCTTACTAGTGCAATGTGCATGTTGCATACTTTTCTGGGTGAGTGCGGAAACGTGGGTATGATTTTGCTGAAGTTGCAGTGAAAGTCTGGATATAGATCAGACACAGAATCAGCAAAAACCGCATCGATTGTCGCAGGGTCATAGCTAGAAGTGCATGCATCTAGTTCCATGGTTTCGGCATTTTCTTTCAAGGTAGGTGGTAGTGTTATCTTAAGCTGGCGCTGTTGAATTGCTGTCCGTCTAGGGTCGCCGGGTATGGTTATAGCTTCCGTTACGTCTTCGTACGGACGGCTCTGCGGAGCGGGCTTCAGCTTGTATTCCCCTATCCACGCATCTGAGTCAAAGGGATATCGGGCCTCGGGCTGGTCCACAAAGTGCCACTCCCTATGGGGCAGATTTAGAACCAGACCCGCGTCTTCCAGAAAGTTCATGCCAAGAAGTGTTCTGTTCTGGGCTTCCGGGAGGATCAGGAAATTGGTTTCTACTACTCTATTCTGGATCCGGACTGGTACTGTGACTGTCAGTGCCTCTTGCGGACGATTTTCTCCGTCTGCGAGGATAAGGTTTATAAAGAGTTTTGTAAACGTGTATCCTTGCTGTCGCATGGCTTCAAATAATGTGTGTCCGGCGATACTTTGTTTGGCTCCCGTGTCTACATACGCTAGTCCTGTGGCTGCTCCTATGCTGATTTTTATGATTGGGCGGGATCTTCCGTGTAATTCTGGATGTACCAGTTGGTCAGCTAGGTAGAAACTGAGCGTTGCGGAAGCTGTATTGGCGGGTTTGCACTTGGGACACTGGCTTCGTACCAATCCTGGTGTTCCACATCCGAAGCAGGATATTGGCGGTCTGGGTCGTTCTTCTAAGCGGTTATTCTCAGCCCCGTTTTTGGCTTCGGCAGCTTTCCTTTTGTTGCATTCCTCCCAGGTATGTTTGGGATGCCTGCAATATTCGCACCTTTGTTTGGGTTCCTTTTTCTCAACGTTCTTCCAATCTGCTGGTAAGCAGCGTGATGTTTCTTCGGTTTTACGCAATTCTGTCAGAAGCGCGTCGAACGTTTGGAAACTTGTTCGAGAGATTTTTTTTCTAATCCGGTGATTTAACAGTCCGTACACGATATCCAATTGGAATTCTTCCGTTAACTGTCGGTCACGTGGGAGTTTCGCGATTAATGCACGTTTTTCACACACAAATAGTTCGGTAGGTTCTCCGTCTGCTTGTTCTGAAGCAAAAATTTCCCGTAGGATTTGATACGTGGGTTTGTTTGGACCGTAGGTCTTTTTTAGGGCATCCATGGCTTCCTCCCATGTTGTCACCGTTGTCTTAATGCCTTGCCACCAGGTTGCTGCCGCATCCTCAAATAACGTTGAGAGGCCCCGAATCGCGTTTACCTCGGAAATGTTCTCACAATCTTTATACACTATAATGTTGTCTATAAACGCGTGCACATCTGTCTTACCGGTAAATCGCGCACTACACTTAGTAAATGAACCGGATGGGTTATCTGCCTGTCTTGGTTGGGACAAGGCGGCGATCAGGGTATGCAGTTGGGCCATTGACATTTGGACGTTAACTCCTGGGTTGGCAACCTGCTGTTCTCCGACCGCGTTGTTTGGGTTGCCTATCGGTTCTCGAAGAAATTCCTCTAGGTCTTCTTCCCTTTGCTGTGGATTTTCCATAGCGTCTTGCGTTGTTGCTGCTAGTCGTCTCGTATGGGATCGAGTTCTAGGGTGGTTGCTCGTGCTCCGAGCCTCGAGTTGGTGCGCCACTGTGGTGTTGGATAGGGTTTAACTAGAGAACACACCTGTTCCCTAAGAAAAGTCCAGGCTGGTAAACAACCGTTTATTAACACACATGAAACAATAAAGAGATATGAAATAATAAAGAGATATAAAATAATAAAGAGATAAACACAACTTTGGGATGTCTGTAGGCGTATAGCGACTCGAAAGAACTATGCGAAGACCAGCAGGTCGTAAGCACTATGAGATGGAGAAGCAAGCCTCAGTTTTCCCTTGGTTTTGGAATGCTTCTCGTTTTGCTTTTAAGTGTGGTTGACTATAACTTCACTAGGGAAGGATATGCCGAGTGTATTCTGGTGGCCGGCGGGCGGTACTGCATTGCACCTCCTCGCGGGGGTTGTGGACTGTGCTAAGGGGCGTGTTACAAAGAGATAATAAAAGACATCAAATCCAAATCAAAAAATGAATTTACCACAATGTGCAAGGGCCAATTCCTGCTCATAAATTTAACTACCGCAGACGATTATAGAACACTAACTGAATATTATAATCAACACGACGTCAAATACCACACCTTTCAATTACCTAACAACAACCAATTATCTGTAATAATCAAAAACATCCCCACATCCCTTACCGAACAGGAAATCGAACTAGAACTCAAAAATTTCAAATTACCAGTAACCAAAGTTTCCAGGCTACATAATAAAGATAGACTTGCAATACCAGTATGCGCAGTGGAATTAGAGAAAAAAGAAAATGCTGAAAAAATTTTCAACGTAAAACAAATAGGTTATAGTATAATAACAGTCGAACCCAGGAGGAAGACAAACGAAATACCACAATGCCATAGGTGTCAGAGATATGGCCATTCAAAAAACTACTGCCGTCTCGAGCCCCAAATGCACTGGAAACCACATGTATTACGACTGTCCAAAAAAAATAAAATCGACAACCCTCAATGTGTGAACTGTTTGGAAAACCACCCAGCCAACTATAGAGGTTGTGCTGCATACAAACAAATACACCAAAACCAAAACAATAATAACCACATAAAAAACCCTACACAACAGACTTACAAACATGTGCAATCGCAATACCCACCTCTACAGAATCAACGAACACACAACAGAACCTACAATACAGTAACAGCCAATACAGACCCAGAAGAACAAAACGCTAACTCGTCATCAAATTTTATAACTACATTAATAAAAATTATAACAGATCTAATAAAACCCTACTTACCCAAAATAAAAGACTTTATTTTAAATCTACTGCCAACACTCCTTCTAAATGGATCAAGTTAAACCAATTGCGTTTCGTAATACAACAATCTTGAACTGGAATGCGAACGGCGTTAAAGATCAAAGATCAATACTAACTGACTTCCTAGCTAGACACTGTATCGACATAGCATGTATAACTGAGACTCATTTGATTCCAGGTGAAAACTTTAAACTCTCCGGATATACAATACACAGGAACGACAGAAGGGCAGCAACAGCCTCCGGCGGAACAGTCATTGCAGTAAAAAGGCGGATTGAACACTATGCAACACCACAATATACCTTAAACAGCCTAGAAGCAAATAGCATTCATATTAAGACCATCAACAACACCTGGATTAAAATAACTTGTTGTTATAAACAACCAAATAAAAAACTAGAAGAACTAGACCTACTGGAGCTATTCCAAGGTAATCAACCTACAATCTTGCTGGGAGATTTGAACTGTAAACATACATACTGGGGAAGCCGTGTTAATAATCCGAATGGTGGTAGACTATTACAAATGGTTCGCGGAAGATTCGCCCCCCACATTTCGCCCCCCACATTTGGCCCCCCACATTCCGCCCCCGCACATTTCGCCCCCGCACATTTCACCCCCGCACATTTCGCCTCCGCACATTTCACCCCCGGTCATTTCGCCCCCGGGTGATTAATAGTATATTATATACCAAGGGACTAAAGTACAACCTTTAATCCCCGAGGGTGCCTGAACGAGCGCAGCGAGCGAGGGCAGTAAATCACCCGAGGGATGAAGAAGTACTTTAGTCCTGCGGTATATATATTATTTTTTACACGACCTAAAGGGCTTAATTGCAAAAATTTACGAATTTTCCAAAAGCAATCACATATGCTGTGGTAGATAGGTGAAAATCGCAATTAATAAAATCTCATCTCAAAAGCATCGTAACCTAAGCGATTTGTAAACAACCGGTAGCCATTCTAAAATTGCGGTCGTGTTTTAAGAAAATTCTTGAAAATGGGTGATTTGAAAGATATTGACGAAGCGGCAGCGATTGTGACGATGGATTTATTACCTCCAAAGTCGCGAAAATTATACGAAAAAGCGTATCAAGACTTTTTTGCATGGTGTGTGGGTAAAGACATTGAAAATTACACAGAGAGAGTATTTCTCGTTTATTTTGCCGAAAAGGCAAAAATCTTGGAAGCATCAACGTTATGTTCGCTCTTTTCAATGTTAAAAGCTACCATGAGAGTGAAGAATAATATTGAAATTGGAAAATTCTCTAAGGTGAATGCATTTTTGAAACGTCAGAACGACATGAAATAAAATTTTGAACTTTTTTGTCATTTCCTGTACTTTTACTCCCTTGGGAATAAAATGGCCACTTTACTCCCTGTTTTGAGGGAGTAAGGTAGGTCTTTATATATAGGTCGTGTAAAAAATATTTTATTTGCAAAGTTGAAATAAATGAACCCCGATTTAAAAGTTAATTAGTTATTTGGCCTTAATTGCATCTAATGACTATTGATAATATTTAATAATATTATTATTATTATAAAATTAGAAAGTATAATTGTAGGCTATGCCTCTTAAATATTCTAAAACATTTCTATTTTTAAAGTCTGCAGCGATAGTCTGCAAGCGAGCCCCAATCGCTGCGTAGGTTTTGTTTCTCACAGACATTGGATTCCCAGCAACCAACTGTGCAATTTCATAATGGACAGAAGCTTGCTGCTTCTTCAAAATGTTTATAAATTTATAAATATTTGGGTGTAGGCTTCCACTTTAATTTCATATGTTTCATTATTTAAAATTATCCTAAAAGATAAGTGAAAGCCCATCAAAATAGTCATTACATGCCATTAAGGCCAAATAACTATTTAATTTTTAAATCGAGGTTCATTTATTTCAACTTTGAAATTAAAATATTTTAAATTATAAAATTTTTTTTAGTGTATTAATATAACCCCCGGGGGTGAAATGTGCGGGGGTGAAATGTGCGGGGGCGAAATGTGCGGGGGCGAAATGTGCGAGGGCGAAATGTGCGGGGGCGGAATGAGCGGGGCGAAATGTGGGGGGCGAAATGTGGGGGGCGAATCTTCCGCATCCCATTACAAATATCTGCAAATCATAATCTGCAAATCTGCGCACCCAAAGAACACACTTAGTTTCCTTATAGATCAGATTATCAATCAGACATTTTAGACATAACCATCTGCAAAAACTACGTACTGCCAGTATTACAGAACGTCATACCTGAACTACATTCGGACCACAACCCTGTAATAGTGTCATTTTTTGAAACTCCAGAATACACTCAAAAATTACCCAGACCTATTAATGGCAAGATCTGCTGGGAAACTTTTCACCATAGTTTGTACAAGCTTCTTAAACATCCAGGCAAACTCGAAACCACACACGAAATCGACAATGCTATCGAACAATATACACACAAAATCAAACAAGCAGTGCAACAATCCACAATCCCAAAACCCACCTGTAACCATATCAAACATACTGAACCCCCACGACACATAACAGAGATCATAAAACAAAAACTCAAAACACGAAGACAATGGCAACAAACACGGGACCCACGATTGAAAACTCAAATTAACAGACTAGCTCGCCAAATAAAATGGGAACTTGATAACTTGCGAATTAACTCTTACAAAAAGTACATCTCAGAACTTCAACCAGGTGAACCTTCGATGTGGCTTGCAACTAAAAGAATAATGAGAAAACCAGAAATCATCCCTCCAATTATATCAAATAATAGAACCTTCAGCACAGACCAAGAAAAAGTTAATGTAATTGCTAATTATTTAGAAGAAACCTTCACTACGCAACCTAATCAAAATAACGTAGAATTCGACGAATTTATAGAGTCCGAAATAGAAGAAAGAATGCCCCAGCAAAGCGCAGAAACAATATTTACATCTCCATCAGAAATCTCAAAACACATCAAACAACTGCCAATCAGAAAATCACCAGGACACGATTCTATTCCAAATTTAATATTGAAAAAGCTGACAAGAAAAGCAATAGCCTATCTAGCAACTATGTTCAATAAATGTATGAACTTAGGACACTTCCCAGCATCCTGGAAGCATGCTCATGTCATCGTCTTTAAAAAACCCAACAAAGACGGAAAAAATGTTACCAGCTATATAGGCCAATCAGTCTCCTTTGCACGTTCTCAAAAATTTTCGAGAAAATCATCCTTACGCGACTTTCAAAAATTTTAACAGACAACAGTATTATACCACCTTTCCAGTTCGGATTTAGAACTCATCACTCAGCAATCCATCAGCTAAAACGTATAACAGAAATAATCGAAACCGGCTTCAAAAACAAAATGTATACTACCATAGCCTTTATCGATATTGCTCAAGCTTTTGATAAAGTGTGGACCCTTGGACTACCCTATAAATTAATTAAAATAAAAATACCATCGTACCTTACCATCCTCATTGCGTCTTTCTTACAGAACAGAACTTTTCAAGCCCGAATTAATAGTACGTTTTCGAGCAAGAGAAACATCCAAGCCGGGGTACCGCAAGGATCGATTTTGGGCCCAACACTATTTAATATCTTTATGTACGACATCGGCGACGCCTCCAACAGCACAATAGGAATGTTCGCAGACGACACCATCCTAATTTCACAAAATTGCATACTAGATCAAGCGATATCAAAACTCCAAGTCGACGTACTTAAATAAATTGTGTAAATAGTTTGAGAAATGGAACATTAGGATTAATCCGGACAAATGCGAGACAAAGATCTTCACCCTGCGAAGAATCAACGATCCACCAAAATTAATAATCAACGGGCAGTCAATCCCGTGGAATGGTAGGGATAAAGCCGTTAAGTACTTAGGGGTATTCCTGGACACCACCCTGAAGTGGAGTATACATGTTAATAATAAACTAAATCAGTGTTATTCTCGTCTGTCATTGTTATACCCTATAATCAACCGAAAAAATTCACTCCAAGTGCAGTGCGGCTTATTAATGTATCAATCCCTGTTAAGACCCATAATAACTTACGGTTGTGAAATATGGTGTAATACAAGCAAAACAAATATTCGAAAATTACAAACAATTCAAAATAAAGTGTTGCGAATAGTGGTAAATGTCCCGTGGTTCGTTAGAAACACACAAATACACAACGAATTAGAGGTGACGTATATTCATGAACACATAAAAAAAATAACGACCAAGTTCTTGCAAAACATAGACAAGTGTACCAGTGCAACATTTTTCGGCCTTGGACAGAAAAATATACATGTAAGACTCAAAAGACAATTACCCCAAGACATTTATCCTGTAGTAGAAGATAGTGATTAAGCCTTTAAAATTATTATAAATATTATATCTTAGATACCGAGGAGCCTTAGCCGTCCTCTTCGCTAAAATCTGTATTAATGCTCAATGTACAACTTTACTGTGAATAGCATTTTGTATGCTGAGCCAGTAATAAATAAATAAAAAAAAAATTCTTTAAGACGATAAAAGACAAAAATACTTGGTCTATTGGTACACCTAACCTAACTTAGTCATGGTAGGTGTAGGAGAAAGAGAGAGAGAGAGAGAGAGATGATATCTGCTATCTGCTTAATAGATGAAAAGAGTGAAAGAGACAAACAAACGGTCGTTTCCTTAGCTCCTTTCATATCAGAAATCAGGTATCTGTTAAATAGCGTTCCGTTTTTGTTTTATCCCTCGTTTGTATGTATGTAGGATACCACATCCTACATTAACCAACTAAAGGGCGGAAGAGGCGACACTCCTAATGTCCCCAGAGAAAGTTTAATGGAATATAATAGTTCAAACAAACCATTAAAAGTAAAAAAGGGATTTTAAATACACTATACTAAATACATACTGCTAAATTTTTAATTGTTATTTTAAAATTACTTTTTTTATATTTATTATTTATATTTTTTTACTTTATTGTATTACTTAATTTTTATTTCCTGCAAAAAGTAATATCAGTAATGTTGGTAATGCCATAAATATATAAATAAGTGCGTGTTCAACTTTTTCTAAAAAATTTCAAGCATAGAATTTTGAGTGTTGGTTAAAACCGCCATTTATACGCATTACCATTATCATTATTGTGAACAGTTGAATAGGTATAGTATATTATTTCTGGACTTTAATATCGTAACTAACATTACCATCATCATTACTATGATTGTGACAGTAAGTGGTAATTGTTAAGCAAGTAAGTTAGTAAAAACAAGCAAAGGTAGGTGGTATTCGGTCAAATATCAGTAGGTAAAATGTATTTATCAAATTAATGGTCGGTATTATCAACTTTTGTAAAGGTAGATTGACAGCCGCTATTATCAACAAATTTAAAGGTGCATTTAAGGTTAAAGAGTAGTATTCAATTTATACTGTATTGCACTATTGAACTGATGTTTAACTTAAAGGAACATTATTTTAACACATTAGCGAAAATATATTTGGTCTAAAACTGCTGTGCGGTGATTGTAATATTTTAAGTGATGTGATTATATTCAAAATATATACAGGGTGTTTCTTAAATGGCGGACACGGAGAGCACTACGCAATTCTCATCTTAAAACTGAGTTGAAAAAGTATAGGCGATTTTGTCCTAATGTATTTATTTTCCGAGTTATTCGCATTTTAAAAATTTTAAATTTGACAACATTGCGCATGCTTGCACGGACCATGTTTTAAACGTTTGGTGTTTTAATAAGGCAGTATGAACAAGTTTCCTAGGTAATAACCTCATAGCTACAATGCACTGTTGCAACATATTGACAAAAAGTTTAACAACAGATATTTATCAGAAAGAATGTCTTCGGAGGAAGGAATACAACGTATAAAAAATTTCAAATTTATTAAGATTTAATATTTGATTGATGAACAATGCGGAACGGTTAAAATTTACCCGTTTTTCCAAAGCATAAAGGAATTGAATCTCAATCTTTGACTGAGAATAACTCTGAACTAGCGAAGAACGGGCATTATTGTATTATATTTTTCCAATTGGTATCTGGAGGGGAATGTAGTAGTGTGCTCCGTGTCCGCGATTTAAGAAACACCCTGTATATACAGGGTGTCTCTAAAATATGGTGCCATAGCTTAACCACAGATTCCGGGGATCAAAATAAGACGATTTAGCGCAACTTACCTCTATCCGAAATTGCTTCGTTAAAGCGCTATTCAACGCCAAAGATCTTTAAAATATTTCTACAGGGTGTTTCTTAAATCGCGGACACGGAGCACAGTACTACATTCCCCTCCAAATACCAATTGGAAAAATATAATACAATAATGCCCGTTCTTCGCTAGTTTCAGAGTTATTCTCCGTCAAAGATTGAGATTCAATTCCTTTATGCTTTGGAAAAACGGGTAAATTTTAACCGTTCCGCATTGTTCATCAATCAAATACTAAATCTTAATAAATTTGGAATTTTTTATACGTTGTATTCCTTCCTCCGAAGACATTTTTTCTGATAAATATCTGTTGTTAAACTTTTTTTCAATATGTTGCAACAGTGCATTGTCGCTATGAGGTTATTACCTAGGAAACTTGTTCAAAACACCAAACGTTTAGAAGAAAGTCCGTGCAAGCATGCGCAATGTTGTCAAATTTAAAATTTTTAAAATACGAATAACTCGGAAACTAAATACATTAGGACAAAATCGCCTATACTTTTTCAACTCACTTTTAAGATGAGAATCGCGTAGTGCTCTCCGTGTCCGCGATTTAAGAAACACCCTGTATATTTTTAAATAACGATAGATTGTTTTTAGCGATTAGGATGAAATTTGGGATATGATTCTTTACTGCAAAAAGGTGTTTTTTGACGTAATTTTTTTGTTCAGGAGGGTCACGTAAGTGGTCAAAGGTTGCTCATCCACAGTCAAAGAAGCTCATATCTTTTTAACAGTTCGGCCAATAGTTTTCAAAATTTTTTTACGGAGGGACATTCTTATTTCAAATATTTTTTGTCTCTTGTTTGATTTCGATATCTGCCATAGTTTAGGCTGCAAAAATTATTTTGATTGGCTGCAGTGCATTTCTTAAAACAGATGTAGTAATCTAGTTGTCCCGTATGTTGAGAAATAAATCACAAAGAGACAATTTGATATAAAGTTTATTACTAGCAAGTATGTAAAGGGTGGCGCAAAATAATCCGAACCATTTCTGAATCAATGGTTCAGCTTATTTGGTACCACCGGCAAATTAATAGATTTACTGCAAATGCTCAATGTGACCACCAATTTGCCGGATGCAAAAGTTGATTCTACGCAAAAAATTGTCTCTTCGTCATTTATTTCTCAGCATACGATACAACTAGATTACCACATCGTTTTAAGAAATGCACTGCAGCCAATCAAAATAATTTTTTTCAGCCTAAACTATGAGAGATACCGAAATCGAACAAGAAACGAAAAATATTTGAAATAAGAATGTCTCTCTGTGAAAAAAATGTAAAAACTATTGGCCGAACTGTTAAAAAGATATGAGCTTCTTTGCCTGTGGATGATCAACCTTTGACCACTTACGCGACACTCCTGAACAAAGAAATGATGCCAAAAAACACCTTTTTCCAGTAAAGAATCATATTGCAAATTTCATCCTAATCGCTAAAAACAATATTTTGTTATTTAAAAAAATAGAAATGTTTTGAAGATCTTTGGCGTTCAATAGCGCTTTAACGAAGCAATTTCGGATAGAGGTAAGTTGCGTTAAATCGTCTTATTTTGATCCCCGGAATCTGCGGTTAAGCTATGGCACCATATTTTAGAGACACCCTGTATATATAGGGTGTTTCCTAAACAGCGCCTCGACACATTACTTCGCTATTTTAAATTTTAGACCTCGAAAATTAGACCTAAATTGGGCAAAAGATCTCGGATTAGATATTTAAGTTACAACCGAACTGGGCACTTTAAAATAAACGAAGGTCAAGTTATTTGTTTATTTGTTATCTGTATCTTTTTAGGTGGCGATAGTACACCTCAAAAGGTGTAGATAAAACTTAAAACGCCTTAGTGACAGTCGTATAATAAGAATATTTCACTCATACATTGTTGTAACAGTAGTACAGTACAAAACTAATAAGTGATAGTTCAACGTTGCCAATCTAGCGATAATTCCACGTTGCCATGACATACTTGCAACCACAACATACTACTAAAAAAAAAACAAATTTTGTTAAACGTCATGAATCGTTTTGGGAATGTTTCAGAACGAGAAATTGACGAAAATGTTATTAAAGGTGAATGCAAAAATACGAAAAAGAGCAAGGACAGTGTCTGGAGACAGTTTACGTCATTTTGCGCCGTAAAAAAAGTACACATTCGATCGAGAGACTCCAGTATCCGAACTTGCATTCATTTGAAAAATACTATTGGTTTCGAGTATTTTTATTCGAGAAATATTCTCCCTAAATACCATTCGTGTAATATTATTTTGCGATTTTTAAATATGACGTGCCATGATTTTCAAATTTTTGTTAAATTATTTGTCATTTACAGAAATCCACTAATTTACGCCAACTAAATTATCAAATTTTTTGACAAATGCTTTAAAATTTGAAAATCATGGCACGTCATATTTAAAAATTGCAAAATTTTAAATCGTTATTTTAAAATAAATATAGCACATTTAATTTTATTATTAGCACCATTTGAAGCGCAATAATTTTATCCTTCAATTAATACCATTACCATTGATTCCTGTAAGTTTAATTGGCGAGCAGGAATCAGCAGAAATTGGTTGTCCGTATAGGGTATCTCAGTAACTATTGTCGTAAGAAGAAAACTGAGGGTACATTCATTTTTGGAGACAAATTTAATGGCGCAAACGAAATTTTGCTATCGTTTCTCATTTTCAAGGAAAACGCGATTATCCGAAATTTCCCTATTATTATTATGTTGAATAACTGTTTTGTTTTATTATCTATCTGAAAACTATAAAAACAACCTGCAGGCACCTTTTTTAGGAGAATTCAGTGGCCTACTCGATTTTTTAACTAGGGTTCAAATTTCGTAGATATTAAATATAGTTGTGTTTGTTTTAATGGAAACCATAGTTGGCTATGCCCCTATCAAAACAAGTGTCTTTTTCTGATTTCAAAAATATATACTTTTATGGGTATATTTTCAATAATTTTTCAGTAAAATTGGAATTTACGGCCGTTTCTTATATTTATTCAATATTACCTTAAAAATCTAGTAGGTGACTATTATTTAATATTGTATTGCATTAATATTATTGTTTAATATCAGTTTAATACTATTTTACAACAAATGATTAAGGCCCGGTTTATTCACCTACCAGTAAAGTCCCCAGTAACTACTTGACAATTAACTTTATAGGTTACCAGTAAATTTTCAGTCTTTCCACTTGCTGACAAGTAATTTTATCATATAAGTAGCAACTTGTATGAAACGAATGTTTTTAAATAGATAGTCATGTTTCATGTAAATAGAAGGAAATAGCGCTATACGTTTTGTAATGTGATAAAGTGAAAACCATCAACTGTCAACTAACTAAGCATTAAATTTTACTAGGCAGAAAAAGTACCCTATAAGTTAATCTGCCCAGTAATGCATTTATAGGTGACAAGTGGTTTATTAGTCCTGTTACCCGGGTAACCTATAAAGTCAATTGTCAAGTAGCTACTGGGGACTTTACTGGTAGGTGAATAAACCGGGCCTAAATATAATTAATAAATTAAAAAATTAAAAAACAACATAATTATCTTAGGTGTTCAAATTGTCTTCCATTTGCTTGCATGCACATCTCACATCTCCTTCTAACACTACTTCTAGCATTTTAAATATGAATATTATTTGACACTTGCCATCGCATTTTCAAAATTTTGTCTCAGTTCTGCAATGTACTACGTATTTCTTTTTTTAAATGTTTTGTCCTTTACATATCCCCACAAAAAAAGTCAAGGGGGGTCAAATCTGGAGACCTTGGCGGCCATCTTATTGGTTCATAAGTCATTATAGAATTTTCTCCGAAATTGTTAATAATAAAATTTCGGGCTATTCTAGAATTATGAGCAGGTGCCCCATCTTATTGAAATAATAGTTCTCTTCGTTCATTTAATGGTATATTATCCATTATATTTTCCAAATTATGCTCTAAAATTTCCACATATTTTTCTGCATTTAAATTTTCCATGTAGATCTGATAAATAATTTGATTACCAAATAAGGCACACCATACATTAAAGTCGTATCGTCCCTGTACCACTCTTTGGTCTAAAATCTGATGTGGATTTTCATCGGACCACCAGTGTTGGTTGTGTCTATTGAAAATTCCATCACTTGTAATTCGAGCCTCATCAGTTCATATAATACGCCTAGAGAAGTTGTCATGGATGCGCACGTTGACTAGATACCAATTGGAAAACACCAACCTCCTTTGATAATCTTCTACTAAGAACCGTTGAACTTTTCGAGTTTTACAGGGCCTGAATTTGTGCTTTTTCAATACGCGTAATGCATTACTTCGAGGAACGCCAATTTTATTTTCAATTTGTCGACTTGAAATATTGGGATCAACAGTTACGCTACCATGATTTATTTATTTATTTATTTATTTCATGATCTTGGTTGTAGCTCGTAGGATGTGGTTTATTAAAAGATCCATAGTTCGTAAGATTGTCTTCAAGTCTTTTGAAAAGTTTACCATTAGGTTGTCGCCTTTCAGGGTATTTACCAAAATATATTTCAGATGCTACTGCAGAATGTTTATTAGCTTCTAAATAACATTCAATCATGTTATATTTGTTATGTTTGTTAAGATTGTCTTCAAGTCTTTTGAAAAGTTTACCATTAGGTTGTCGCCTTTCAGGGTATTTACCAAAATATATTTCAGATGCTACTGCAGAATGTTTATTAGCTTCTAAATAACATTCAATCCATGTTATATTTTTCGTAGTTTTCATATTGCATTTTGAATATAAACCGATTAAAAATAATTAGACACTATTAATTAATAGATTCAATAGCACTGTTCGCCAGCCAGAAAACTGTGGCGCATGCGCGAAATATATTGCTGGTTTCGTACAAAGATATCGGCTGATTCATTGCGTTTAACGGAGTTTAACCATTTTTAACTGTTGTTAATAATTATATACGGTTGTTAACGGAATATGGATGTAAATAAAGATGGGACAGTGTTACTACGCATGTTCCGTTTGTAGGTAGTTGTACGAACTATTTGATTAGCGCGCTGCTTGCGATATGCGACGCATGCGCATAAACACTAGCGAACAGTACTATAGCATAACCATAGGCTAAGCACGTATAACATTACTTAGTAAACAAACAAATAGACAGCTACCTACTAGATTTTTAAGGAAATATTGTGAATAAAGGGACGTAAAGGCCATAAATTTCAATTTTTCTGAAAAACTATTACAAATATACCCATCAAAGTATATATTTTTGAAATCAGAAAAAAAACTTGTTTTAATAGGGGCATAGCCAACTATGGTTTCCATTTCAAAAAACACAACTATAAATAATATCTCTGAAATTTGAACCCTAGTTAAAAAATCGAGTACGCCACTGAATTCTCCTAAAAAAAGTGCCTGTAGAATGTTTTTATAGTTTTCAGATAGCTAATAAAACAACATAGTAGGAATAAGGAAATTTCGGGAAATCGCGTTTTCCTTGAAAATGAGAAACGATAGCAAAATTTCGTTTACGCCATTAAATTTGTCTCCAAAAATGAGCTAGAGAATGTACCCTCAGTTTTCTCCTTACCACAATAGTTACGGAGATACCCTATACGGACAACCAATTTGGGCCACCCACACCTTTGAAACCGGCCACCCAGTATATATAGGTCAAACAATTAGAAATTTCAGTATTAGGCAAAAAGAACATAATTATCCGTTGTTACAAATATAAACATGCACATAAATCAAATTATGCTAAACATTTGTTAGAACAAAATCACACATTAACATCTAATAATACAATTAAATTTTTACACTTTTCTGCTAACAAAAGTAAATTAAATATTTTAGAAGCTTTTGAAATCTATAAACACACAAAAAACAGCATACCTTTAATGAATGAGCAAATTGAGCTCTTAGATTCTCCTTTACTGGCAATTTTGGAATAAAAGATGGCTTTAATGGAATCAAGTAGTTGCTATTGCAATATAAATCATTATTCATATATTATTAAACGTCTTATATTATGCTTTTGACAATGGCACATTGATGGCGAAATACGTATAAAGCAAATAAATATTGTTATTTCCCGTTAAAATCGATATTTTATTTAATATTTATTATATCTATAATTATAGATTTTAACAAAGTAACGCTTGAGAATGTCAATAAAAACTGTTTATATTACTAATTACATGATCATTAGTAGAATGTAGGTACTACAGAGAAAAGAGGTGCGTATCATCAGCAGTGCATATTCACAAATTTAGTTTTTTCGCGTAGATCGGCTGTATTATATACAAAACAATAACGGTTCTAGCACACTTCCCTGTGACACACCCTTAACCACAGCAAGGGATGTCGAAACTTCTCCATTTACAATTTCTGTTAATAGTTCATATCAAAGTTCATGTGCAGATGGAAATTTCACCTTGAAGAATAAACATAAGTATTACCAAAATCAGGGGTAGTTACACGTTGTACTGCGATATGATTTTGTACAGATATTGAAATTATTACGGTAGAAAGATTAGAATAAGTATTACCAAAATCAGGGGTGGTTACATATTATATCAATAATCAAATACGTTGTACTGCGATTGGATTTTGTACACAGATATTGAAATTATTACGGTAGAAAGAGATATTATAGTAGTTTCGTCAAAATAAATTATTCCAAAATTAAAATAACATTTTATGTATGTATGCTCCTGGAATTCGTTGACCCAAGTCTTAATTCCGGTTAAAGAAAGACAAGATAATCATATTAAAAACATAATTAAACTAGGAAATAGTGAAGAAAGAATATCAGTCAGATCATACAGGAGCGACGTTTCTTTCTCTAAGTAACATGTTAGTTTTTGCTAAATGCATAATAATGATATAAAGTATTAAAAAAATATTTTTAATTGTAGGTGTGGATATTTGTATCAGAACAATTAATTCGTATAATATTATCAAGACCAACAAAAGAAGTGCTGCTGGAAAAGGATGAAATAATATCAGAATTAAGCAATGTTACTGACTGCATTATCATTATTGACAGAATTACAGAACACACAAGGGAGGATGGCAACAAAAATAAAGAATGGTAGGTTATATCGTTTCTTTTC
The DNA here is from genome assembly GCA_963082805.1 of Hemicrepidius hirtus. Classification (NCBI taxonomy): domain Eukaryota; kingdom Metazoa; phylum Arthropoda; class Insecta; order Coleoptera; family Elateridae; genus Hemicrepidius; species Hemicrepidius hirtus. The sequence continues at coordinate 24,094,951 of OY720159.1, forward strand.
TCTATAATACAGGGTGATCAAAAATGATTGAAGGTCACATGACCGCTAGTCGGTCCAATTACTATCAAAAATGCATTCCGTTTTTCAAACAGTCTGTTGTTTATCAATACTTACATCTGTTCAGTGTCTTGCACATTACTTTCCATCTGTCATTTCCATCTTACATGTAAATTACAATGTCTACACCACTGAAATTACCAAGGTTATTTAAGTACCCACAGCAGCAGTAAGCGGACAACAAAAAATCAGTATGAAGCGACACGTTCAATCATTTTTGATCACCCTGTATAACATACGTTGTGATCCCGGTAGTCACAGAATTAGCTATGTATAAATGTTGATTAACATTATATTTTTATAAATTCTCTGCCACATCTAAAATAATAAGACGTAATTATACGAATCTTCTGTTCTAGAGCTCTATTATTGTAATCTGTACTAATTTTGATAGATATAAATTTCAGTTGTCATGAATGCCATTTGACATTTAGTTTATTGGCGGCGTGGGCTATCCTGATTAGTTTTATTGTATAATATTCGAGTGAAGTTAATCTTAAGATTAAACGAACTTACCTAAGTGAATTCGATCTTGATTATATATTGCACCTTGCCGAAGATCATTACATAATGTAGTACCCCATTTACATGTCAGAACGCTACATAATTTAAAGAAGAAAAAAATAAATCCAGTAACCACATTTATTATTTATACATTCACGTTACTTAGGATATCATTCTCTTTAAAGCATATATTGTCGCAACTTTGGGATAATTTTTATGTAAATCAAAACTGGGAGCGGTGGGACTGATCTTCGGCAAGGTGCAATATACAGTGCGTCCCAAATAGAGTAGTATTGCATGGCTATCTTTCTTATTAATAAAGATACAGATTCGGTTAAATGGGCAATGTTGTGCAGTTTTTCATGCTGGTTTAGATGCTGCTTAGAAAGATCAAACATTCCGAACCCTTCAAAAGATATCCGCAAAAAACCACAAAATCCATTTTTCGAAAAAGTCGATTATTTCGCTTATTATAAAAGTCACAGAAAATTGTTTTATACAAAAGTTACTTGATTCATTAAGATAAACAAAAATATGTTTACAAAAAAAAATATCGCCAAGGCCGTTTTCGATATATTGATAGCAACTTTCTTATTTTAAATGGGCGCCATCTTGGATTTTCAAATGAAAAAATTGCATTTTTTTTCTGCATTCAACGATGTATAACAATCTATGTTAAAAATAAAAAATAACGGCATACTTAATAGTTTTTGTATTAAATAAAGTAAGCCATGAAAACAAGTGAATTTTAACAAAAAAAACTTCGAACAAAATGTATTTACAGTTATTAACGATATTTACAATAAACGTTAAATCTACAATAGCTAATTTTAATCACTGTAAATGTTCAAAATGTTGGCCATTGTCAAACATAACTGGCATCTTTTTACAATACTTGCAGTTACTTTACGTAATGTATTGCGATTAATAAATTAATGACCCATTCAAAAAACAACTGCTTATTTGAAAACATTCATAATTATTGAAGTATAATTGAAGAACAAATTAACATGAATTATTACTATTTAATATTGCTCGTGCAAAAACTGCCCTATCAGACAAAGGTTTATTATAAAATATAGCAAAACTAGCTGATTTCTTTGACCAACCCGCAGTATTTCCGATTGTATCCCAATTAATTCCTAATCGGTTTGCAGCAGAAGTAGAAGCGTGTCTTGTACTATGTGATTTAAAAATAAAAGTATCAATACCGCTCTTTTCCAGACACGTCTTGATCCAGCGACTTAATGTTTGTGCTGAAGCTGCATGATAAGGTCTCTTATACCGTCTGGGTACTTTCAAAACCGAACATAGGGGAATTGCATTGTAACTAACCTTTATATAGATTCCTGCTCGCCATTTAAACCCACAAGGATGGTAATGGTATGAATAGAACGACAAAAATACAGCGCATCTGATGGTATCAATAAATTTTAGTACTTAGTTATCTTTTTCTGTAAAAAAAATTATAAAATAATGCTATTTTGTAATAATATAGATTGCTATGATTGTCAACTTTTTTTTATCTGTCAATTAAATTATTGAAATCAGTCGATGTTTCTGTTATTAATATCAAATAATATGAATAATAACGAGTATTCAGTAGAGCAGAGGGTTTTTATAATAAAGACATTACCATCCTTGTGGGTTTAAATGGCGAGCAGGAATCTATATAAAGATCAGTTACAATGCAATTCCCCTATGTTCGGCTTTGAAAGTACCCACTCGGTATGTTAAGAACATTTTTCCTTTGTTGACAGGCCTATGTTCTTTTGTTCTTTTTAAGTAGCAATTTAAGACTTGAGCTACACTTCTGGTCTTTCCGAAAAAAATGGTAACAATAAACTTGGCTGTGGTCTGCAGCGCCCCGAAGTTTTAATAGAATGTGGAATCTGTATTTCAAACCCATCATTAATTTCCCTAATATTTTGAAGATCTATAAGTGACAACGTTTGGACTCTGTGAGCGGTTACTAGTGCGATTAAAGTGACTAATTTTTGAGTCAGATTTTCCAACGTAAGGTCCTCGTTTGGATACAAGGTTCCCAAATAATCAACAACTACTGCGGGGTCCCAGGTCGAGTTATATTTTGGTCTGCATGGTTTCAATTTATATATTCCCCTGAAAAACGCTTCATTCTGTATGTTGTATTCTTTTGTTTGTTGGGATCAGGTACTTAAATAAAGACAACCGACTACTTCAACGTCATGTATTCAAGTCCCCTTATTCAACGCTACCAGGTTACAGGTTTACAGTTGTGTCTGTTCTACCCACTACGGTAACATACATAACATCTCCCCCACAGACAGAACTAAGTTGTTAAGTACTATAATCTTTATACCTGGATGGAACCTGAACTGTTCTACCAGTTCTGGTTATATATTTATCACTTGAAAGATCATTCTTAAAACTACTATTTACATCACTTATGCCCGATTGCACCGTCGTCACTTAAATTTTAAGGGAGCCTTAAAAGTTTAATTGCCATAGATACAATTCTTGGTGACAATTGTATCCATGGCAATTCAACTTTTAAGGCTCGCTTAAAATTTAAGTGACGACGGTGCAATCGGCCATTAGTCTACTACTACAACTAGGGGTTGTTAGAGAGTCATCTAATCTAGTATTACAATTTTGAACAATTGCAGACTCGCCGGCTGAAGGAATGTTGACTTCTTCTGTTGTTGGATTAATAAACCTCCTGTTTCTGATTACTGAAGTATTATTTTCTAGATGTATTTTGTATGACCGTTCTCCTAATCGTTCTGATATTACACCCTTTTTCCACTCCTTGCATGGTAATGATTGAAACCTCACTGTACTGTTCTCTCTCAACTCCGGAAGTTGTTTTATTCCTTTTCTGTTGTAGTACATTTCTTGCATTTCCTTCTTTTTATCCAGATGTTCGTTGTAATGAGTTTTATTTATCCTCACTTTTCTGCTGGGAAGTAGGTCTCTCAAGGACCTGTTCATTAGGATATTTGCAGGTGAGTGTATACCGTCTATTGGGGTGTTCCTGTAATTTCGGAGTGCTAGGTGGACATCCTGACCACTATCAACAGTTTGTTTCAGAATATTTTTTACAGTCTGTATGTGGCGTTCCACCATTCCATTTGATTGAGCGAACCTTGGGCTTGAAGTCGTGTGTATAATGTCCCAGTCTGTGCAAAACATTTTAAATTCCTGCGAACTAAACTGTGGTCCATTATCTGACATTAATACATTTGGAATGCCCTGCCTAGCAAATATTGGTTTTAGACAATTCACTACATTGGTGGTTGTAACATTATTTAAACAACCTATTTCTACAAACTTAGAATAATAATTTATTCCTAATATGTATTGCTTGCCTTGTAATTCAAAAATATCACATCCTACTTTATACCAGGGTTTTTTTTGTATTTCATGGCTTATTAGTGTTTCCGGAGAATTGGAATTTCTGTACTGTTGGCAAGTGCTGCATGCTAGTATCATATCCGTAACATGCTTGTTCATACTTGGCCAGTAGAAAGACAGATTTGCTCTTTGAATTGACTTTGTAATTCCTACATGGCCAATATGTAGCTTTTCCAAAATTCCTTTTCTTAATTGTTTAGGTATGACTACTTTATTACCCTTAAAAATTAAATTATTTCCTGTCACTAACTGTTCTCGGTGTCTAAAATACGGTTTTATACACTCCGGCACCTTTTTTATGATATTAGGCCAACCTGACTCTACCACTTTTCTCAATTCTATCATTTCAGGATCCGACTTTGTTGTTTCTACGATTTCCTTTAGTTTGTTTTCACTTGCATTTAGATTCAATTGTACTAAACAAACTTGTGCCTCTACTTCTAGATCCAGATCTTCATTTATTTCTGGTTCATATGCTCGTGACAAACAATCTGCTAATATTAGTTCTTTACCAGGTACATATTTTAGTTCGAAATCAAATTTTTGCAATTGAACTAACAGTCTTTGTAATCTCGCTGGGCATTCATTTAAAGGTTCTTTTGCTATGCTAAGCAGCGGCTTATGATCCGTTTCTATAACAAATTTTGTGCCGTATACATACTGATAAAATCGTTCTGCCCCGAACAGAACTGCTAACTGCTCCTTTTCAATCTGTGCATACCGTTTCTGTATGTCAGTTAATGCACGTGAAGCATATGCACATGGTCTCCCTTCTTGAATTAATACCGCTCCTAGTCCGTCCTTACTCGAATCTACTGATATTATTGTTGGTTTGTTTACATCATAAAAATTTAAAACTGTATCTTCACTTACAACATCTTTTATTTCTTTAAATATCTTTTCGTAACTATCATTCCATTCAAATATCGTATCTTTTTTAGTTAGTTCTCTTAATGGGGCACTTATAGCTGATAATTTTTTTATAAATTTAGCCAAATAAGTCAATAACCCTAAAAATCTTTGGACGTCAGTTTTGCTACTTGGACTTGGCATATTTTTTATTGTCTTTACTTTATCTATATCTGGTTTTACACCACTTTCTGAAAACACATGTCCCATGTACTTAACTTGTCTTAGACCAAATTTGCATTTTTCTAAATTAAATTTAATCTGATTTATGCTTGCTAATTCTAATACTTTCTTTAAGATGGTATCATGCTCTTGTTTTGTTTTAGCAAAAATGAGTAAGTCATCAATGTAGACTGTTACCCCTTCAATATTAAATATTTCGCTAAATTTTTTGTGAAACACTACCGGTGCTGCACAAATTCCATAAGGCAACCGCATAAATTTATATCTCCCGAAAGGAGTTGCAAAAGTACATAAATCTGAACTTTCTTCCGTCAACCCTATCTGATAAAATCCTGCCCTTGCATCTAAAGTACTAAATATTGCGGCTCCTGATAGTTTTGCTGTTATTTCTTCTATCGTAGGTAATTTATAATGTTGACGTTTTATTGCATTATTAAGATCACGCGGATCCAAGCATATTCTAAGACTCTTATCCGGCTTTCTTACTAACACAATTGGATTCACCCAATCCGTACTGTGACTCACCTTAGTGATTATGTTACTTTTTTCTCAACTGTCCAAGGCCTGCTTCAAACTGTCTTGGATAGCCAATGGTATTTTCCTTGGAGGGTGTATTTTTGGCTGCACATTTTCTTTTAATTCTATTGTATAATTTTCTGCAACATGACCTATACCCACAAACAAATCTTTATAACTTTTAATAAGTGTATTATAATTGTTATCAACCTCTACAGCATCAACTCTCTTAACTAAGTTCAGCTTGACACAAGCATCCAATCCTAACAACAATTGTGAATCTGTACTTACAACATAAAAATCTAATCTAAAAGTTTTGTCTTTGTGTGTAGGTACAATTTAAAAAGCATTTACCCACAACAGGTACAGCTTGTCAAACGAGAACTTTCGGTTGACTAGAGGGTGCGCAGTGGCAATTTTTGTTATCAGCAGCGGAGCGCATTTGACTACTAAACGTCGAGCAGAGCATTTCGATGTGATTTCGAGTACACTCCGACAAAAAGTACACGTTGTATGATGGTCTGTATCGTAAATAGGTAAACAACTTGGTTTACTGAGTGTACTTCGGCGAAGTGGAGAACCGAGAGTAAGTGCATCTCATGTGCTCCTATTCCTGTCTTGCTTCCTACTCTGCGCACCTCAACCGAAAGTTCTCGATTGACAAGCTGTAACTTATTACTAGTGTATGAATTTAATGTTTCTTTCGTATCTACTATGAAATTGTTGTTTGAGTTGTCCCTGCCCGTACGCACCAGCATCCATCTGTTCACTATGTTGCGACTCATCACTAACGGAATTCACTACACGATATCTAGCTCGACACTGCTTTTCGAAATGGTTCTGCCTACCACACTTCCTACATGTCTGGCCATATGCTGGACACTTTCCTCTCTCATGGACGTAACTACACTTCAGACAGGTATATTGTCTGCTTCTGTAACCACCTCCTTGATTTGTGTCCCTATATGTGACATTTTCCTTTTTCTGTACTGTACCAGTGTTCTGATGCTTTTTTATTGCATCTATATCAACTGCTGAACCTTCAGCCATCAACGTGCTTCTTTCTTTCGTATTTTCCACCATTAAGCTGTATTCTATGGCTTTCTCGAAGGTTATGGAGTCGTCTTGTAACAACTGCTCTCGGATGTAATCATTCTGCATTCCGGATATTAAAATGGTTTTACAGAAACCACTGTACACATCGCCTAATTCTGAATTCAGTGCTCTACTTTTTATTTCTCTCACAAATTGTTCTAACGTCTCTCCTGGTTTTTGTTTGCAATTTATAAACTTATAACGTTCGAACGTTAGGTTTTTTTTCGGTGTAAAATAATCTTCAAACTTTTGTAACAACGGCTTCATTTTATCTTTTTCTTCATTGCTGAAGCTAAACGTATTAAATATTTTAAAACTATCCTCACCCATTTGTAATATAAGCTGTGCACATTGCACATCTTCCGCTTTTTTGTTTAATCCAACGGCTACCATGTAATTTTGAAATTTCTGTTTCCATGTTTTCCAGTTTTCACTAATATTGCCACTCATGGTCATTGGACTTATCGGTTTTCCTTCCATTTTCAATATTCTTTATTTTTTCTTTTGAACGTGGTTCTATGTTTTTTCTCACCAAGACTGCGCCATGTTGTATTCTTTTGTTTGTTGGGATCAGGTACTTAAATAAAGACAACCGTCTACTTCAACGTCATGTATTCAAGTGCCCTTATTCAAGGCTACCAGGTTACAGGTTTACAGTTGTGTCTGTTCTACCCACTACGGTAACATACATAACAGTGTAGTGTTGACCTATTTTAGGTGATAAAATTAGAGCCAGGGCAGACCTAATACTATTTAGCGAACCATAAGATGCTCCTTTCTCAAATAAACTTGTGAGAAATTCCATAACCCTAATCACAGAACTATTAAAAACCTGCTTGCCATTGCCTTTACAGAAAAACCACCATTTTTTTAAACCTGAATCATATTGTTTTAACGTAGAAGAATTAATAGATGCAACTAAAACTGGTATTGATGATTCCGGAACTTTACGTAACCTCATAGCTTTGCTGATAATAAACCTGCCACCAGGGTAAGATTTTTCCACATTGGATGAGGATTCCTGTCAATAGAGAGCAATAATTTAATATTTGGACATAACACCAACGGCTCATTTACAGTAAGAGATTTAAACAAAGGAAACCAAGGTTGTGCTGGCCAGTACGGAACTACCACAATCCCTTGTGCCTGATCAGTTAATATTTTTCTCAATACCCGTAAAACCATAGTGAATGACGGAAAAGCGTAAAAATTAAATCTACTCCAATTTAGAGTGAATGCATCCACTTCAAATGCGTCTGGATCTTGAAACCAAGAAACAAATTTTATACATTTTCTATTATTTCTAGACGCAAATAAATCTATTTATGGATTTCCAAAACAGTACTTAATCTTATGAAAAGCTAAATTATTTAGCTGCTATTCAGTTTCTGGAGCTAACCTACGTGACTCAATATCAGCTTCCTTGTTTAGTGAAGATTTAATATACTTAAGCAGCAAATATCCATATTTTTCGGTATTCGCACCATTCCCATATATTTCTCGCTAATATATTCAAATAAGGAAATTGTATACCTCCCATACGATATATATATGATATGGCGGTTGTATTATCAATCCTTAACAGAATTTCGCAATTATATAGATTGTTAGCAAAACATTTTAATCCAAAGAACACTGACAAAAGCTCTAAATAATTAATATGAAACAATTTTTCCCCTGCTTTCCAAAAACCATGTGTTCTATTTCCTCCTGATACCACACCCCAGCCACTTAAAGAAGCATCAGAAAAAATTTCTATCTCAAATACAAATTTTCTAATTGGACATCCTGAAGAATTTATATTTTTCTCCCACCAATCAAAATCACTAGATAATGACATAGGAATTCGCATGTATTTATCGTAATTACCCTTTGCATCTTTAAGACCTATATCCTTAATTTGCTCAAATTTCTTTGTGTATACCCAACCATAGTTTGTTGCTGGACAAATTGATACCAAAAAACCAATGAATTGAACAAAATCTCGTATTTTACATCTTTCTAGTTTCTTAAATTTAGCTACAAAATTTTTAGCTTTTATCTGCTTTTCAACTGGGAGTAGTATTTTCATTTCTGATGAATTAAAAATAAATCCCAGAAATTTGCAAACCTTTGACGGAATCGGTTTACTCTTTTTTTCATTTATAACGAAACCTAATTTAATTAATAAACTTTTTGTTTCTGAAACATTATTTAAACAATCAGAAAAAAATCGTCCAAATAAATTACTGATAAAACCCCTTATTTCGCAAATGAGAAACTACTGGCTTCATTAACTTAGTAAAAATTAATGGAGCTGTACATAAACCAAATGGTAAACAATTAAACCGATATAAACAATTTTCAAAACTAAATCTAAGATATCTTTTGTGGTCGGAATGTATTGGTAAAAGAAAATAAGCATTCTTTAAATCTAAACTTGCAAGGAAACAGTCCTTGGATATTAGCCTTTCCGCCATTTTTCTATTTTCTAGTTTAAAATGACTTGTTATAAATTCATTTAATTTTTTTAAATTTAGTATTAATCTCTTTGAACCGTCTGGTTTGACCACTAAAAAAATTGAAGATATGAACTGATCTTTACAAGAATTACATCTTGAAACAGCTCCAATATTAAGTAATTCATTTATTTCTAGACGAACTTCGTCTCTTTCCACTTTAGACCAACTGGTTTCTAAAGGAGATGTTAACTGAACAACCGTTTTGTTAAATATAATTTTATACCCTTTAACATACTCTAAAATCACAGGATCAGAAGAAATTTCCTTCCAAGCAGGAAGAAACGATGCTAATCTACCTGCATATTTGCTTACATTATTTATTGACGGCTCTTGAAGGAGGATTGTTTCTTCCCTTGATTCGCAAACATTTGCGGAGGCAGACGATTGTTGAATTGCTGGTTGTATCGGTTGATTGGACGCTTTGGGGCCGATATTCTTTGTCCGGCTTGTCTCTGATTCTTGTAATATGGGCGAGTCGGACCTCTGAAGTTTAAATGGGACACTGTCTTGGAGCTACCTTGAGCAGGTCCCACAAATTTCTTCTTTTGCGGTGTCTTCAACTCTAGACTGGATCTTTCCAAAGCCTTTGTAATCTTCATTCTTTCACCTAAATCATCCCCGAATAACCAGCCATCTAAAGGTGCAGCTGAGAGAGTATCTTTGAACGTCTTGTTCAAACTACCAGCTATTAAACCACGCCTTGAATTTGATTTTTCATGGTGTAAATCAGCCATTAATCTACCAGCGTCGCTAACCATTTCTAATATTTGAAGATTAACTTCCTTCCCCTCCTTTCCCTCCAAAAGAAGGGTAAGGCCTTGCCCAAAGCTGAAAGACTCACTCCAATCTGCGATTGAAGATTTTCTAAACGGCCATCTGTTTTAATTACATCTTCATTAACTGATGCCTTAACCTCCGGATTTAATTTTGGTGCTTGAGCTTGAGGACAGTTACTAATATCTGGATATTTTTGAAGAATTGAAATGCGATTTTCATTGTTTAAACCATTTTGTAAAATTGATTGCCATCTAAGAGAAAGATCCTTATGAATACTGCCAGAATCTTGCTTAAATGTTTGTTGAACTTCCCCAAGAAGTTTAAGGACTTCACTGTCTAATTCTGGTTTCGATTGAGGGGTAGATTCATCAACCACCTGCACAAAATCGTTGTCCACTAAACCTTGTTCACCTGAAACCAGTTAGTGTTAAAAATAACACTGTCCTCATTCACTTTTATCGATTTCTAATTTATCATTCAACTTGAACAACTATGAGAAAAAAACTTCTAACTCATATAATTATCCTATAGCTCTTTTTTCATTAAACGTGACTTTATCCATTTATAATTTGATTGTTCAACCTGAACAACTATGAGAAGGAACTCCTAACTCATATAAATTAACATCTTTATCGTTTACTTTTATCCATTTTATACCTACTAATTTAGTAAGTTGTCCAACAGTAACAACTATAAAATAGGACTCCTATCTTATATCTTCTATGACAAAACACATCAAACAACATAAAACTTCTATATTGTTTGTCATAGAAATTTAAATGGTTTTTTCTTCACATCTATTTACTATAAAAATAATTTTAAGAATATAAAAAAAAAACTCAACATACCAATAATCTCAAAATTCCTATCCAAATTCAATTCTGATTCTTGGTTACTTCTTACCAAAACTATTCTAGACCTTGACCTGGATCTAGAAGCTCTTGATGTCGAAGGACCGTCACGTGACGACCCTTGACGGAAAGATGAAACTTCTCTTCTATTTGCCAATTCTCGCTCTAACGCTCTAATACGCTTCTCCAAACGTTCGTTAGATGAGGATTCACGCATACGACGATGTTTTCCCATATTACACACAATTATATCTTCTAAACACAATGAAAATTCAAGAACGAAAAATAACGTCTGACACAAAATGTAAGAATGATATCCCAAGTAATGTGAATGTATAAATAATAAATGTGGTTACTGGATTTATTTTTTTTAATGGATTTAAATTGTGTAGCGTTCTGACATGTAAATGGGGTACTACATTATGTAATGATCTGGTTTAGAAGGTTATGGATGAGGCGGCGATGAGGAGCCGTATCCAGAATTTCTAAACGAATAATACTTTAATAATAACTTCACGGGCGTGTATTGTACAACATTTTATTTCATTACTGTAAAATAAATTTGTTTTTTCTCCAAACGTCATATAAGTGTCATTTAAATGACAGAATGTTGCTAGTAGAAGTTTCACTTATATGCTTAAGCAGATAAAGTACTTATATGGCTAAGCATTTAACTTTTATGGTGGGTTGCTACGGTAATATCTAGAAAGTGTCTATCAGGCAATGCGATTTTCGTATAAGTGTAATGTTTCCCGAAATAACCTTGTTAATTAGATCCTTATTTTTGTATTATAATTTTACACGTTTGGAGAAAAAATTACATATATTATTCGGAGTATAAGCGCTTTATGTGCTTCGGCTGATTTGGCTGCCTCACTACGATCGGCAGTCAACCAGTCTCAGCACATACCTAAAGCTTTGCTTATACTCCTAATAACACAAATAGTTATTTTTTATACACGACGATAAAATTTAATTATCGACTCGCGAAAATTAATTCACTCGCGATTTCATCGCTCGTGAATTAACACTTTCCGCTTGTCGATAAAATATAATTTTATCGTCGTGTATAAAATTCTATTTTTTTCTATAGCAGATGTTAAAAAAATAAGAAAAATTTGTAAAAAAAAACAATTTAAAATTAGATTATATTAAACCCGAAAATCTCAGTAGCAAAGGTTTCCATTCGGTTTCGATGGCGTTTCCAGAAAATTAAACTATTTTATCTATCCTTGCGGTTAAAGTGTTACTTTATCTACCCTTGTGGTTAAAGTACCTAATACTTGATCTTTTAGTCGAACAAAGCACACTTTAACATCTGCTATAGAAAAATAACTATTATTTGAATATTTATTTTCTTTTTATAAAACGTCAACGTCAAAAATTTAAATTCAGTCAAAATTAAAGATCATCTGTTGACGTTTCATTTTAAATCACAATATCCATTTTATATTTTTTGCTTAGTTACAAATAAATAACTTCACTTCCCGGCCTTACACTGTAATGTGCCATTTCCCGAACTTGAATTAATACCGTAAAGCTATATATACGGGACAGTATGAAATAACAGTTATTTATACAACAAGTAATGTGAAGACGTATTAACATGCTAGGTAATAGAATGTTAATAGGCGATACATTCTGTGTTATCTATTAAATTTTTCATGCTCCAGGTAATAAGTAGCGTAAAAAAATAAGAAAATACTATTTGTAAATTTAATTTAATACCGTCACTTACAGTCCTTCGAAAATAGTGTGAGTTATAGTTCTGGGAAGGTAATGTAACAATGGCAACCGAATATAACTGACCATTCAATTCCGCTGTCAAGGATAGCTACTAGACGAATGCTATCCGCCATTTACACTCCCTGTAGCCATGGATGTGACATTTCATTTCTTACATCTTCTTGGTCGTTTGCTTTAATTTCTCTCGCCCTGTCTTGTTTTATTTCCTGCCCGTTTAGGACTGTCATGAAGTATCTTCTCCATTTTTCCATTATTCCTCGTTCTTCATTTAGCACTTTTCCTTGTTCGTCCTTTATTTCTTGACTAACACTTCCTTTTTTTGTCGCATCTGTTTCATCACCCCGTAGAATAACTCTGCAGGGCAAAATGCAATTACTACACAAATATATTCGAATTTGAAGTAACGCACTAATATTCACACCGACCGACGAGTTGATCGTAGAACGACCTGCATACAAGTGAATTTTTCCCCCAAAACGCTTTCAATCGAATCTTTAACACATTTGTTCGTATAAGATATGGAATATATGCAATAATATACGGGCTGTACCGAAAATTCATCACAATTGTTGTTTGGGAGAACAACGCTCAATAAGCAATTCTATAAATTTAACGTTATAATTATTGACAAATACAGTTAAATGGGTATAACCGTCGTAAGTGGTTGTTTGAATGGGTTTTGGAATTACCGCGTTTATAAATTCGATTTGATTTGTATACCTTTGTAGTGGTAATTCTGCGATATCAATCACAGGTGTGAATGATTGTTGTAAGTGTATTGTATCTGCTAAGGAACTTCCATCTTCTTTATTAATATTTTCACGAGATATAGGTATTGGTGTCAATTTTATGTCCGAAAGTATTGTAAAATCAGATAAATTAGGTGTATCTGGCCTAATTAATATGACACTATATAGCATTGTCATTAAATTTTGTTCGGATAGGTATATCGAGTCTATTTATCGATAAAGGGTTAATGGTTATTATGGAAAGGGCGTCAGCTACCTTATTAGATATTCCGCGTAGGTACTACTTAATGGTGAAATTAGATTCTTCGAGTTTAAACTCCAACGAGTTAATTTAAAATTAGGTGTGAAATGTTTGCAGGGCCAGACGATAGCAAGGAGTTCTTTGATTTGTTAACAGCATTTTTAAATTTTCACATTGTGTGATAAAGTTTTGATCATGGATAATTTTAGCGTCTTTCTTTAAACAAGTGGCTAGAAATTTAGTTATTTTGGCGTATAATTGTGTATAAATTTTCGATAATAACCTAAATGGCCAAGGAAAGATTTAATTTCTGTCATTGGTTTTGGTAGTGGAAGTTTAGTGATGGTTTGAATCCGTTGGGGTATGCTTTTATACCGTTTTTGTCAGTAGTATATGTCCTATATATGCGATTGAGGGTTTGAGAAATTCTGATTTGTCTAATTGTATTTTCAAATTTACTTTTCGATATTTTTCAAAGACGTTTTTAAATTTTGTAAGGTGTTCTTGTAAAGAAACAGAAAATAATATTGTCATCTAAGTAGACCATGCACTGCGTGGGTGTTAAACTAATCAATGCTTGATTAATTAATCGTTGGAATGATGCGGGGGCATTTTTCAGTCCAAGCGGCATTCGCGTGAATTGAAAATGATCTTCTTCTGTTGAGAAGGCGGTCTTTTCTCTGTCTTCTTCTACAATTTCCAACTGGTGGAAATCGGAAGCCAGATCGAGAGTAGAGAAGTATTCTGGTCTAGCAATGTTTTCGAGGACCGTTTCTATAAGTGGTAGCGGGTATTTATTTTTTTTATTTATCTTGGATGGTAACTTCATTAAGTTTTCGGTATAGCCAATGACTATTCTCCATTTTTGTCTTCCGGAATGGTCTATTTTTTTCCAAACGATCCAAAAGGGGCATTGTAAGGACTTTCTGAATGTTCAATTATATTGTCTTTTAACATTTGTTTAATTTGGGATTTTACTTCTCCCCGAGGGTAACGATAGTTAGGGGAATGAAATATATCTGTACTAGCTGGGTTCCCGCAGCATATGCTGCATTTGCAGTACCTATAGGTAATACTAATAAGAATAAGGAACACATTTGCACACACGTTTTAGCAAGAGTGGTTTAAATTCCTATTATTAGCCATTACCCTCGCAAAAAATACCAAAATGACCAAATTAATGTGATATTTCCATTACAATTTATTACAAGCAAGTAATTACAATTACCTACGCGTTCCTTGCGAAGTAAGTACCTAATTCATACTAGAATTCAGTTTTTTTTTCTATTATAACTCCACCATTTATCCATATAAATTCATTAAACCTTATATCAGACGAAAAAAGAGCTTTTAGCAGTTGCAGAATTGTCGCCTGTGACGCACATTTCGAAAAAGCAAAGTTAATGTACTTATCAGTATCTATAGAAGTTAAATAATAACGTCAAAACCATTTTTCCGTCGACCACTATGAAATGTGACTAAATTCTCACGGTTTACTCTTACTGAAAATAACAAATTTCGCACAGCAACCAAACTGTGATGAAATAAGCCGGAAGACGGGGCTTAGCCGTGTTGAAAGTAATATTTCACACGCTCGACAAAAACTAGGCGGGGCTACCAGACCTCAGCGGCCGCTGACAGCGCTCGCAAGCAATGTTCGCGACGGCGACCTGCCTTATCGACAGTCGTAATTAATTATGTTCCTTAACTAAAAAACCTAAAATGGTTGTAATTATGTGGTCGACGGAAAAGTATAGTGTACAACACGTGCTTGAAATTTTCAGCACTAGTTGTACAATATTTATTACTTTATTGCGTGTAATAATCAAATTGCATTGGGAAATAGAAAACTGAATTGTTAAGATTTTTCAGTCTGTACTGTACTGTACTGTACTGTAAACGTTTAACCGAATCGTTATTTTTACCGTGTACGAGATTCCCAGCATGAGCTCTTAATCAGAACAATAACATCGACACCCTATACACAGACCTAGCAACCTTGTACACAGACAGGTTCAAGCAACATTATGTCGTTATTTATTTTAAATTTTACCTCATGTTGGATTTCAACTATAATGGTCCCATATCTTAGCTTTTTGAGGCTTAACAATGTGCTCAATTTTTTAACGATGAAATGGAGCAGCAGCTAATTCATGTAAGATTAAGTAAAACACAAAAACGTTTTGCTTTCATACTTTCGTCATAAAATTTAATTCTCAAATTTAACGTTTCGCCGATTAGGCTTCTTCAGATTAAGTAAAATAGTACATGGTTTAACAATCCAAAAATTATAAAATGGGATAGTGAACGATTTTTTTTAATTAATAAAAACTTTTACGATGAAAGTAAAACGTTTTTGTGTTTTACTTAATCTTACATGAATTAGCTGCTCCTCTATTTCATCGTTAAGAAAAATATGCCTAGCTGTTATATATTTTTTAATGAGCTCAGTGATAGCAAGTAGCGTGATGGCTCAGCTTCGCCGACATCAGACCTCCACCAACCTCTGCCATGCTGCATTCTGTTTTGGTATTTTTCGATCGTTCATCGTTTTTACGTATCTATAAAATATTGATGGGGTTGTGTTAAAAAGTATTATTGAAAATCTAGAAAGTGGTAGACATCACCTCAAGAAACAATACAGTAACATAGAAATTGCGTCAGTTAAAATGAAAATATCAATTCCGACAGACGTGAAACACATTTAAAAATCGGTTTTTTGTTTGTGTTATATTGCTATCCCCCATTTGTTTTTTAAACGGTTTATTTGACCACTTGGAAATCCTTAGCTCCGATTTTTGATAAAATCTACCAACAACGTCATAATAGCCTTTACTTACTGTTTAATTGGAGTGGAATGATATTACTATACAGGGTGACCCATCATTAAGCCGCTAAACGTTCAGAGCTGATTTTTCAGGTTAAAATAAGACTTTTTTCGTCTATAAATTTATTTCCAAAAATGCACCTCCTCCAAGCTAGAGTGAAAAGATGAAAATTGAGAAAAATGAGTCTCGTTTCATTACATTTATTACAGAACATATAATTTTGGTAATAACAAAACTTGCTCGAAATGACTGCCACCATTTTCAATGCAAAGCTCATACCTACGGACGACAGACTGAACAGTTGCACGGCATTCTGCTGATGTGATATACCTGACTATTTGAACAATCCCTTCCCGGAGGCCAACTTCGTCGTTGGCGGGGTCCGTATAAACCTTTTCCTTCATTGTACCCCATACAAGAAAATCTAAAGGAATCATGTCCGGAGAGCGCGGAGGCCAAGGGCGGGGGCAGTCTCGACCGCGACCGATCCATGGAAAATTGTCGAGCAACCATTGCTGAACTGGTAGAGTGTAATGGGCTAAACATTCATCTGTTTTCTTTATCATTTAAAGACATGTCGTCGAAGATTGCTTGAAAATCATTTTCCAAAACGTGAAGAAAATTTGGACCATTTAGGCGTGGAGGCAGGAAAATTGAACCGATGAGTAAATCGTTGCACGAAAATTGATATGGTAATAATGACTATCTCGGACGGCATAAGGATTTTTGCCAAAAAAAAAACAAAAAAAAACTCATTTTTCTCAATTATCTTCCTTTCACTCTAACTTGGAGGAGATGCATTTTTGGAAATAAATTTATAGACGATAAAAGTCTTATTTTAACCTGAAAAATCAGCCCTGAACGTTTGGCGGTTTAACGATGGGTCACGATGCGACGTATCCTTAACATGGGAATTGATTAGCATTTATTGTTAATGTTGGTATGGGGACTCGGCGTTTGTTGTTTGGTAATATAGTTAGGAACTATAAATAAAAAGAAATTAATGAAGTCCTTGTTGCTTAGCAACTAACATTAGAGCACGGAGGTTACATTTTCGCGCGCATTATTATAATAGAAGGATTATAATGTAGGTGTAGTAATAGTATATTATTCAACGAGCATGTTAGGATGGCTATTATTCACAACGGTTACATTTACGAAACTCGCCTGCTGCTCGTTTCGTAAATGTAACCGTTGTGAATAATAGCCAATAACATGCAAGTTAAATACTATACTTTGTCCACGACTATTGCTAAATAACAACAATTTTTGTAAAAATTTATAATTACCAGAAACATTTTTTTAAAAACTTCATCTAATCAGCCATGACATTGTACCTATATCAAACGCAGCAATTGTTTTTGATGTTATTCGAGAAACGTCAAAATATTAATACTGTGCGCGAGATTTTGCTTTTGCAAGTATTTTGTATTAAAAAAGTTATATCTTGTACACCACCGCATATAACAGAAGCTGCGAAAATGACTTCTTTAAGTTTGCTGGTATTGTATTGTATTTTGACATTTGTGATTTTGACGTAAGAGTGAATTATGTACCATAATTCACTCCCATAATTCACGGCAATTTATTATGTTTAACAAAACACATAAATAATAGATGTATAATTTAGTAGACGTGGATAAAAATATTTATCTACAACCCGATAGAAATAACTAATTTCTTGATATTATTTTATATTTTGATGATTTATAAAAATTAAATTATATCTTTAATATGTTTACTGGTAATTATTTCTGGCTGTGTATAAAATTTTGTATATACAGTGAAGAAATTTGGGCCCAGTTATATCAAGTGGTTGAACTCCCAGTTCGGCTGATCCACGATCAATTGTCATGGATACCAATTGTCATGGATATGATGGTTATAGTAATTGGTATCCATGACAATTGATCGTGGATCAGCTGAACTGGGAGTTCACCCACTGATACAACTGGGCCGGAATATGTAATATAGGCATATTGCAAGTTAAATGGTTCGCCCACTTTGTCATTGTAATATAGGCAACTCATTGTACACTTCTATCAGCTTTGCTCCTGCTTACTGATTTTAATTATTTGTTTGTCGTCTGTTAGAAAACTGAAAATGTGATTTTTTAGTTTTTTATAAAGAACAAGATTTATAACTACTGACTTATTGAAGTCATGATTTATACGGACGAATAAAAAATAGAAATGTGTACATTACCTAATGATAATCCAGAGTGATGCAGTATACATATTTCTATTTGTCAGGATAAATAATGTTTAAATAAATCGGTACTCTTAAACCTTGTTCTTCATTAAAAATTTAAAAAAATAAAAATTGTGTGTGTGTGTGTGTGTGTAATTTAACAGGTGACATTAATTAAAGCCAATAAGCAAGGGCAATACCTACAGCTGCAGTGGGTTGCCTATTAATTGCACAATAAATGGACTTCACTGCATGCAATCTCTGATGCAAACGGTTTACTCTAGCCCTGGTATCGTTCGCAGCTCTCGCAAGCTCGGGCTGCAAGCTTCTATCCGCAGGCTGTTACAGACTTATTTGCGCCCTTGATATATACATAACTATTTTATCGCTTTATACTGTGAAGCATAGCAAAGTATAGAAATAAGGTATTAACAAAAGTTTCCTATTTATGAATATAATGAAACATTTAAATCTCTTTTCAGGTGTGATATGTATATTTTGGTAGTTAATCCCATAACAAAAACAATTATGCCTGTTTATGATATTTTAAAAATAATTGATGCCAAATACGACTTTCTTAAAGACTATTATGCAGGATTTGCTATTGAAAATGTTGTGCCAGCTTATACTATCGAAAGTGAAGAGGAGTTTGATCCAGCTGTTTCAGCTTTAATTGCATTGCTATTGGTTTTGGTAGTGGGGATTTTCACATTCACTGTTGTTTGTTGTTGTTTACGTAGTATGGTTCAAACAAATAATTTGAAAAAGGAAGATGCACTTATAAACAAAGCTGTCGTTGATGACTTGAATACAACCGAAAACCCATTGTGGATTGAGCAGTGAGTATTTTACAAAAAACATTCGTATTTTTCTTTTTCTTTATTTACGAAACTTTTCTATCGTTCGTTTCATAAGTTTAATCGTTGTGAATAACAGCCATCAGTGCATGCTGAGTAATATACTATTGATATTTCATATACAGGGTGATTTCTAACGTATGGAGGAAACTGACAGGACAATTAGAGGAGGACCAAAATATAGTTTTTTTTTACAATAAACTTTTGATTAAATTCAATAACAAGAAAGTTACAACGGTTTAAAGTTCTTATAAATTAACGTCCACATTTAGATTACTACCGCTGAGCTTATTGTATTCGCGTTTATATTAGGAACACTTCTCACACAATCTGATAAATTGCTGCTGTAATTTTGACTTACCTACAAGATCAGATTATGTAAATCAACGGTTGTTAATAAACAAACACCTATAACTGAATATTTTAAAGAAGACTTTAAATACCTAGCCATAACTTCTTATAAACATCTTATAAACATTTTCACTATATTTTGTTTAATCAGCATACAAATACAGGGTGATTCAAAAATGGCGCATAAGCTCTTCAGTACGTTGTTGGGAATAATAATTGAAGTGTAGGAAAAATAGTAAAAAAATTCTTAGCCGCTAATTTGCTGAGAAATGAAGAAGTTAAGTTGAGAACTCAACTTTGAATTCATGTGGATTTTGAAACTTCTCATCATTTCATATAAATAATTTAAGTATTTTTAATAGTGGGTAATAAATAAAATGCTCATAACACCTCATTATCCTGAAATATTAGCTTTCAAAATTGATATTTTCCTATCAAGTTGTTTTAAAAAAATATGTGGCAACGATGTTTGAAACTTTTAATAAGCTCACTATGTAAATGAAACGAAATAAAAGCCACTCATATACTACATAGCTGCACCCGTGTTGCCAAATCTACAACTTACTTCTTCGTTGTTAACTACAAAAATGTAGCAGCTAAATTTTTTTTATGATTTTTCCACAGTTCAAATAACCGTCCCCTACAACGTACTGAAGAGCTTATGCGCCATTTTTGAATCACCCTGTATACAAAAGTTGAATTCAAAACGTAAGTAATTACCGTATTTGATTCGTTATTCGATTTTGATCAAATGTTTATTGTAAAAAAACTGTTTTGGTCCCCTACAGTTGTCCTTTCAGTTTCCTCCGTACGTTACAAATGACTCTGTGTATGTATTGCTATGATATTTGACTACAAAACTAGATTTAAATTTGTTATAAATATAAAAACATTAATTATTTTATTCTTATGATGAGGATTGGTATCCATCTAAATGCCATGATATTGTATATCTCCTTTTTTTCGTTAAAATATAAGAATTTTTGAAGTTTAATTAAAGAATTATAAAGAAACGCTCTTATCAAGGACAATTTGAGTTTGTTTTTGTTGGTCATGATAATAAATTGAATTTTTTTCATTTAAATACAAATGTTTTGAATTGTGGTTACCTATTGGTTTTGAATAATTAAATTGAAATGGAGATATATAAATTAATTAAAATTTACCTTTACGCTAACACATTTATGAAATATGTTAGTAAACATTATTAAAAATTTATTGATGTTCTCAAGCATTACTTTGTTAAGAGGACGCCGCAAGAGATGAAAATCATGAGGTGGCGCCACAGACAAAAAACAGACCTGTCTTTGTACGTCGTTTTCTTAAATAGAACTTAATATTACGGTTTAAATGATACTCGCAATTTCTAGAACACATACCCATTTTGGTGGTAAAGCAGTTTCATTGGGAAATTTGTTGATTTAATGATAGAAATCATGTCTTGAAAATCGTCAATTTTCAAAAAAAGTTCTAACGTATACAAATAAAAAATTATCACCACCGGCGGGAGGCTAACCATATTCATTATCTAAAATTTGAATGCAATCTATGCAGTCGTTCAGAAGAAAACAGCCGATGTGCGAAAAATATTTGTTCGTAATGTCAAACTGGCAGACGATAAGTAACCTTGCTAGTCGAACAGTTCAGCCACTGTGGGAAGGATGTCGCCCGTTCTGAAATATTACCTACTCAAAACATCTGCTAAAAACGTGAAGAAGATAAACAAATACGTTCCAATACATTCGTAACCTGGAATTCGGTTTCAAGTTTCAATAATTCACTAGTCAACATACAATTGCGTCATGCACTATTTAGCGGTAATTACCTTTGTAGTTATTACTGTTTGCACAGAACCGCTGATTACAAAATTTTTTGATATATTTTTTATTATAACTAATATATTTTTTTGCATTTCATAAAGTAATAGATTACAATCATGCTAAATTCAAACTCATTTACTAACAAAATTATAAAATTTACAATTCTTTAAAAAAAACTGAACAAAAGGTTCAAATTGTTATTCGATATTCGAATAAATATTACGTAAACAATATTTGTAATAATGTTAAAAAAAGTTGAGGTGCAAACCTTCCCTTGACTTTCCCATACTCAAAATAAACATTTCGTTTTTGGTATTCAACAGTAGTTCGCGAGGCAGCATTGGAAATCATTTTTTGGTAATAATTTTTCAAAAATTTCAAAATTTTGGAAGAGTGCCGTTGTGACCGTTTTGTAAATCAAATTATATATTAGCGTAACACGGTCCCCATCAAGATAAACAAGTACGTTCTTTATACGTTCGTAACCTATAATTTGGTTTCAAGTTTCAGTAATTCTAATTGCACCACATTACATTGGAAGAGAGTCGAACAATTTGCATCATGCACGCATTCAGCGGTGATAACCTTGACTGTTTATTCTTGAATTATTTGCACAGAACCGCTGATTTTTATTTTTTCGCATTTTATAAAGTAATTGCTAAATTCAAAATTATTTTGTAAAAAAATTATAATATCGTTTAGATATATGTAGGTAATTTACAATTAAAAAAAAACATTATTCAGATAATAAGAATCTTTTCTGTACGAAGGTTCAAATTGTTATTCGATATTCGAATAAATATTATGTAAACAATATTGACGTCCGAATACCCCATCTGTCACCCTAAAGCTGTAATCATGCATCGTGGAACAGGTTCTGATCTTAACTATGTGATGAAATTATGTGGAAATTATTATTAATTTACCGACAGTACCGCCATCTCAGGGCAGGTAAATATATCTTTTCTACACCCACGCTGTCCGCGTGCTCTTAAAATCCATGATTATAGAAATAATAAATATTAAATAAAATATCGATTTTAACGGGAAATAGTAATATTAGAGAGTTTTAGCAACTGCCCGTAATGATCACGGTAACGCTAAACGCCAATTTAGCAGTTTGTGCGCATGCGCGTAACGTTATTTAGATACCGGTTTACGGTATTCGAATGTGTTTAGCGTTTGCTTTACCGTTTGATAAATTTAGGGAAGTTTTACTATTTGTATTGGTTAATATGAAGAAAAAACAATAATATTATAAATAATATAAAGAAAAAATATTATAAAGGTTCACATACCTTCTTCACAAGTAAAACCAAAACAATGAGGTTAAGATATCATTTGACGCGAATCTTTAAATGCGTACCAACGGTAACGGTATTGCTAAACGTCTAAAATTCCTACCTACCGCTATTCGGTACTCGCGGACTTTAGCGTTTAGCGTAACTTTTAACGGAAGGTTGCTAAAACTCTCTACTTATTTGCTTAATACGTATTTCGGCATCAATGTGCCATTGTCAATATATGCTTTTGACAATGGCACATTGATGCCGAAATACGTATAAAGCAAATAAATATTGTTATTTCCCGTTAAAATCGATATTTTATTTAATATTTGTTATTTATATAATCATGGATTTTAACAAAGTAACTCTTGAGAATGTCAATAAATCTTTTGTCTAATTCTATGTAATTCGATCTTCTATTTCTTACGGTTTCTACAATATCAATAATGACCTGAATTAGAGTTTATTAATTTGTATAGGTATAATTTTTCTCTATTTATAATTATTTTTTGCGCTACTACACTGTTTTTGTCCATTTCCCGGTTGCTTAACTACCACGGAAAAATTAACTTACCGATTAGGTACTGGTTGCTAACCTGTTATGAATCATAACGTATCCACAACGTATCTAATGGTTGTTAGATGATAATAAAAGTTGTAATCAAGTTATCTGATGTCTAAAATTCTGAATGATTGACAGCTGTTACTTTATTACTTTATATTTATAAAAATTGGTTATTACTTTTCGTAGCGCAAAAAATGGTATACGACGCGTGTTCGTTAAGTGCTTACTACAGATCTCGAAAAAATTTGGAAAATCTCGACCCTTCGGGTCTTGATTTTCCAACTTTTTCTCGATCTGTTATAAGGCACTTACCGATCTTGCATTGTAATATACTATAATTGCATTTTTATTACAATTATTCTACATCTTTTGTCAACGTTTGGTTGATCGTCATTATATGCAACCAATATTGAATTTATATTATAGACCGTTTGTGTTTTTGTAGAAAACTGAAAATATACGAGGAACAAGAATTAACGATGCAGGTATTTAATGAACCGGAACAGGCTATATTAGAACGAAGAAATAGTGGAGAATATCTATCAGTAAGTACAGCGTTGTATTAAATGAAAGTAATTTTACGAGCAACAATTTATTTATTATATTATTACTATTAATTTATTTGTTCGTATAAAAAAAATAGTCACAATTTACATGTCATGATAGGATTTGTGATTAGATGTTTCAGTGTCTACATAACGTGCTAGTCCGTTGAAATTCTACAGTAAGGTCCGCTCAATCATTGTCGAAGGAGTGTTTGAGTAGGTTGCTATTACTAATGATTCGGATGTCACTGGTAACTTACAAATTCTCGATGAGTTCAGATCCTTTGCCGAGAAATTGTCTCAGCGCGCTTAGTAGTACCTACTGTACAAAGATTAACTATACGACTAGTTTCAGGCACCCAGCATTTTTTACTCGGGGGTGCAATATTATTTTATATCTGTGGCATTTAAATTTTACTGCCTTAAAATTACTTTCCTTCTTAAACTGTTTGTATTAATGATATGTAATAGCGTATCTATTTTCAGGAAGACAACACTTACGCAACAATTCAGCATTCGAGTCGTCAAGGACAAACGGCAACATTATCGTTACCGGATGATATGGCTGACTATGCTACTCTATCTCGACTTCCACATTCTCTTAGTACAACAAATGTAAGTTTATCATGATTCTTATTTGAAAGTGGCGTAGCAAAGCAAACGAAGCATACAAATTTATTAACTTTAATAATTAATTGTTGCAGTTTAAATGGAGTTGTAAATACATACCATATACAGGGTATTTCAGACCACACATCCCTCCCTTTTATTTCTTACACGCGAAGAGCCTTAAGTAGAAAAAAAATTATACAAGAAATTTATTGCCACTGCTAGAATTTTCCAAGGCAAACCGGAAATACGGAAAACCCGAAACAACTTTGAAATATTAAATAGAAACAATATCATTTGCATTTATTTACTTTTAAGTAACTTCCTGAACCATAAGCGCTATGGAAAAAATCGATAAAACGAGGTGTTTTAAACGCCCTATCTAACGATACCGAACACGACCTATGTTTCCATTTGAAATTTTAAAGTTGCTTCCAGCTTTCCGTACTTCCAGTTTGCATATGCCTTGGTAGTTGAAATATTTGTTCAACTTCATAGGTCTTCACGTTTAAAAATTAAAAGCGGGGGACGGATGATCTGAAGCAGTATAATGACTATAGGTTTGTTCCAACAAACACTCGAATCGGTTCGGAACTGGCCGGAGTGTGCGCAAATTGAAATTAGCGTTCCAAAAAATAAGGAACTTGTCCGGTACTAGTTCACAGAGCGTTCCAACGTCGACAGAACTAATTCCGAACCGATTAGAGAACGGTGAAATTAGTTCCTGGTCCTGACTCAGAACTCATAGGGACGAGGATCGTGGTCATTTGTGATACGTTCCAACACGCAGTAGAACCAGTTCAGAGACAGTACTTTTTTAAGGCATGCGCATAAAATCGTTCCTGAACTGATTCATGAACTGTACCAGAACCGTTTGTTGGAACAAACTGTTGTGTACTGGGTGAGGTTTAGTAACACAGAAACTTTGCTCACAACAACATTTATTACTCAACTAAATACATGCAAACTTGTAATGATAGCACTAAGCGTAAACCCCAGTTGCCATCTTGGTTTCCACTGTCCTACCGGTTGCATACACCACACTCCTCCCTCCTAGTGGGAGCTATGCGGCGTAGTCCTCCAGGTGCCTTGGTGGCTGTCGATGCCTGGTAGGTCTAGGAGCGGACGTGCCTGGATCAGGGTGTTCAGGTACCTCCTGCGTGCATGGTAATTCGCTCCACGCTCCCGGGTCGGTGGTTGTTTCGCCCGGTTCCATAGTGGGTGTTGGCGGTTCCCTCTGAGGCTCGGGTGGCTCCTCGTTCAAACGGGTTCTTAACTGGTCACTGCGCCTTTTAAGAACTCTTCCGTCGGACGTTCCTAAGGTGTAGCTCAATGGTCCTGTTGGTTGTATTACTGTGGATGGGATCCACCTTTGTCCTGGCGTGTAAGATCTGGCGTACACTAGTTCATCTGGATCGAAACTTCTTGGTCTTCCATTGTTCTCTACTTTGGTTTCTTGTTTAGAGAGCATCTCTTGCCTGAAGTTTGGTTTAACTTTATCCAGTAGCGTGTTAAGCTTCCTGCCCATTAGGATTTCTGCAGGCGCCTTGCCGGTCATGGCATGTGGCGTTATATGTTGGATCAGCAGATAACGTGAGAGGGTGGTTGCCACGTCGTTACCTGACATTTTCTTTAGCGCAGCTTTCACATTCTGCACCATCCTCTCGGCTTGGCCATTACTGCTCGGATGGTATGGTGCCACTAGTGCTTGACGAATTCCGTTGGACTGCAGAAAATCTTTAAACTCCTTCGAGGTAAATGCTGTCCCGTTGTCGGACACCACAACGTCTGGGATTCCATGTGTGGCAAACAGTCCTCTCAGTACTTTTATCGTCGGCTCTGTTGCCGTGCTGGCTACTATTTGGACTTCGAGCCATTTTGAGAATGAGTCGATGACTATTAGAAAGTATTTCCCATTCATTGGACCTGCGAAGTCCATGTGTAATCTCGTCCATGGTGCTCTTGACCATTCCCAGGGGTGTAAAGGTGCACGTTTAGGCATGTGCCTTGATTCTTGGCACGCGTTGACTTTGGTTTCGATGTCCTTGTCTAGGTTAGGCCACCAAACGTAGGATCTGGCCAAAGCTTTCATTTTTACCATGCCGGGATGCGCAGCATGCAGCATGTCTAGCATCCTTCTCCTCCCTCCTGGCGGGACTATCACTCTGGTTCCCCATAGTAAGCAATCCTGGTAGCACGTAATTTCGTTTTTCCTTTGTAGATAGGGCTGCCAGTCGGCTGCAAAATTTTTACTGTTGCTGGGCCAGCCTTGCCAAGTCCACTGTAGTACTGTAGATAATGTGGGGTCTTTGGCTGTTTCCGTTGCAATTTCCTTTGCTTGTAGAATCTTCTCAGGCATATTTTCCAGCATAAAAACGTCTAACGCTGGTGGTACTTCCGACTCTTCTACTTTCTGGGGCAATCTGCTGAGGGCATCTGCATTGCTGATGTCTTTGCCGGGGGTATATCTGAGTTCGTAGTTGTATGCGTTTAGTATAATTGTCCACCAAAGCATTCTAGGCGATATAATTTCTGGTGTGGGTTTTTCTTTTGCGAAAATTCCTAACAGGGGTTTATGGTCCGTGCGGATCGTAAATGCACGACCATAGACGTAGTCATGGAATTTCTTTACCCCAACGATCAAAGAAAGGGCTTCTTTATCAATTTGTGCAAAATTTCTCTCTGCGCTGTACAGAGTACGACTATGATATGCCACTGGGCTTTCTAACCCTGCCTCGTTAGGTTGACTAAGGACATTTCCGAACCCGTACGGACTCGCACCGCAGGTCATTATGAGTGGCTTCTTTTCATCATAGTGTCCTAACACCGGTTCGTTTGCTAAAATGTTTTTTATTTTGTCGAACGCCGCCTGTTCTTCCGTACGCCACTGCCAAGGAATGTCTTGATGCAGCAGCTGGTGTAGTGGTTCTGCTACGGTCGCCTTATCTTTTAAGAACATGTGGTAAAAATTTACCAATCCTAAAAAAGCTTGTAACTCTCTTTTGTTTGTTGGTGGAGGTGCGTTATGAATGGCGGCCACTTTATCTTTATTCGGTCTAATTCCCGCGGCACTGATTTCGAACCCGAGGAAACTAATTTTCTCACCCCAAAAAATACATTTGTCCGTACGTAATTGTAGACCGTCTTCGCGGAAACGACGTAAAATTTCGCGCACTTTAGCTTGCAAGTCTAGTTCTGAAGTGCCTACTACTAGTATGTCGTCGTAGTATGGCAAAACTCCGCGTATACCTGCCAAACGATTGTCTATGAAGCGCTGGAAAATTTGCGGAGCTGTCGAAACCCCAAATTGTAACCGATTGCATTTAAACGCACCTCTGTGTGTCATTATTGTTTGTGCTTCCGCAGCTTCATTGTCCACGGCTAATTGAAGGTAGGCTTGAACCAAATCGAGCTTTGCGAAAACTACTCCGCCTGCTAGTGCACTTAAAATGTTTTGTACCGAGGGTACCGGATAGTTGTCCGGGCGTAGAGCTTTATTTAACGTCACGCGAAAATCCCGGCACAGACGGACCTCGTAGTTGGGCTTGACGACCGTCACGACAGGCGTACTCCATTTCGGGTGCGACACTGGTTCGAGCACTCCCTGTTCTATGAGTCTGTCCAGCTCGCGATCAATTTTGTCCTTGAGAGCAAAAGGTACTTTTCTCACTTTACACGCGATAGGTTTGACGCCGGGGTCAATGTCCAAGGATACCGGGGGTCCTTTGTACGTACCGAGGTTTTTCCCGAATACTTCAGGGTATTCTGCTACGTAATCTAAAATTAGGCTGACGTTACTTACTCCAGAAACTGCTATTCCTAATTTTGAGAACCAGTTCCTGCCTAGGAGACTGGCCCTGTCGGCTTTCACTACAATAAGGGGTAACACTCCTTCATGATCCCCTAGGCTCGCTCGTACCTTACTCTCGCCTACCATAGGGATGATCCCGTTTTGGTAATCTCTAAGTACTCGCCCGGAACTGTTCAAACGCGGTGGATTGTCCGTAAACACTGTCTCGAATGTTTTCTGTCCGATAACCGAACTGGCGGCTCCCGAATTGACCTCCATTTTAAGAGGTTGCCCGTTCACATGCACTGTCACTGTGTACCTTTCTGTGGTACTGTTGCCACAGATGTTGTTAATGGGCACTTCATAGTAGTCCCGTAAGTTGTTTTGATGCCCTGTGTGTTCGCCGTCGTCATCTTCCGTTGTCTGGCTGTGTACTTTTTGATTTGCGTTCTTTTGAGGTTTTTTCGCATAACAGGCTTTTTCAATGTGCCCCTCCTTCTTGCAGAAACGGCAGTTTGAATTTGTGAACGCGCACTCGTCTGGCGAATGTCATCCTTCGCACCGAAAACAATTTCGGTAATCAGCTGATTGCGTTTCTCGCGGCTGTTTTCGTGCCGATCGTAGTTGCTGTGCGCGCGTCGTTGACCCACTTTACGTCTTCGGCCATTGAACTGCTGGGTGCGCTTGATTGTTTGAATACTGACAGACCGCGCGCTGCAGTTTCTTGTGCCAAACAGATCTCAAACACGTTTTTGAAAGACAGATCTTTTTCCGCGAGTAAACGACGTTGCGTTGCTTCGTCCCTAACCCCGCAGACAAGTCGGTCCCGTATCATGATATCTAGGGTCTCCTGAAACCCGCACTTTTCCCCCAAATGACGGAGTTCTTTTGCAAAATCCGCGATAGATTCTCCTGCTTGTTGATCCTGTCGATAGAAACGAAATCTATGCACAATTGCTGGGGTCACGGGTGAAAAATGTGTCTTTATTAGCGTTATTATTTGGGTATATGTTTTGCTTACGACTTTATCGGGCACTGTTAGCGATCTCGCGATTTCATATGTAGCCGGGCCACATACACTGAGAAACACTGCTTTCTTCTTGTCGTCGTCCGTAATGCCATTTGCTACCAAAAAGAAATCCACTCTTTCGTGGTAGGATTCAAATGATGCCGGATCATTGGTGTTAAACTGTTCGATATTCCCGAACGAAGCCATCTTTTGTCTTCTCGCCGTTATCGGTTTCCCGCGTTTTTGTTTACGAGGTCACGGGTACTTTTTTAACCACATCTCGTCGCCAATAATGTTGTGTACTGGGTGAGGTTTAGTAACACAGAAACTTTGCTCACAACAACATTTATTACTCAACTAAATACTTGCAAACTTGTAATGATAGCACTAAGCGTAAACCCCAGTTGCCATCTTGGTTTCCACTGTCCTACCGGTTGCATACACCACACAAACCTTATAGGGTTTATAGTGTGGCCTACGACTGATACCTTCCTATTGGCTAAGGACTTTGATCGCCATGTCTAGCGTAAGCGCTCGAGGTCATGTATATCTTTAACGTTGTAGGCATTCAGATGCGATTTTGAGTGACGTCAGTGTCAGTATCAATTAATAACTTATTGACATTCTAGTGGTAAATTGACTCACTGGGTCAACAGATGAGGAATCAACTTTTGTTGTGCTCGCTGTTGCTCCATAGTTCCAGTTTCCTACTGTAGCCAGTAGCTACAATTAAATCTAGTCCTCAGCTTAATTTTCATTTTTTAAAAACTATTCTATATTTTGAAATTCCCGCCATAGTCAGTTGGTCATTTCCTGACTACCATATGTGTCCTTTCTTGCAAGCACATTTTGTATTGTCTGTTTTAAACTGTTATTTTAATCAACGTAACTCTCATTTTA
The DNA here is from genome assembly GCA_963082805.1 of Hemicrepidius hirtus. Taxonomy (NCBI): domain Eukaryota; kingdom Metazoa; phylum Arthropoda; class Insecta; order Coleoptera; family Elateridae; genus Hemicrepidius; species Hemicrepidius hirtus. The sequence continues at coordinate 24,125,226 of OY720159.1, forward strand.
AACTGTGTTTTTAATTAATTTATTATATAATTGTCAATCTTGCAATGCGTTGGCGTTGTTTAAAATTGTGCACCAATCTCTAATAACTTGCTTTCTATAATACTGTCTCCTTTCATGTTTCGGTTATTTTGAATGTTATAGCCAACTATCCCTATGTATAGGCACAGTCAAATATTTTTTACTACCTACCGATGAGGTAGGTACAATAATTTTTTTAGTTAGGTACCCCTATAAATTTATTTTAATTTAAATTAATACTTTTATGACTGATTATTCTTTGCCATGCCTATTCTCTTGAATACTGTATTTTTAAAAAAGTGATTACTGAAGCTGTCTGTTACTTAAAACAATGGAGAATAGTTATTAATTGTATAAGTGTCTTAGGTAGTATTTTATCCACGCAAGAATGTTTAAACGCGAGAACGAAGTTCGAGCATTTAATTTTCTTAAGTGGATAAAATACAACTAAGACACGTATGCAATACAACGTTTTATCCACAAACGGACCAGAAAGTGGCGTTTTCAAATTAATATTTTGGAAAAAATTTATTTTGACATTTTCAACTGACTTTTGTCATACGTGTTGCTATAGTTTTACCATTGTTTTAATTATAAGACTTATGTGTTTTATTAATATCATAAGACATCTCTTAATAGTGGAATTATGACCTTATAATATACTGGTTGTGGATAAACACATTTATGGGTACCCTTCACATGTGATTACGACGTTAACTTAAAATTTAAATGAAACAAAAACAAAAAAGCAATTTATTTAAAAAAAGACGTATGATGGAAGTTCATAATCGTTCTTCATCTTGACAGCGAACCATAATTATTGTAAAATTTGTGTTGTAGTTTGAAGCAATTTATTAAAATGAACTTTTAAGCAGATAACCATTTTACTCTGCTAAAAAATTTTTAAATGAAACGAAATATAATACCTGAACAAATATAAAATTTAAAGTGTTTGAGATATTACAGATTGTTTTGTTACCACACCTTGACGTTTGTAAACACTGCACTTATATGAACCAGGGTACTAATAGTACAGTTTTTTTTAAAATTCTATTAAGTATCGACATTAGGAAAGACTTTTTTAAAAATAGTAAAAAGAAAAATATGTTAAACGATAATCGTCAATAAATAGTTATTTTTTATACAAGACGATAAAATTATATTTTATCGACAAGCGGAAAGTGTTAATTCGCTCGCGATTTCATCGCTCGTGAATTAATTTTCGCGAGTCGATAATTAAATTTTATCGTCGTGTATAAAATTCTATTTTTTTTCTATAGCACATGTTAAAAAAATAAGAAAAGCTAGTAAAAAAAACAATTTAAAATTAGATTATATTAAACCCGAAAATCTCAGTAGCAAAGGTTTCCATTCGGTTTCCATGGAGATTCCAGAAAATGAAACTACTTTATCTATCCTTGCGGTTAAAGTGTTACTTTATCTACCCTTGCGGTTAAAGTAATACTTGATCAACTATTTTCGTCGAACAAAGCACACTTTAACATCTGCTATAGAAAAAAGTATTGATTTTTAAAAAATAATTTTACATAATTATTTAACAAAAAAATTCATTATATCTCGTCAGAAAACCCTAAACAAGATATAACTGTACCCGTACATAGAGCGACTTGCCTATTACAGCCTACCCTAGCAGAATTATTTTAATACTTCAGATAACGGAGATATCCAGCTGATTCTTCTTAGCATACAGAAGTGAATTCATAAAACATTTTTGTTTTATTAATTCACTGTAAGACTAATTTTAAAATAGTATAATTTATAATATGTTTTGACAATAACTATGTGGTGTGTTAATTCCGCCACAAATAAAAATAATAACTTTTTTTCTTTTTCTACAATGTTAAAACTTGTTTTATTTAATTCAAGGAGGTAAATTACACACTTTTTTTTATTATGCATGTTAAAATTAACACAATCAAACTCTTTAGATTGCTTAGAGATTATTTTGTTTATCTGATTAACAATTAGCGTATCTTATACTGAAGAACGATTAGCACTCAAGGCAGCTGCTTCTTTCGTTCTGCCCGGGGCGAGAGAGCTTGCTCCGTTTTGGCGAGCGTGTCCACCTCCACAGAATCTCCGTCCCACTCTTGACTACCTCGCTCCGCGTTACTCAACTTCACGCTAATCTTCGCGAACAGCTCTAACACGGCGATCCTGACAGGTAGCTCGTTCTCGAAATACCTCTTCTTCATATGGCTCGAACTGGCCTTCTGTCAATATAAAATATCCCGTGCAATAGCCAAATAAATTAGCCATGCACCGTAAGCTTCAATTAGTATTGAATAACACAAAACATAACTATCATTGTCGCAACAATGATTAAACACTTAAACATGCTTTGACTGACATTTGACTGTCTCCAAAGTTCCACATTTACTGCCTAGGCAAAAGTGATCATTTTTACTGACAGTAGCATTCAAAATCAGGTTGCTTCGAAAAACAAATAAATTTGAAATTTTTATTGATTAAATTTAAGTTCCATATTTGTCACGATTTCTTTAATTTCGGATGGGGTGAACATTTCTTCGTCATTTTCCATTGTAAATATATTATAAATTAATTAATATTTACGAATTAACAAGATTAAACTATTTTATTCGCAACAAATAGAATGACATTTCTCAAGTATGTTTTTTCATAGCAACCAATAAAAACTGCACAGCAACAGATGCTTGCTGATACTAATAGCACAAAAAATATTAAAAATACTCATTAAATTTATGTTAAATGTAAACAATCGGAGAAAAAATTATATGTTCAACACGGCAGAAATGCAGATTTACTGCCTTGGCTGGTTTACCAGCTGCGTCAGTAAATCTACTACTTTTCTGCCTTGTTAAACAAATAACTATTTTGTGGCATGACATAAGCTCAATTGTCAGGAAAATAGCCTTCAGATTGGTTCAATTTTTTTTGTCGAGCACGACAAACTGTCGAGTGATTTCGAGAATACAGCCGCAGTACTTATGTTTTTAACTTCAAAACGATCACCTGGCAGAAACCTTAGGATTTGAAACGGACCAACAAATTTGGAATCCAGTTTACTGGTACGTGTTTTTGTAGGAAGACAAAATCCCCAATGTCGAAAACCTTGTTGTTACGTCGCGTCGGCGTCGCTTTACTTGTAACCGTTCGTATGCGAGGTTTCGATCTTTAGTTATATCGATTATATCATGGTTTTCCAGGACTAAGTCTACCACCGACTGTATTATTGTTCATGTCTATACCGATTAGGAGTCTTAAAGGCGTAAACCTGTTGTTTTTTGGACTGTGGAGTTTAGTGTTAGTTGCAACTTTGTTAACGCGCTAGTCCATTCTGACACTCTTTGGACTTCTATACTTAATAGATTGATTACCGTGGAAACATAGCGCTCGACCTGACCATTGGCACGTGAGGCTCCCGTAGCTACTTTATGATGTTCGATGTTCAAACTACTGAATAATTCTGTCACCTTTTTGTCAGTAAAATTAGTGTCCCTGTCTGTAATAATCCGGGCAGGTGTTCCAAACATAGTTAATTGTGATTCTAAAACGTGCACTATTTGAAGGCCCGTAAGAGTTTTTAATGGAATTAAAATGGAATATTTGGTAAACACGTCTATGAGCAATAAAACGTGTTTATAGCCGTCTTTAGTAGTTTTGAATGGTTCTACGCAGTCTGCGTGAATAGTTTGCAACGGGACCTTAGTCTTAAAAATAGAATGAAGGAATCCTTGCTGCGGACCCGACGGTCTTTTCGTCGTCACACATATTAGATAATGGGAAACGTATTTTCTTACAAATGAGGTCATTCTTGGAAACCAAAATAAATTTCTCCCCATGTTTGTTTAATGTTTTGTCCCACTCAACATGGCACTGTTCGTCGTGACATATTCTCAATAACCCTAACCTACTTCCCTTGGGCACAAAAACGTGTACCATTATTTTATCGGCATTTCTTTTAATTATGCGATATAATAACTCATTTTTCAACTTAAAATAACTGACTATCGATTCTCCGGCTTGGACTTTCGCGATAATTGCTTGAGTTTCAGAGTCTTTGGCTTGCCCAACTTCTATCCACGAACCCTCACGAATTAAGTTCACCGCGTGTTCTTCTGGAGGTGGGTTACGGCTAAGGTAATCCACGTGAGCTACATACTTTCCCTTACGATATTCGATATCAAAATTGAAATCTTGAAGGTAAACCCATCTGGCGACGCGAGGGAGGATGTGTTTTTTATGTGCGGTTGATTTTATAGCATTACAGTCGGTCGCTATTTTAAATTTTAGACCTAACAGGTAAACTCGGAAGTGTTTTAAAGCATTAACAATGGCAAGTGTTTCCAATTCATAGGAATGGTATTTCGATTCTACAGATGTAGTACGTTTGCTGAAATAGGCTACTACTTTTAGTTGTGAGTCATATTTCGAAACAAAATAACACCGACCCGTCGCACTGACGTCAGTATGAAGTTCGGTTATCTGATTTGGGTTAAATATTACCAAGAGAGGCCTGACACTTAAATATTTAATTACGTATTCTCTGGCCTCGTCTTGTTGCTTGGTTCATAAATACGGTTGGTTTTTCTTCGTTAATTTAGTAATACAAGCAGTACGAGTATCAAATTAGGGAATCTTCTGAAATAACTGGCCAGACCCATAAATTGACGCACCTGCTTTACATTGCTGGGAACCGGGGAATTTATCAGAGCGGTTACCATGCTTTCGCCAGGACGTATGCCCTCGGCAGAGATACTACGACCCTTAGGTCGTAGTATCTCTGCCGAGGGCAGAGTACAAGTACTCTACTATCTTGCTCATCTTCGCGAACAGCTCTAACATACATTTTTACGCTACTGAGCTGTATTTCATTGTTTACCGCGGCTGTTTCCAAGACAGTAAGTTATGTTTACTAGTTGCTAAGGATAAAGTCGTCGGTAAAGTACTTTGGGGTTCTAGAACGGTAAGTAAATTTATTCAAAACCAATGTGCCATGTAATTTGATAAATTTATGTCAGTCACAAATGTCAGTTTTGTTAAATAAAATGAATGTAATTTCCAATGTTAGTTAAAACAAGTCCTGGAACTTTAATTTCTCATTTCTTTTAACAAAGTACGCCAGCAAAGATTTTTCATCAATTTTTGTACTTTTCTTGGTACACCAATTTTTAAAATGATTGTAGGTACCTTCGTAGCGCTCTCTGGATTTACCAGGAATGGTGGCCGAACATTCCAAGCTTCTTCTATTTCGTTTTCGGAATCACTTTCATTCATTTTTAGCACGGAACTCAAAATAATTTAAAAAAAAAACTGCAATATCGGTAACTGTTTACAGATTGCTATAGAAACGCAATATATCAATCGATAATACGGCAACGTGATGTGGAGACTGACAATTATCGCATTTGAATCTGTATTAATTATTAATTAATTAAAAATTCTTTTTACCGAATTCAGTAGCGCAAAAAACGTCATATGCATCACGAACGTTAAGGACTACCGATCTCAGACAATAATTGGAGTCGTCGCTGCGCCCCTCCTCCAAACTATTGTCTTCGATCGGTAAAATGTCCTTACCGTTCTTAATACTTAATATACTATTTATTACTGATGAAGACTTAATTGTCGAAATGTATGTAGTTTTTTGCTCGTATCTAATTATTGACCTTTTTTTTAAATGGCTGCAATCAATTTCTCAGAAAACTAAAATAAGAGGTAACATAACGCCGTTTTTATTGTTTTTCATAATTATCTTGGTAACGCTGTTAACAAGATGAATTCAAATATAGAAACGTATTATACTCCTCAGTAAAACGAGTTACGGTAGTACAAAACAGGTGAAAACATTAATTGTCACTGACTATGACAATGACTGTCATTACAACAAAAGCTATAAAGCTATAAAGTTGTTTGTAACGACGCAATTCTTGGGGTGTGGAATTTGGTGCGTCGTCGTATATAAGACGCCATATTCCACATTCCCCAGATAGCGTCGTTTCCGCAAGATCGACGTCATACAGAGGCGCGGGCAACAACTTCTCCCTCCACGAAGGAGAAGGGACGGTCCGCGTCGCTGTACGAAGGAGGCCGACGCCGAGCAATAAAACCGCCGCGCCGTCCCGGTTCAATTTAAAAAAAAACTCCGAACTCCGAACTCGAAAAGAACTCATCCGAACCGTAGTATACTGATTAGTGTTTTCCGATTAGTAATTTTGGTTGTCCGAGAGTATTTCAAAATTTAATTTGCGATCTTCAATCCAATTTAAATTTTGCCCCGAATCAATTTCCTGTGTTCAGATGACAGCAAATTGATTAATTGCGAATACAAATTAATTCAGTTTCATTTTATAACCAGTTATTTTTTTTCTTTATTCATTAGTGAAGTGTGGCTAATTTGCTTTGAGTAAGTAATTTCAATTTACGTTCTGACCTGAAACCTCCGAACTGTTTTCCGCTCCCGAATCCGCTCCTAGTTAGCATAGTTTATCCTGGTGGACCGTATGTGGCATAATACAAGACGGCTTTCATCAGGATAAGCTTCCTCCAGGTAGAACATATGTGTCTGCAATAAGTGAACTGCCTGGTTATAATCCCCAAATACTTAACCCGGGTAATGTTTTGTTTCTATGAGTGACATTCCGTAACACGTAGAACAAAACAACAATTACCCAGTTCCGAACCCAGCCCTACGGAGTTTTACCCTATATGTGACAAGATACGTAACAAGTAGGGTGGAACCATAGACATAATAAGTGGGATGGACGGAGCGGAAGTTTTAAGCATTGACTCATAGTGAAGAGAGAGACGCATGCTGTGTACCACGTGGTTTCGGGCAAGAAACATAGCCACTGCAGTCGGCTGCTGTCTTATGACATAGTGCAGGTGTTTCCTATCTTATTTGTATCATTTAAATTATCAATTATCAGTCAAAATGGTAATGTCATGTTCAAGTTATGGGTGCACTAATCGATATAAGAAGGGTGGCCCCTCATTTCTTGCTTGCACAGTAGCAATATTTTTCAAAATTTAAAAAATCATATACTGGATCAGGATCCTCTTGAAAATCATATATTGCAATTAATTAAATTAATTTTAAAAGCGTACTTAAATGTTAGGTTACATCACCGAACCCAAAGTTTAAATGAGCAAAAAAATAGAATTAGACATAAATATTCAAAGCTCATACTATTCAAAAATCAATAAATAACTTTTTTTAGTAGTAACGAGAAATCAATAAAAAAACCAACTAGGGTAGGCTGTGAAATTGAATTATTTTAAATTGGTACTGTAGCCACATCGACAGAATGACATTTCTGACATGAAAATTTAAAACTGAATGAATACCATTTTTTCAAACTTGAAATTTTTTCACCAAATCAAATAAAAAAACTTAGAAACTTAGACAAGAGCGTTCAGTTTTAAATTTTCATGTCAGAAATGTCATTCTGTGGATGTGGCTACAGTACCAATTTAAAATAATTCAATTTCACAGCCTACCTTAGTTGGTTTTTTTATTGATCTCTCGTTATAAATGTATAAGTTCTTAATAAATAAAATATAACTGAAATTTTTAAGATGTTTGAGTTGGTTGAAAAAATCGTTTGTAATCATTATGCCTCTTCACGAGAACACGTTTTTTAATAGGGGAAGACTTAATTTTTTGGTATTCAAATAAAGGCAAACAAACAATTCATTTTAAAACATAAAAGTCTGTTAGATCAACATAATTTCTCATAAAAATTATAGGTAGAAACCCAACGATTTAAAATAATCCGCGCAATTCTCGTATAAAACGCATACAAAAGCACTGAGCAGCGCCCTAAACCACGTGGTACAACCCGCTTCGTCTTCGTTGCACTTGAGCGGCACCAGTTACAGCTATTACTCTCTTCGAGTGTGGGTCAGTCTCCGCTGTAGCATAGTATAGGGAAGGCTCCGTCCACCCTACTTATTACGTCTATGGGTGGAACAAACGTAAACTACCTGCAGTCCTGTCCACCGACCTGGGTCAGAACTGAGTTGGGTTCTTCAAACCACCCAGTAACGTAATTTTAATTTAATTAACTTTTGCACGACCTTGTATTTGCATTAAGTCAAGTAAATTCATCGATCGCCGTAATAGATTTTATTTTGAGACTTACCTGACCACACTGTCACTAAATCACCTTATTTTTGCACAACTTAGCCTGTTGGCTTGTCACCATATTTCTTGATTTAAACAATCCCCATATTTTACAAATCCATTTTTGTTTGCTTTCCGCCATGTTGGCTTTATAACGTACAACAAAGTAATTTATTTAAAATAGCTTAACAGAGGCGACCCCTCTGGTCGTTCCCTACAACCCGTTCTTTTGGCAATACAGATCCCTGTAATTTTCCGATTCCAGTCCAGAGCCGGACTTAAATAATTACTCAAACTTGATTAATTTTATTATATTGTACATATCATTACTTTTACATACATTTGTTGATTTTTATTATTAGTTACATAAAAAAACCGTTCATTTTATTAATTTGCAGTAACCTTGAACCAGTGTTCAAACCTCCTGTAAATATTCTGTAAATAAACTCGTTATTTAGATCCATAGGTGTTATTTTTCCAAGTCCGACGAACACTGGGTACTCCGAGCTACTCCCTGGCATAAATAAATTCTGCTACGACCACCTCTCCATAAGCTAGGGGGCTGGGTCGTTACATGTTATATTGCATTACATGTCAAAATAATTCTGTGATTGCACATCGTTTTAATAATTATTATAGCAGATTGAATAGAGATGAAATCGTTAACATGTTTGTAAAAATTATGTATTTTGATTAGTATTTCAAAAGAAATCAACCAACTAGAAATTCCCTATAAATGTTACAATAAACTGCAAAAGCAGAAGCAGTTATAATTATAAGTAAAGAAACCACATATAATTGTTATTTGTATCACAAGGCTAGAAACAGTACATTTGCGAGTGCGAGTAAGGTTGCAGGGCGAGGCGGAACGCCGAGTCCTGCAAGCAGGAGCACTCGCAAAACTGTTTCTGGACCTGTAATACACAAGATTTTTTGTGCCGATGTTTGTTTAAATAAATAAAATTTAAACCAATTTAAATCGCTTTGTAATCCTCAGCAGAAAGTAAAAAGATGATATTTTTCCAATCGTTGGGTATGTGTTTTACAATAATTATAATTTACAAAACAATAAAAATGATACATACGTTCCACAAATTTAATAGTTTGTTTGTCTGCCACTTTTACGGTATCCCTAATCCCAGTCCAGGAACACTTTTCTGCAAATTTATCTGTAAATGTAGCCTGCAGCGACTTCCTTTTAAATTCTTCCACCTTGGTACATTTGTATATTAGCAATTTCTGCATCTATAACATAAAAACAAATTAATAAGAATGTTTTTGTGGCCTATTTTTATAATGAGATTGTGCAGAAACACACAAAACAGAACACTTACAAAAGTTTGCCGAATCCTTTTGTCATTCATCAACTGTTCAAAATCTGTCAATTGCTCCTCGTTACCAAAAGGAATAGGTAATGGTACTTCATCTATTTATATATATTTTGATTAGTATTTCAAAAGAAATCAACCAACTAGAAATTCCCTATAAATGTTACAATAAACTGCAAAAGCAGAAGCAGTTATAATTATAAGTAAAGAAACCACATATAATTGTTATTTGTATCACAAGGCTAGAAACAGTACATTTGCGAGTGCGAGTAAGGTTGCAGGGCGAGGCGGAACGCCGAGTCCTGCAAGCAGGAGCACTCGCAAAACTGTTTCTGGACCTGTAATACACAAGATTTTTTGTGCCGATGTTTGTTTAAATAAATAAAATTTACATTTAAATATTTAGTAATAGGATTTTTTTTTTGATTTTAAAATCAATATTCCTTGTTTCCTAATATTTATTAAATTAAACTAATTTGTCAATTTCCGTTGACGTTTATTTATAAATTTCATTATCTTTGATTTAATAATGGATACACCGGCGCATATATTAAAGATTATATTCAAATCACCACAGTGGCTCAAATAGGTAATCGTATTCTAAAATTTTGCTAATTTATTTGTTTGAGCGCCTCCGACCGCGATGCATAAATTTGACTTTGACAGATTGAGCCGATGCTGCCGACCAATAACCTAAAATTCTTACTTTTGCCGGCCTAGGCCGGAGAAACCTCTGTTTCTGGCGAATTGCGCGATGTAGAAACTCAGTGATGCCGACCGGAGGCACAAAAAAAAGATAACAGCACATTTCAATTTTTTAATGTTATCTAACAAGCTTTGAATATTTTTAAACTTTTGAAACTTGTATAGATCCCATTTTTTGGTAACTTGAACCGATTGCTAAAGGTATTAGCCGAAAAATTTGATAGGGTAATTTTAACAGGAGATCTTAACATTGATAGCCTTCAAACTACAAATATGACAAAGTCCTTATGTGATATCTTTGAGAGTTATGGACTTCTATCTTTGGTGAGAGTACTACCTACGCGATATGATAAGCATGGCAAAGAAAGTGCACTGGATACTTGGTTACTTGTTCCAATATTATTTTATAAGAAAGGGCGACGGAATCCGGTCCAGTGTTTATTAACGAGAAAAGGATTTTGAGGCTTATTTGTAATCTAAATCCTATAGAGACATGTCGGAGTATGTTCAAACGATGCAACCCTGGTAGAAAAATTCAGTTCAGAAACGTTTCTAAAATGATTTCGTGAATCAAAAAAACGTTTTAGAAACATTACAAATTGATCGCCAGATTGTAAAATGTCCGCCGTTCGAAACGTTCCCGAAAACGTTTTGTTGAATCGTTTTTGAAACGTTTAAAAATGTTATCAAGTTTGATTCAGTGTAACGGTTCGGTAACATTTGTGCAACGTTTTGTCAATTGAAACAAAATCAAACACAAAACGGTTTCTTTAATCGTTTTTGAAATACTGACAAACGCTACCAAATTTGATTCAGCGTAACGTTTCTGTAACATTTGTGCAACATTTTGTCAATAAAGCAAAATCAAACACAGAACGGTTTCTTAAATCATTTTGAAATACCGACAAACGCTACCAAATTTGATTCAATGTAACGTTTCTGTCAAAGTTGTGCAGCGTTTTATGAATTGAAACAAAATCAAACACAGAACGGTTTCTTAAATCATTTTTGAAGTACTGACAAACGCTATCAAATTTGATTAATTCTTGAAGTAATAATAATATCCACACATATCCATATAATAGAAACATTTATTATGTTTTATGCTTTATTTAACACTACTAAAATAATAATAAACTTAAAAATTGGTTGAGCCATTTCTTCTCCAAATGGGATAAGGTAGTAAAATTAAATAAGAATTAACTCCTAGTCGATCCCATGAATTATTTAATAAGGTTAAAAGTAAAAAGGGTAGTATAGTGCTACATGTTTCGAACTAACTGTTCATCATCAGGCATCTTATCTTAAAAAACAATAAATGGGAAAAAATTACAAAGTAATATTTATAAACACAATGAAAATTAAAATTAGAAAACGTCGTATAAAAAGTTAAATGAAAAAGTAAACTCCATCATAAAATTTAAACCGAACTAATAAATTCCGAATTTATTAGTTCGGTTTAAATTTTATGATGGAGTTTACTTTTTCATTTAACTTTTTATACGACGTTTTCTAATTTTAATTTTCATTGTGTTTATAAATATTACTTTGTAATTTTTTCCCATTTATTGTTTTTTAAGATAAGATGCCTGATGATGAACAGTTAGTTCGAAACATGTAGCACTATACTACCCTTTTTACTTGTAACCTTATTAAATAATTCATGGGATCGACTAGGAGTTAATTCTTATGTAATTTTATAATAATAAACTGCATAATACGTCAATCATCAAACACGTGTTCCACATGTTGTCCTTTAGATTCTGCCCTTTTTACGCGAGTAGACGCATAACGGAACCAACCGCCAGCACAATGTTTAAATTCATTTTCTGTTAGCGATGGATAGAGTTTCCTTGCCACATCTATAAGAATAAAGAGACATTAATTATTATTATTAAATAATCGCCAATACCTAATTGTTATAATACAACAGTAGTATACCTATGATGCAAAAACGAAATAAAATATAAAAGTAATAATGCTTAAAATCAAAACTAAAATAACTTAAACCAATTTAAATCGCTTTGTAATCCTCAGCAGAAAGTAAAAAGATGATATTTTTCCAATCGTTGGGTATGTGTTTTACAATAATTATAATTTACAAAACAATAAAAATGATACATACGTTCCACAAATTTAATAGTTTGTTTGTCTGCCACTTTTACGGTATCCCTAATCCCAGTCCAGGAACACTTTTCTGCAAATTTATCTGTAAATGTAGCCTGCAGCGACTTCCTTTTAAATTCTTCCACCTTGGTACATTTGTATATTAGCAATTTCTGCATCTATAACATAAAAACAAATTAATAAGAATGTTTTTGTGGCCTATTTTTATAATGAGATTGTGCAGAAACACACAACACAGAACACTTACAAAAGTTTGCCGAATCCTTTTGTCATTCATCAACTGTTCAAAATCTGTCAATTGCTCCTCGTTACCAAAAGGAATAGGTAATGGTACTTCATCTACAGCTACATTATTTATAAATAAATTTTGACTGGCGAACTTCGTTTCAAGATTTTCCAGCCGAGAGTCAATCTTAGACAAATGCTGATTAGCCCACTTGTACCTTAAAAGAGGCAAGCTCTTCCAGTACCAGTTTCATACATGATTCTACTTACTACTGAATTACCCTGTACAATTTGTACAAAAACAACTTATTTTTTAATTAAAATGTACCTATTATAATGAAAAATGCTATCGAAAACTCCTCATTAATTTTGGCTTCAGATGACGCGGTACATTAAATCGCCTAGTCGTTTCATAAAAAGTTTTACATTCTGGTTACGACATAATATATTCCAGGGCGAAATACAATATATGCTATAGCCTATGCCCTATATTATAATATAAATTCTACATTACAAAACAAATATGAATTTCTATAATAATGATGTTTATTCTTACCATGATTTTTTGATGGCGTTTCAGTTTGACAAATTCACAAAACTTCACTTGGCCGCCACTTAAAACAAATTATCCCTCAGGCCACTACTTGATGTTTCTATCTATATTTTTCAATATATTAGCATATAAAGATATTTTAGTATAACCGGTGATACTTAATGCATTAAAAAGCATTAAAAAAATGATAACGGCACATTAGTATATGCCACAGAGCCTAAAGCGTGCAAGATCAAACTTTTAGGTTTTGTGCATTTGTCGAAATCAGTTCCTAATGTGCATTGATTACGTGAAGTTGGTTGTAAAAGAGTAGTGATTATGAGTTACGAAGAAGAGCAACGGTTTTTCAATGTTAAATAAAATCCTTTTTAAAAAAAAACACTATATTTCTTTATCAACAAGAATAATTTTTCATTTATACCAAACAATATTTTCAAAATAAGTTAACCTTAATGTGCACAGTCCACTTTTATACGCATTGCGCACAGTTAAGGTACCCGGGTACCTTCACTGGTTTTAACTGGGAAAAGGTATATATGCGTGGTAATTTTATAAAATTACAAAATACAACTCTAAATACAACAGTTTTTCTAATTTGAGTTTTACTTGCCATATTTATGGATAAATACCTACCTCTATAAGAGCTAAATTAATGTAAAATGATTATAGGTACCGTGGTACCTAGACTGTGCGCTTAACGTATATTATACTTCTATTTCAGCTCGAAACTCAGAGTTTTTATTGACATTTTTGATTTTTATAATACACAATCTCTTTGAAATAGATTCTTTTAGGCTTAATAGGAGCTACAACCATCTGGCTCAACGCAAAATATTAAAAAGACGAACATGAACACCCAAAAGGTACCCGGGTACCTTACTGTGCACATAAGGGTTTAAAGAATTAATTATCTCGCCGTTTGGAAAATGTTTTGGATATCTAACTACAGTAGTATAATACTAAATATTAAATTGCGCTATCAACATTGGACTAATAACAAAAAACAAATTAATTAAATAAAAGTTAATTTGTACTTACCATTGTCGAATCGTATATTGTAATTGCACTTGCACTTAACTATGCGTTTAAAAGTAGGTAAAATCGAAACTGAGCTGTACCCAACAATGACTATTGAAGGACTGATAAACTGATAACTTGCGGCAACGGGGTAGTTCAGAAGGGAAGCACGGAAGAATGATTGGAAAACGTTAAGATCTATGAAGTAGCCATGCCTTTGTTATAATTGCTATTAAATTATTTTTGTAATTATGACTTTAAAAGTTCCTATGTGAAAATTATTTTTAAAATTACCTATCTTTCTAGTTAATTGCAGCAAAAGTATCTTTTCAATCCAAGAATTCTCATAATCGCAAAATAGTAGGTATCTTTATATAAAATATATCTAGTCATTGCAATTTTAGAAAACCGACTTGTAAATATAGCAGGACTTATTAATAATGGACATCTCTAATAATTATGCAACTGTTTACTTTACCGGAAAAGAATACTAAGTTGAAAAACTGAATTTTGTGACATCTTTTTAAAACATCCCCACGGCGATTCTATAAAATGCATTTGAAACATTCACACCAAACGCATTTAAAACGTTTTTATGAAACGTATTAGGAACATTTTATGAAAGATTATTCCAAACGTTTCTATGAAACGTATTTGAAACATTTTATGAACCGTATTTGAAACGTTTCTATGAAGCTTACTCGAACCATTTTATGAATCGTATTTGAAACGCCACTTAGAAACGTATTTGAAACATTTTCATGAACAGTTTTTGATAACAGAAAATTCTATTCATTGTATGATACTGAAATGCTACTAAAACGATGTTAAAAACGGTTTTTGTTTAACAAAATAAAACGTTACAAACAATGATTCCGTTTTATAAAGAAAACGATTATTTGAATAATTTTTGGAGATGTCTTCGAAAGGTTTATGAAAAAGTTTTATAAGCGCTGTAGAAACAATTACAAAATTGTTTCTAAAATTCATATTGATTACATAAATAATTCGTTTTTAAAACATTTGATTTATGTTTTTATGTATCGTTTAACTGTCACAAATATGAGTCAAAAATGAATGCTTCTGAAACGTTTTGTTCTACCAGGGAAGTTATTAACATTTGCTGGTATCTACATATACAGGGTGTCTCTAAACCTAGTACCATAAATTTACCAGCCGCTTCCTGGCGCAAAAATAAGTCGAAAATGTCTATAAAAATTTTGTCCTAAACCGCAGGATAAGGAAGCTACACGTCTTTGAGAATCGTGTTGAAAAAACGGAAAACAATTGCAATTTAAAAACGGTTTAAGATAAAAAATCAAAATTTTGCAGGCAGCCTAACCTATTAAAGGTATAAACTTTCTACTATTTTTTCTTTGTGCTATTATGGTGATATTAAATCCTATTAGATCCTTGAATGTAAAATAAGGGGTAAAGGGTAAATTAACCAAGGGCGGCGCGAATGGGGGTTATCACCTTTTTCTTGTAATCCGTTTTTCTTAACCTTTTATTTTTTTCCATTTTAGTTTAGAGATTTATATTCCCTGTTGCCTAATTAACAAAAAAGGTACTCTTGTTTGAACTCGCTTGGACTAACCGAGTATATAAATAAGGAGTGTTCTGGAACACTTAGCCCCATAAGAAACACATGTAAAAGGAAATAGGCTGTTTTTCGGTTTTTGATACTGGGCTGGCCGTCCACAGATGGCGCTATCATTACATCACTTTTATTCTCAAGGTGCATGAAAAAATACTACTTTTTGCGTAATTAATTGTTAATTTAGCACTTTGTTTCATATTTTGATTGATCGATCTAATTAATTTATGTAATTTATGACTTTGATTGACTGGATTAATTAAATTCTTGTTTAACTCGTGGAATTTCGGGAATTCATTCGCGGGTTGATTGACCTGATTAATTTAATTGATATGTGTATGTGTATGTAATTAATTTTTATTGATGTAATTAATTTTGATCGAGCCGCGGGGTTGATTCAAGGTTCGGTTTTACATCCGGTCTGGCCGTCCACGTATACGAGGTATCAACCCGCCCTCAGGGCATTAATTCCGCACTTTGATTCATATTTTGATTGATTGATCTAATTAATTTATGTAATTTATGACTTTGATTGACTGGATTAATTAAATTCTTGTTTAATTCATGGAATTAATTCACGGGTTGATTGACCTGATTAATTTAATTGATATGTGTGTGTGATCTAATTAATTTTTATTGATCTATTTAATTTTGATTGAGCCGCGGGGTTGATTCAAGGTTACGCCTCCTTTAGAAATATGAAATACAAAACTGCAAGTCGAGACGTGTTTACAGTTTAAAAACATGACGTCATCAACCTTCAATGAGTAAGAGTGAGATAACAGACATTTAAACAGAGATGGAAATAGTAATTAAAATAGAAATTTTGAAGTAGGTCTTAAAGATTATATGGAAAGTCCCTTTAGTGATTTGTATAGCTTAAAATATCTTAAAGGAATTTTTACCTAATTTCATACTTTTCGTACTTTGGTTGGCCTGTGAGTTTAATTGACGCATTGAATCGTTATCCTTAGACATTAGAAACTTTCTACACTTTGCTGCATTTAAATAATTACTCAAAAATATTAAGATAAATATTTATCTTTAGGAGAATTAAATCAGGAAATAAAAAACTCAATTCATAAAACATTTTATTGTAGGAAATACAAATACACTAGAATTATTATTTCTATCATATTTATCTCTAATCTAATAGTTAAATTAACAATGAATATTTTTTCCAAAAAATTAAAAATCATTTTCCTATAATATTAATTATTTTACAGATTACCATAAAGGAAGTTGTTATCATTTACGTCACCACTGACATTTAAAATATGATTTTTATATAAAATTATAACATATGTAATATTACAACAAATACGTTCTTATATGACCTTCAATAGGATTACGACAAATAGGGCATTTTGATAGACGCATTATACAAGGGGGCGCATACACAGAAATGGCCACAAGAGCTTATTGTTAATGTAACTGAATTGATCAAACAAACTTTACATAGGAACTGTTTTGACCCTCGATCAACTATTTCCTGGGATGCAGAATTCAATGATTTTAATTCATTTTCATGGGGTGCTGAATTCACTGATTCTAATTCATTTTCCTCAGGCGGACATTCACGCTCAGGGTAGCTGTTGGGTCTATACTCAAAATAATTATCCCTCAATATGAATGCCGAATGGGCAATTAGGACTCCAATGTATATGATCCCCCATAGGAGTGTCACCTACAGTCCAATCGCATAGTGCAATCTAATAGTTAAATTAACAATAAATATTTGTTTCAAAAAATTAAAAATCATTTTCCTATAATATTAATTGCTGGGTTGATTCAAGGTTACGCCTCCTTTGGAACTATGAAATACAAAACGTATTTTTTCTACAGGTCGAGACATGTTTAAAAGTGGGTTCTCACTACGTACATGTCCTGGATAATACAAGTATCATACAAGTATTTATAAAGTCTAGAAAAATTTCAGATATGTTTAATACAAGTTGTAGATTTTCAGAAGTATGCAACTGCATTTGTTGGTGTATAGGACATGTATTATACAAGTACGGCCGATCCGAAGTGGATGGAAAACACATACATGTCTGACAACTTGCGACTGCACATTACGTATTTTCAAAGCCTTCTATAGTGTTTTATCGCAAATGGAGTGGTCAAAAGAGAACACAATTCAATTAGTTGAATTTTTAAGGCAGAATGAAGTATTATTGATCGAAACGCAAAAAACGATGCACTTCGTTCGATTACTGATAATTTAAAATTCAGCGAAATAGATGTGGATAAAAAAGTTTCTACTCCACCACCTTTGCCTTCTTTTGGGACTTTCATTATTATTACTTGCTAATCGAAAATTAAATAACTTGACGCGGCAGAAACAAACATATAAGTTCTTCGTTTGAAGCCATTTTGTAAACAACTTTACAATACAATGTGAACCAGTAATGTTTTATACATTATCTACTACTTGTATTTAAAAATGTATAAGACTTTGTTTATGATAAATTTGAGAAAGTATTATACAAGTATAATACAGGTATGCCAATTTATCCCAGACTTGTTGGTAATGTAAACCCCGCTTAACAGTTTAAAAAACATGACGTCATCTTCGAACCCTCAATGAGTAAGGGTGGGGGAAAATTGTGATTTTAATTGACGCATTGAATCTGTATCCTTAGAGATTAGAAACTTTCTACACAGGGTTTTTGATGTACTTAAATAATTACTTGAAAATATTCAGATAAATATTTATCTTTTGGAGAATTAAATCAGGAAATAAAAAACTGAATTCATAAAACATTTTATTGTAGGAAATACAAATACACTAGAATTATTATTTCTATCATATTTATCTCTAATCTAATAGTTAAATTAACAATAACTATTTTTTTCAAAAAATTAAAAATCATTTTCGTATAATATTAATTATTTTACAGATTACTGTAAAGGATATTGTTATCATTTACGTCACCACTGATATTTAAAATATGATTTTTTATATAAAATTATAACATAGGTAATATTACAACCAATACGTTCTTATATGACCTTTAATAGGATTACGACAAATAAGACATTTTGATAGACGCATTATCCAAGGGGTGCATACACAGAAATAACCACAGGGGCTTAATGTTAATGTAACTGAATTGATCAAACAAACTTTACATAGGAACTGATTTGGCCCTCGATCAACTATTTCCTGGGATGGAGGATTCAATGATTTTAATTCATTTTCCTGGGGCAGACATTCACGCTCAAGGTAGCTGTTGGGTCTATACTCAATATAATTATCCCTCAATATGAATGGGCAATTAGGACTCCAACGTATATGATCCCCCCCCCCATAGGAGTGTCACCTACAGTCCAATCGCGTAGTGCAACTCCGCAAAATTCACATTTAACAACATCATACATTCCCATGTTAGAATCCTGCTTGAGCTAAATCATGAGGCTTAATGAACTTGCATGACCAATTTCTAAAGGAATTAAACCTATGCGTTTCAAGTTGCATGTCCATGGCTACTGAGGTTTTATGACCCCTTGCGACCTCAGCCCCGAGAAACGCAGGCCACTGCGTTTCGTCTAGCTAAAAACCAACGGGTCTGTGGACGCAGGGGGTCAGCATCAAGGCGCGGGTGATCAACACCTGGAGACTGCACTTGCTCAGCTGCACGAACCCCTGAAAGTAATCTATAAAAATTAAGTAGATCACACACCCACATACACGTATCAATTAAATTAATTTTTTCATTGGTTCATTTTCAAAACGTTTGAAATCTTCAGCGCTAAGTTAAAAAATTGGTGATTGATGAAAATAAGCACCCGGATACGACGACGAAGCTGTCTTGATTTGTTTAGCAGGACCTCCTTGAAGTCCTGTCTGATGTGGTGCTGGTGGTTGATAACCATCTTCATAGCAACGACTATATCTGGAGTATATCTTAGTGAATTTGGTAAAACTAGACTTTACTAACTATTTTCAAGCGCTTGACGTAGAAACATTGAGGGTGATCTTACACTAGCGAGCCGTTTTTATACACTTTATAGGTTGTTTATGTCGAAACTTGTTTATGACCAAACCACAAAAGTTTTGATTATTCCTAGTCGTGAACTGAACTTGCAAGTTTTATACAAGTCTTAAAATGCATAGAAATGCTTGCGTTACAAATATATAAACTTTAAATATTATAATTAATTAACTAATTAATTAATTAATAAGCACTCTACTTATAAATTCGATAAATTACTACACTCAGTACACGACGCGTATACGTGACGATGATTAGGACTTTGATAGAGTACCACTAGTTTTTAGGCTAGCTATATAATCGTCTAATATTTTTTTCTGGATATAACATAAGCATTTCAACCATATTACACCTATTTGGTCCATTTTTATTTTACACAGTGCATATTTTAAATTTTTCAAAAAGGCTGTCGTCCCCATCATAATGTATAAGCATCGCGTTGTAAAATTCTGTAAACCCGTACTGCTATAGTAACTCCATACGTGCGCCGATATAGTCAGTCATGTTCATTAAATTTTTATAGCTTTCTTCATCCAAAATAACATTGAATGGACACTTCATAATTTTCACAGCACTAGCATATGCCATGGAAGTAATTACCTATGTACTCGCCAATGTTCTGGGGGCTCTTGGTATTCCAATCGAGATCGAGTGATGTCAAAGCGTTTACATTTTCTTAATTCAGCATACTTGTGCTTTATCGAATTGCGGGCCTGAATGATTTTTTCTTTAACTCTCTATATCTGATTTATCCATCTTGAACCGCTTTGCACCGCTCTTGAACTGCTTTTGAACCGCTCTTGAACTGCTTTTGAACTGCATTGAACCGCTCTTGAACTGCTTTTGAACTGCTTTGAACCGCTCTTGAACCTCTTTTGAACCGCTTTGAACCGCTTTGAACCGCTCTTGAACCGCTTTTGAACTGCTTTGAACCGCTTTGAACCGCTCTTGAACTGCTTTTGAACTGCTTTTGAACCGCTTCGAACCGCTTTTGAACCGCTTTGAACCGCTTTGAACCGCTCTTGAACTGCTTTGAACCGCTTTGAACCGCTCTTGAACTGCTTTTGAACTGCTTTTGAACCGCTCTTGGACCGCTTCGAACCGCTTTGAACCGCTCTTGAACCGCTTTGGACTGCTTTGGACCGCTTTGGACTGCTCTTGAACTGCTCGGTACTGTTTATATGCTTATATAACAATTGAACCCTTACGAAATCTACCCATATTAATATTAGAATCAGTATCTATCTATCACAATAAATCCATATTTTTCTTTCCAACATTTTGCACATACGGCTTTGAATTCTTCGAAAGGTATATCTGTTCCGACATGATCGTCATAGACATGTTTTAAATTTAATACATCTTGTTTAAACACCTGAAATTTTACAATGTCATACTGCTAATGTTGATCTAGTATATTGTAAAGGCCTTGAAAAATGTAATTTGTACTTAAAAGAATTTCTGTATGATAAAGTTCATTCTATTGAAGAAACTTAATTCAAACTTAAACCTAGCCCGCCTAAATGTTTTAATCATAATTTAAATGTATGCTCATGCGCTATAACAAATGTCATATTAAATTATTAAGATTGATTGGAATACAAAATGGGTTAGGAATGAAATAAAACGAAGGTTTAAAAACACTTAGTCATAACCCACAGATTTAATTGATGTAAATTTAAAAATAATTAAAGTAGCATTCACGTTTTCACCCTTAAGAGGGCATCTTCAGATGCTAAAAATGTATAACAAATAAGCCTTAGGTCTAAATACATTAATAAGAACTTACCATATGGTAGATGTAAAAATAGTAAAATATAATAAAAATTTCATAAAAATTTAAATTTTAAATAACATGAAGTGTTAAATAAAAAGGTTCACAAAAGGAACATGGGTTTGAGGAACCAATGTCCTGAAATCCATAGGATTATTATAAAATTTAACAAACACAAAAATTGAAACAGCACATCATGAAAAATTTGAAAAATTGCAACAAATTAAACTAGAAATCTACAAAGTTAAAATAGAAATCTACTAAAATTACAGCAAACTGTAAAATTATTTTAAGTTTAAAAATACTGAAATTAGTTATTTCCTTCAAGACATAACCTGGATTATTTTTGTAAGTTTTATTAATTTCTAAGATTTTCAAAACATTTAATTTCGGGCCTTTATTACAAACGTGTAAAATTTTAATATCAGAATTAATATTAAATTGATGGTTGGATGATAAAATGTGAGTAGCAAATGAGGACTTGGTAGTAATGTTAGGGTCTCTATTGAAATATGTCATATTTATATATAATAAAATATAACAAAAAATAAAAAACTTTTTTATAAATGATTACGTTTTTCTTAGTGGAGGGTGGTGGATAAGTAGAATTTTCACTTCATAAAACCTCAGTAGCCATGGACATGCAACTTGAAACGCATAGGTTTAATTCCTTTAGAAATTGGTCATGCAAGTTCATTAAGCCTCATGATTTAGCTCAAGCAGGATTCTAACATGGGAATGTATGATGTTGTTAAATGTGAATTTTGCGGAGTTGCACTACGCGATTGGACTGTAGGTGACACTCCTATGGGGGGGGGGCGGGGATCATATACGTTGGAGTCCTAATTGCCCATTCATATTGAGGGATAATTATATTGAGTATAGACCCAACAGCTACCTTGAGCGTGAATGTCTGCCCCAGGAAAATGAATTAAAATCATTGAATCCTCCATCCCAGGAAATAGTTGATCGAGGGCCAAATCAGTTCCTATGTAAAGTTTGTTTGATCAATTCAGTTACATTAACATTAAGCCCCTGTGGTTATTTCTGTGTATGCACTCCTTGGATAATGCGTCTATCAAAATGTCTTATTTGTCGTAATCCTATTAAAGGTCATATAAGAACGTATTGGTTGTAATATTACCTATGTTATAATTTTATATAAAAAATCATGTTTTAAATATCAGTGGTGACGTAAATGATAACAATATCCTTTACAGTAATCTGTAAAATAATTAATATTATACGAAAATGATTTTTAATTTTTTGAAAAAAATAGTTATTGTTAATTTAACTATTAGATTAGAGATAAATATGATAGAAATAATAATTCTAGTGTATTTGTATTTCCTACAATAAAATGTTTTATGAATTCAGTTTTTTATTTCCTGATTTAATTCTCCAAAAGATAAATATTTATCTGAATATTTTCAAGTAATTATTTAAGTACATCAAAAACCCTGTGTAGAAAGTTTCTAATCTCTAAGGATACAGATTCAATGCGTCAATTAAAATCACAATTTTCCCCCACCCTTACTCATTGAGGGTTCGAAGATGACGTCATGTTTTTTAAACTGTTAAGCGGGGTTTACATTACCAACAAGTCTGGGATAAATTGGCATACCTGTATTATACTTGTATAATACTTTCTCAAATTTATCATAAACAAAGTCTTATACATTTTTAAATACAAGTAGTAGATAATGTATAAAACATTACTGGTTCACATTGTATTGTAAAGTTGTTTACAAAATGGCTTCAAACGAAGAACTTATATGTTTGTTTCTGCCGCGTCAAGTTATTTAATTTTCGATTAGCAAGTAATAATAATGAACGTCCCAAAAGAAGGCAAAGGTGGTGGAGTAGAAACTTTTTTATCCACATCTATTTCGCTGAATTTTAAATTATCAGTAATCGAACGAAGTGCATCGTTTTTTGCGTTTCGATCAATAATACTTCATTCTGCCTTAAAAATTCAACTAATTGAATTGTGTTCTCTTTTGACCACTCCATTTGCGATAAAACACTATAGAAGGCTTTGAAAATACGTAATGTGCAGTCGCAAGTTGTCAGACATGTATGTGTTTTCCATCCACTTCGGATCGGCCGTACTTGTATAATACATGTCCTATACACCAACAAATGCAGTTGCATACTTCTGAAAATCTACAACTTGTATTAAACATATCTGAAATTTTTCTAGACTTTATAAATACTTGTATGATACTTGTATTATCCAGGACATGTACGTAGTGAGAACCCACTTTTAAACATGTCTCGACCTGTAGAAAAAATACGTTTTGTATTTCATAGTTCCAAAGGAGGCGTAACCTTGAATCAACCCAGCAATTAATATTATAGGAAAATGATTTTTAATTTTTTGAAACAAATATTTATTGTTAATTTAACTATTAGATTGCACTATGCGATTGGACTGTAGGTGACACTCCTATGGGGGATCATATACATTGGAGTCCTAATTGCC
The DNA here is from genome assembly GCA_963082805.1 of Hemicrepidius hirtus. Lineage (NCBI taxonomy): Eukaryota > Metazoa > Arthropoda > Insecta > Coleoptera > Elateridae > Hemicrepidius > Hemicrepidius hirtus. The sequence goes on from OY720159.1 coordinate 24,149,181, forward strand.
CATTCGGCATTCATATTGAGGGATAATTATTTTGAGTATAGACCCAACAGCTACCCTGAGCGTGAATGTCCGCCTGAGGAAAATGAATTAGAATCAGTGAATTCAGCACCCCATGAAAATGAATTAAAATCATTGAATTCTGCATCCCAGGAAATAGTTGATCGAGGGTCAAAACAGTTCCTATGTAAAGTTTGTTTGATCAATTCAGTTACATTAACAATAAGCTCTTGTGGCCATTTCTGTGTATGCGCCCCCTTGTATAATGCGTCTATCAAAATGCCCTATTTGTCGTAATCCTATTGAAGGTCATATAAGAACGTATTTGTTGTAATATTACATATGTTATAATTTTATATAAAAATCATATTTTAAATGTCAGTGGTGACGTAAATGATAACAACTTCCTTTATGGTAATCTGTAAAATAATTAATATTATAGGAAAATGATTTTTAATTTTTTGGAAAAAATATTCATTGTTAATTTAACTATTAGATTAGAGATAAATATGATAGAAATAATAATTCTAGTGTATTTGTATTTCCTACAATAAAATGTTTTATGAATTGAGTTTTTTATTTCCTGATTTAATTCTCCTAAAGATAAATATTTATCTTAATATTTTTGAGTAATTATTTAAATGCAGCAAAGTGTAGAAAGTTTCTAATGTCTAAGGATAACGATTCAATGCGTCAATTAAACTCACAGGCCAACCAAAGTACGAAAAGTATGAAATTAGGTAAAAATTCCTTTAAGATATTTTAAGCTATACAAATCACTAAAGGGACTTTCCATATAATCTTTAAGACCTACTTCAAAATTTCTATTTTAATTACTATTTCCATCTCTGTTTAAATGTCTGTTATCTCACTCTTACTCATTGAAGGTTGATGACGTCATGTTTTTAAACTGTAAACACGTCTCGACTTGCAGTTTTGTATTTCATATTTCTAAAGGAGGCGTAACCTTGAATCAACCCCGCGGCTCAATCAAAATTAAATAGATCAATAAAAATTAATTAGATCACACACACATATCAATTAAATTAATCAGGTCAATCAACCCGTGAATTAATTCCATGAATTAAACAAGAATTTAATTAATCCAGTCAATCAAAGTCATAAATTACATAAATTAATTAGATCAATCAATCAAAATATGAATCAAAGTGCGGAATTAATGCCCTGAGGGCGGGTTGATACCTCGTATACGTGGACGGCCAGACCGGATGTAAAACCGAACCTTGAATCAACCCCGCGGCTCGATCAATATTAATTACATCAATAAAAATTAATTACATACACATACACATATCAATTAAATTAATCAGGTCAATCAACCCGCGAATGAATTCCCGAAATTCCACGAGTTAAACAAGAATTTAATTAATCCAGTCAATCAAAGTCATAAATTACATAAATTAATTAGATCAATCAATCAAAATATGAAACAAAGTGCTAAATTAACAATTAATTACGCAAAAAGTAGTATTTTTTCATGCACCTTGAGAATAAAAGTGATGTAATGATAGCGCCATCTGTGGACGGCCAGCCCAGTATCAAAAACCGAAAAACAGCCTATTTCGTTTTACATGTGTTTCTTATGGGGCTAAGTGTTCCAGAACACTCCTTATTTATATACTTAACCGTTTCCTATAAAATGCAGGTTTTCTGTTTAGCCAAAATCAATTTAGAATGCTGGATTTGTGTGTGAATTAATTTATTGAAAAATAAATTAAAATAAAAATAGTTACAGTAAGTGTTCGTACTGTTTATACCTTCAATAGGTTAGGCTGCATACAAAATTTCCATTTTTTTAACTCAAACCGTTTTTAAAATGCAATTGTTTTCCGTTTTTTCAACACCATTTTCAAAGACGTGTAGCTTCCTTATGCTGCGGTTTAGGACAAAATTTTTATACACATTTTCGACTTATTTTTGCGTCAGGAAGCGGCTGGTAAATTTATGGTACTAGGTTTAGAGACACCCTAATGTGTATTGTATGTTGTGAATAACAGAGATCAGTTTAAATTAAATATAAACACTGATAAATACAATACACATTGCTTCTGACAATCATATACGTGTCCACAAGCTAATGTATGATATAGTAGCCTCCATACGCTCATGTAGCGTTATTTACAATAAACTACCATCTGAGATCAAGCGTATCCAGGGAATTGACAAAATTTAAAAAAGAACTGAAAACATTTCTGACCAATGTTTACACCGTACATGAATATTTAGGTTAACTATGTGCCTGTGAATGTATGTTTTTTTCTATTTCTTGTATTGACTGATTCCATATAGTATAGTACAGTATACCTACTGAATAAATTTATATTGTTTTTATATTATTATTATTATTATTATTATTATTATTATTATTATTATTATTATTATTATTATTATTATTATTATTATTATTATTATTATTTTTATTATTATTATTACTATCTGGTTTTTGTCTAATTTTAGTTTGAAGCTGCTATGGGTTTTCAAGGATCTACATTTCAAGTACCTGAACAAACAGATGATAGACAAGATTCGTGTACTGCATATATGCCAGGTGATGCTGATTCGGTGATTGCTGGAAGTGATAATGAACAACTGGAATATGTTGCGCAGCTCATTTAAGTCATATTATATTTCGTAATACCTCTACAGTTTTGCCAATAATCAAATGTTTAATTTAGTTGTGACGGTACTTATATGTAGTTTTTCTCTATTTTATTAAAAAAACATGTTATTTTTCACAATTTCATTTTTCACTATCCTTTTCATATTATATAAGTACTTACTTAGTGTTTCCGTTTTAAAATGTTGTCTACTCCTTGAACATTCAAAATACTTAGGTAAGTAACACAAATTACGTCGGAATTGTATCACCAATAGTGTGATGACAGAAAAAGGGATATAGCCCCGGTTTCATAATATAACTTCAAGTCGGCTTTAACTTAAAGTCCACTTTATCTTTAACCTCCTTTTAAAATATATGCGTAGAAACAGGTTTTCTACTTTAAAGCTGCCTTTATATTTAAAGCTAATTATGAAACCAAGGGTTAGTCTGTAAAATTTTAAATTTTTCATTTCGACTTAGCGTTTTAGGTCACTACGATATTGTTACGTTCTAAAAGTGACTTGTCTGGATTCAAACACGTCATTTATTTAATATACATACACACATACATATTTACCTACGTACTTACATACATACATACATACATACATACATACATACATACATACATACATACATACATACATACATACATACATACATACATACATACATACATACATACATACATACATACATACATACATACATACATACATACATACATACATACATACATACATACATACATACATACATACATACATACATACATACATACATACATACATACATACATACATACATACATACATACATACATACATACATACATACATACATACATACATACATACATACATACATACATACATACATACATACATACATACATACATACATACATACATACATACATACATACATACATACATACATACATACATACATACATACATACATACATACATACATACATACATACATACATACATACATACATACATACATACATACATACATACATACATACATACATACATACATACATACATACATACATACATACATACATACATACATACATACATACATACATACATACATACATACATACATACATACATACATACATACATACATACATACATACATACATACATACATACATACATACATACATACATACATACATACATACATACATACATACATACATACATACATACATACATACATACATACATACATACATACATACATACATACATACATACATACATACATACATACATACATACATACATACATACATACATACATACATACATACATACATACATACATACATACATACATACATACATACATACATACATACATACATACATACATACATACATACATACATACATACATACATACATACATACATACATACATACATACATACATACATACATACATACATACATACATACATACATACATACATACATACATACATACATACATACATACATACATACATACATACATACATACATACATACATACATACATACATACATACATACATACATACATACATACATACATACATACATACATACATACATACATACATACATACATACATACATACATACATACATACATACATACATACATACATACATACATACATACATACATACATACATACATACATACATACATACATACATACATACATACATACATACATACATACATACATACATACATACATACATACATACATACATACATACATACATACATACATACATACATACATACATACATACATACATACATACATACATACATACATACATACATACATACATACATACATACATACATACATACATACATACATACATACATACATACATACATACATACATACATACATACATACATACATACATACATACATACATACATACATACATACATACATACATACATACATACATACATACATACATACATACATACATACATACATACATACATACATACATACATACATACATACATACATACATACATACATACATACATACATACATACATACATACATACATACATACATACATACATACATACATACATACATACATACATACATACATACATACATACATACATACATACATACATACATACATACATACATACATACATACATACATACATACATACATACGTATTTACCTACGTATTTACCTACGTACTTACATACATACATACATACCTACATACATACATACATACATACATACATACATACATACATACATACATACATACATACATACATACATACATACATACATACATACATACATACATACATACATACATACATACATACATACATACATACATACATACATACATACATACATACATACATACATACATACATACATACATACATACATACATACATACATACATACATACATACATACATACATACATACATACATACATACATACATACATACATACATACATACATACATACATACATACATACATACATACATACATACATACATACATACATACATACATACATACATACATACATACATACATACATACATACATACATACATACATACATACATACATACATACATACATACATACATACATACATACATACATACATACATACATACATACATACATACATACATACATACATACATACATACATACATACATACATACATACATACATACATACATACATACATACATACATACATACATACATACATACATACATACATACATACATACATACATACATACATACATACATACATACATACATACATACATACATACATACATACATACATACATACATACATACATACATACATACATACATACATACATACATACATACATACATACATACATACATACATACATACATACATACATACATACATACATACATACATACATACATACATACATACATACATACATACATACATACATACATACATACATACATACATACATACATACATACATACATACATACATACATACATACATACATACATACATACATACATACATACATACATACATACATACATACATACATACATACATACATACATACATACATACATACATACATACATACATACATACATACATACATACATACATACATACATACATACATACATACATACATACATACATACATACATACATACATACATACATACATACATACATACATACATACATACATACATACATACATACATACATACATACATACATACATACATACATACATACATACATACATACATACATACATACATACATACATACATACATACATACATACATACATACATACATACATACATACATACATACATACATACATACATACATACATACATACATACATACATACATACATACATACATACATACATACATACATACATACATACATACATACATACATACATACATACATACATACATACATACATACATACATACATACATACATACATACATACATACATACATACATACATACATACATACATACATACATACATACATACATACATACATACATACATACATACATACATACATACATACATACATACATACATACATACATACATACATACATACATACATACATACATACATACATACATACATACATACATACATACATACATACATACATACATACATACATACATACATACATACATACATACATACATACATACATACATACATACATACATACATACATACATACATACATACATACATACATACATACATACATACATACATACATACATACATACATACATACATACATACATACATACATACATACATACATACATACATACATACATACATACATACATACATACATACATACATACATATATACATCCCGCTATCATTTTGGCGTCCACTCACATCCCATTTTCATTTAATCTGGCGTCCAACCGCCACTTTATTTCGCCTTATAAAAAATATTCTGGGTTAGTGGGGGTGCCAGGATGCCAAATACGAAAATTGTGGTGGACGCCATTTTGATAGTAATATGAAAGTTTTTGTATATTTTTAGTGCAGGGATATTCCGCTGGTGGCGCCAATGGCGTCTCAAGTATACACGGCTGTATACATTTGCTTTCACACCACGGTTAAGTTGAACTCCGACGAATTGGCAACGCTGTTCTTACATCATCTATATGAAATTGCCTTGCGAAGCGCAAGTTAATATTAAGTTCTTTAATACAGTTGCTGGACGTCAAATTACTTCTTAATATAGGCATAGTAAATTTGTGAATCTTAAAATGATATTGAAGTATTGGAAATAGGAAAGAAAATTTGTGTTTCATAGTTAAAGGATAATTTTAATTATTGGGTGGATTTTAATTTCTACTTGCTATACCGAAATTGCGGCGAAATGTAGCATAAATATTTTATCCCTTTCGGATTTTATTTTATTTTTTAGGTTTATCCATTCTAGAGCCTTTTATTACACTTTCCTTTTAGCCTAAAATTGTAGTTTCTCAGCAACTTAATTTAAATTATTGATTAGCCGAATTTAATAAGTAATTCAGTTAAAATTTCATTAGTTGATAATTAGAATTGAATGCAAATCTATCATCTTAAAAATTATTTCAATGATGCTATTTCTATTAGGTAGGTACCATTCCTGTAATTGAAGAGGTTATTATTACTCACGCTTTATGAAAATATTTGACAAGGTTACGAAATACCTCTAATGCAGGGGATTCCCCGGACGTGGAATTACACGTATTGTAAAAGGAGTTCCGTAAAACCGTCATATGAAAGAGCGATGTATATTATATCAAATCTAGTTGTTTGCATTTTATATTTTGTGGAGTTTTTCCATTCTAGAGCCTCTCATTACACTTTGATTTTAGCCTAAAATTGTAGTTTAGCTGTAACTTAATTTATATTATTGATTAGTCGAACTTAATTAGTAATTCAGTTAAGATTTCATTAGTTAAAAATTAAAATTCAATTCAAATCTGTCATCTTAAAAATTATGACATGAATGCTATTTCTATTAGGTACCATTCCTGTAATTGGAGAGACTATTATTACTTAATGTGTTTTATTATTAATTATGGAAATATTGGAATATTTATGGAAATATTTTACAAGGTTACGAAATACCTCTACTGCAGGGGATTCCCCGGACGTCGAATTACACGTATTGTAAAAGGAGTTCCGTAAAGCCGTCATATGGAAGAGCAATGTATATTGTGTGAGGGCCTCTCCTGGGTGCTGACCGGGTTAGCCTGTTTATGATGACCTAGCATAACAGTGATCTCATGCTGTTCCACGAATATGTCAATAAACCTAATATTTATGGCGTTAGCAATGTTTTGGCCTGCAAATTGGGCAATATCTGTAATACAGGGACGGTGGTACTCTAGGTTTACTAGTTAAGTAGAGCAGATGTGTTTTTACTTGAATATGAATACCTAAGATTATTAGTTGAAGGTACTCCATATTTATTGTAATAAGTTAAAATAAGGAAACAGTTACCTGTGTTCACAATTGTATCAAATTTTTATAAGTACTTCAGTTAAGCTTTCATTAGTTAAAAATTAAAATTCAATGCAAATCAACCATCTTGAAAATTATCACGTTAAACCTATTCTTATTAGGTACCATTCCTGCAATTACGAAATACCTCAAATGCAGGAGATTCCCCGGACGTCGAATTACACCTATTGTAAAAGGAGTTCCGTAAAACCGCCATATGAAGGAGCGATGTATATTGTACCAAATCTAGTTGCTTGCATATTACATTTTTTGGAGTTTAACCATTCTAGAGTCGCTTATTACACTTTGCTTTTAGCTTAACATTGTAGTTTAGCTGCAACTTAATTTTAATTATTGATTAGTCGAACTTATTAAGTAATTTAGTTAAGGGGGTAATGCTGCAAGTCTGAAATATTTTGACGAGAGAGCACAAAAAGTTTGGAGGAAGACGCACTTATCCAAGTACTGTACACTGTGTCGATACAATTATCAGTTTTGGGTAGGATCCGTTAAATAGGGATCTAGATACAGATCCAGATACCTTTAAAAAATAGGTTCTAAATTCAGATCAAAGATCCAAGCCCAAATATGGATCTAGATCAAGATCCAAGATCTTTGAAAAGATATCTAGCTCATTTATAGATCCTTTCGCATTTTGTAATTTCTGATCAATTACTTTGGAAAACAGATGAAGGTCGTAATTCTAATTTGTCAATCAATGGCTTCTTCGAAGATCCTACTTAAGTACAAGCTAATGCAATTGCAATATCAATTGGGCTCAATTATGTAAAACTTGCACTTAACATGTGATAATACCCTAAAATTATTTTTTTTGGAAATAAAAGTAATGAAAAAAGTAATGTATTTTTTCGACAAGAATTGCTAGAAGAAAGTAATGAACTACAATTACTCATTACTTGTGGAATAAAGTAATTCATTACAATTACTTATTACTCAAAAAGTAATTTAATTACAGCAATGAATTACTTGTAATTCATTACTTCCAACCACCACTGATAATGACTACTACATACTTTATGCTATTATATACAGTTTTTCGTATTATGGTAGGCTTTCGACGTTCCCAACGGGTCTAGGAAATTTGACCGAAAACAGTAGACCGAAAGAAAGTTGATCGAAGACAGTAAACCGAAAGGAAATTTGACCGAATGGAAAGTTGGCCAAAAGGAAATTTGACCGAAGAACATTTAATCGAATGGAAAGTTGACCGAAAATATAATTTTTTGACTGTCATACAAGCTGGAAGATTATTTTGTACATCGAACTCATTGTCGGATATGACTTAATCGTAAACATATTACCCGAAAGAATTTAATTGATTGCAAACTAATGACTAGTAATTAAGGTGCTTATGACAATTAGGGGTATATAATATAAGGAATGGGGCGATAATACATTTCATTTTGCTTACATTTGTGCAAGAGTGTCGAAGTCGTGAAATGGAGAATTTCTTAGCGACATATTGTTATGCATAAAATTCTGCAAGTGCCAAATTTAAACCTACCCTCTATCTATTCTGATATGCGAGATCCCCACGGTTGCCCTCGAATTTGAAACACCTTGTATAGGGGCAGTGGATGTTTTGTCCCCGTAATGACATTTAATCCTAATCTGATGCGAGTACGTTTTAAGCTGCATATATGTTTCGCCCCGAAAGATAACTAACAGGCAAAGATAATTAGGAAAATAAGTTATTTCCAGGAGTGTAACTACAGGGTACGGTGGGTGCAAAGCAAAGCAGGCGGGCCCTCGGTTAAAAGGGCCCCCGGTTCTGATGCCACCTTCCCCAAAATTTCGACCGACTTCCTAACTGCAGATATTGTATCTACTTCTACGAATTGGGTAATTTAATTTAAGGGGATAAAGCTTCAAATGTGCCGTATATGTAAATGCATGTAATAGTTTTTCGATTTCTAGGTTAATACTGAACTTAAATTACCAAAATCCTCAGAAAACTGTTCCGAAGGTGCCTATAGAACGATTTTTTTTAAATAATTATTAGGTTATTTATTTAAATTAAATCAATTATTCGGCTTCTATAGGCACCTAGAGAAATTTGTATACTATAAGAGCATCATTTCTAAAATTGTCTAACCAGAACCGTGTTTTCAAAAAACCAAAAAAAAAAGATTCAAAGTGCTAATTTTTAAATTTTCATATTCCCAAATTCTGCCGTATATTCGATCCGCTTATTTATTAAAACATAAAGGAGAATAAAAATTCTATTCGGTAACCTAAAAATCCAATATGGCGCCAATTTAACTTAAGGAAGTTGATACGAGTACCTCAAAAGCAGCCATCCTGAATTGTTGTTCGATACCAATTTTAAAATGGTCTTATCGGAAACAGAGACTTTCATATAAAACTTTTTTCGCATCTCTTATACTTACGAAGATATTTGATACACCAGAAAATGACAGTTTTCAGTTTTTTTTAGATAACTTCTGACGGGTTCGACATTCTGACCTATTTCCTAACAGATTCGAAATCGGGATATAAAACTGCAACACATTCCCCATTTAACCAAATCTCCATCTTCAATGATAAGAAAGTTACTTATGTATTCCCATTCGATTTGGAACACCCTGTATATCATTTTACCCCCGTGAGCGACTTTATTTCCTAAGCGAGCGGAGCGGGGGAGGGAATTAAATACATGAGTCCTGTGGTATATACGCAATTTTTTGCACTTCCGGATAATTTATTGGATTTTTAAATTATTCTAAATTTGTTGTCAAAGTGACAATCGACAACTATAAAATTATTGATAAATCCTATTCTCTAATAACAAAAACAATCTGGTACCTAGGGAACAAATGGGTTACTGTAGTTCCTATAGACAGGGATAAAGTAGTGACTTTGGTCCCGGAAGTGCAAAACATTAGTATTATAGCTACTACTAGTCGAGAAAATGAACTTCTTGCACTGAAAACAAACGAAATAATGAAGTGTTCTAAAAGTAGTACTTAGTGGAAAAGAAAATTGTAAATAAGAAATTATGTAACTTTAAATTTAAATTAATTGTATAAAATTTGATTAAAATCGTAGGGAATTATCGGAAAATATTTTTGTTGCACTTTCATTCATTTGAAAAGCTCAAAAACTAGATGTAGAAGAGGCAATTTACATAGCTGTCACACCTTCATAATGTTTTTTTTTTAATAATGCTGCACGGATTTTCTGTATACAGGGTGTTTCATAAGTTTCGTGTAGAAAATACAGTAGCCCAAAATACCTCGCTGAAAAGTGACGCCTCTTCAAAAACTGAAGGACATTTTAACGAGGTACATGAACAAAAATAAAAAATTGAATGAATTAATAGAAAATTAAAGAAAGTGCTGGAACTGACCTCCTTTAGTACAATTTCTCACAAAATTGATGTACACATTACAATTTATTTTGATGTTTTACTCAAAAACTATTAGTATCATGGAAAAATAAAAATGACAAAAGTATTTCTTAATGAATTGGGGTTTCTCCTTCGCATTTTTTAATTGGAAATTCCGGTGTATTAAAATGTTCTAATAAAAACAAAATAAACAAAAAGGTTTGTAAGTTTCAGTGTCATCCCTCACCCCTTCTAACAATGCAGGTGGGTTATGAGAATATCCTTAAAAATCCTTCCTATCAGTAGAACACGTCCACTGATTTGTATTTTTCTATCTTTGTCCAAATTTGAGATAAAAATTGAAAACGAAATTGTTACTCCATTTTTGAAAAGACGTTAACTGTTCAGGGTAGCATATTAGGATAGTATCCTAAGTACCTATATTGGAAAAGATTGCCTTAATTTTCGCCCAGGATAAACCCCCTGAATTTTCTACACGTACTTACGAAACACCCTATATACTGTTCTCATTATATATTTGATTCCATCTTTAACTAGTATTAAAATAAGATTAAAATACATACTTTAACCTTGTATAGGTTTGATATTTTATTTTTACAGTGCAAATTGAATTTTGATCAAATTGGGATGTTTTATTCAGTATGGGTCGTTTCCAGCTTTAATACATTTCTTTAAATACCTTAAATATTTTTATTAATATTTATCCTAAGTCGGAAAGGGTACAGTAATTTGTACAGCAGCAAAATAAATAAAGATGCAGGTTCAAACCGATAATGCAAATTAATCTATCAGCTGACGCTGATTTGAACTTTTCTTGAAACAAGTAATTTAATACGCGAAATAACAGCGGCAACGCCGCTGGACGCCATCTGATGCGCGAAGTGAAATAAATATACACCGTGGGACGCAACATCTACCGTGGGGTTCCAAGTATACACGGCTGTATACATTTCCTTTCATACCACGGTTAAGTTGAACTCCGACGAATTGGCAACGCTGTTATTACATCATCTATATTAAATTGCCTCGCGAAGCGCAAGTTAATATTAATTTCTTTAATACAGTTGCTGGACGTCAATTGGGAAGGAAATTTGTGTTTCATACTTAAAGGTCAATTTTAATTGTTGGGTGGATTTTAATTTCTACTTGCTACACCGAAAATGCGTTCATTAGTTAACAGTAATGCAAATCTATCATCTTAAGAATTACACATTAATACTATTTCTATTAGGTAGGTACCATTCCTGTAATTGAAGAGATTATTATTATTACGCTTTATGAAAATATTTGACAAGGTTACGAAATACCTTTAATGTAGGGACGTCGAATTACACGTAATATAAAAGGAGTTGCGTAAAACCGTCATATGAAAAAGCTATGTATATTGTATCAGTTGCTTGCATATTATATTTTTTGGAGGTTTTACATTCTAGAGTCTCTTATTACACTTTGATTTGAGCCTAAAATTGTAGTTTAGCTGTAACTTAATTTATATTATTGATTAGTCGAACTTAATTAGTAATTCAGTTAAGATTTCATTAGTTAAAAATTAAAATTCAATTCAAATCTATCATCTTAAAAATTAGCACATTAATGCTGTTTCTATTAGGTACCATTCCTGTAATTGAAGAGACTTATTACTTAACGTGTTTTATTATTAATTACGCTTTATGAAAATATTTT